>JASAOM010001090.1:0-229981 GCA_030849085.1 Borovskyia barvae | reverse complement strand
ACGACGCGAGGAATGCGCCCCCTGCGCCGGTCAAAAACGTGACCGCCGATGTGCAGAACAGAGCGCCGTTCCTCTCTAATCTCCTGACCATCGACATATGGTTGTTCTGGATCAGTTTCTTTGGTGCGTGGGGCACGGCGACGGTGATGCAGGTGAACGCTGCTCAAATATATCGCAGTAAAAACCATGGCGGATATGATCAATCTCGACTCGCATTGTACGTGGCGCTGCTGGGTGTTGGGAGCGCGATCGGCCGTATCGCGGGTGGCGTGATCGACATGTGGCTCATCAATCGCAAGCTTCAAGGCAAGAGGGAGATCCTGATCACCACTTTCTTCCCGTTGTGCTCCTTATTCCTTTTCCTCGCGTACCTGTTCTTTGCTATTATACCCGCCGAGGGTCTTATTCTGCCTTTCTTGTTGGGTTCCATCGGTATGGGCTTGGGGTGGGGTCTTGGTGCCCTATGCGTGCGTGTTGTGTACGCCAACGACATTGGTAAGCACTACAATTTCATGTACACGTCTGGCTTCGTCAGCACGATCGCGTTGAACCGATTCATGTTTGGTAACATGTTTGACAACGAATCCCGTCGCCTGCACACCGCCCCCAGCTGCAACGCGCCATCCTGTGTGCGTGATCAGATGTTCATCTTGATGGCGGTGAATGCGGTGTCGACGGTGGCGGCGGTCGTTTTACACTTCCGCTTCCGCAGCTTTGTGCGCCGCACGCGTGCTGAGGAGGCGGCAGCCCTCGAGCTCAGGCCGAAGCTGCCTGATACGGAGGGGGGCTAGCACTCAAGGAGCTGGGGACGGCGCGGCCGCGGGGAGTGGCGCAGACCCCAAAGAGCTGCGTCAGTAGCGTGTAGTGCTCCGAGGCCGTCGCGGGGTTGTGTGAGGAGGGAGGGGGGAGGGAAGAGTATACCGGTGTGTCTGCGCATGTGTATTCGTGGCCTCTTCATCATGGCGGTGTAGCGTTTTCATGGACAGATGGAGAGAGACGTTTGACGTCGAGAAAAGGGCCCTGTGGGCACGTGCAGCGGGAAGGCGAGGCGAACAAGGGGGAGGCAATCGATTTAGGGCTTCTTGTTGAGGGCCTCTAGCGGAGTGTTCAGCGACGCCGACTCCTCTTTTCCGTGGTGGCACTGTTTGGTGTTTTTTCCCGTTAGGGAAAGGTTGGCATGCACGTAAGCACAGCTCGTGGTTGAGCTCGAGGAAGGCTTGACGCACCTGTAGACGCGGCTGCCAGGAAAAGACGACTGTCGGGGATAGATCGAGTGCTACGCGATGAGCTCTCCCTGCTTGTGTGTTATCGTTTTCTTCAGCGAGCGACCCAGACGCAACACTAAGGAGCCTGGTGAGCGATTGCAGGGGTTGAATGGGGCTGAATGGAGGGGTGAAGAATAGCGTTCGCGATCTGCTTTGAAATGCACGGACTCTTCTGCCGATTCGTTCTCTATCCCCTTCCTGACCGAGAAATGGACGGATACTTTTGTGGTTGCGGCGTCCAGTAACTTGTTGGTGGGGACGTCACCTGAGGAGCAGATGCTGTCTCTTCCTATTGTTTCCCTCCTGCTGCTCTCACTTTCTTTGACAGTACATCAGGGAAGTCGGTAGAAAAGCGGCCGTAATGCACAAGGGGTGAGGAAGATGTGAAAGCGGCGTTGCGGCTCCCCATTTCTCCCTCCCCCTTTTTTCTTCCTGCCCTGCGTATTTCGCTCCTTCGCCTCCATTTCTCACCACGGATTCGACGGATAGCTCGCCTCCGAAGGCAAAGTCGACGCCTTACTTCAATTTCTCGCAGAATGATGGTGAATGAGTGGCACGCCTTTCCCCTTGCCTTTTCTGTTTTGCTCGCGTGCTGGCGTTCAGGGTGTTCTCACGCTCTTCTTCATCCTATCAAATCATTGAGTTCCCCCGGCGAGGCTTCTCTCTCTCTCCGTCTTCCCTGCTCGCGTTTCCAAAAAATATCAGGCTGAAACGCTGAGGGAGAGAAGGGGGAGGAGGAAAGGAGATGCAACACGGACCTTACTGAAGATGTTGAGTTCAATCCTTCTGATCCTGTCGCTCTCTTCCGAGTAGTATTTTCCGTGGATTCGAACGGGTTTTGAACTTTCTTTTTTTTGCGACATGTTGATGTTGAACAACATGAACTACATAATTACTTTTCTCTTCTCATCGTAAGGTGCGTGTCTAATGATATGTTGTGGTCCGCAAAACTCCTTTTGTAACTGTTTTTTTATTTTCTTCGGCACATTTTCTTCTCTAACGTTTGCACAGCGTCGGTGACCTCTTTTACACATTTATTTTTTTCCTGAGGCCACGTGTTAAACTTCTCCCTTTTCTCGTCATGACCCGATGCAGTGTGGAGCCTTTCCTCGTCTTTTGGGGGAGGGAACCCCTCTCGCAGAGCGCATCCATCAATGGAGGAAGGAAAGGAAGGAGGCGAGCGAAAGGAAGGACGATGACTTCGAATGGTAATTCTGCGGTGGCTTCACAACGCCACCACGAATAGTAATTTTTCCTGCAACTCCTCTTTTTTATAATAATCTTTTCTAGCATTTAGACAGCGAAGGTGAAGCTTCCTGCCATCCCTTCCTCATGTTTCTTGGTGCTTTTCGGCTTTGCATGATATTGTGCTTTAGGTACTAGACGAGAACGAATATCAAGTACATGAACATATCGGTCTGTATCTATATATTGCCGTGATGAAGTGGGGCGCAGCGTGTTAGCGCCTACCTTCAGAATGGTGCTCAAGCGTTGCCCACGTGGTGGTTCATAAACATACCCTTGGCAGAGAGATGTGGCAGTGCGTTCGACGGCGAGAAAGACAGTGACGGAAGAGGAAGGGAGGGGACGGATAGGCAATCGAATGAAGCGTTATCTGGAAAAGATAAAAACAGGCCATTTTCGAGCTTTCGATAAACACAGGCCTCGTCGACGCTTTTTTGTACCTTTTGTGTTTCTGTGGAAGGGGGCAAGGTACCTACATCTGTCACCTCAGCATGTTGTTGCCAGCACCGTGCTAGCCGCCATCCACCTCTTCTATACGCTTCCATCCTTTCAACATTTTCTACCGCATCCCCTTTATGGGAGCCCACTGGCGCCTCTCCTGTGAAGCTGAGTTTTCTCTTTGTTCCGCTTGACCATCTCTTGCTTCAGTTACGGCGAAGTGACGCACATATCCCCATTCCTTTTCCTGCCGGTAATGAGGATGAGGAGGGGGGGGGGAGGGAACTATCGCCGGTTCGCTGTTATGGTTGTTGTTGGTTCCATTCAAACGTGAAAACGGACATTCGTCCATTTTTTTTCTGCATTGTTGGCCCATGTCTTATGAAGGGCTTTGTACCCTCTTCTCATTTCCATCGAATGTTGCGGTCTTTTTTCCATAGAGGAAAACGTAAACGTGTTTCTTCTCCATTTGTTCAAATTTTCTGTTCACCAACGACCCCCCTTTCTCCTCCCTTTCTTGCTCTGCACTGGGTCTTGCTTCTTCTGTCTTGTCTGTGCCGTGTAGACAAATAACGGAGGGGGGAGGGGAAGGGGGGGGGCTCCTCATGCGCCCAGGAGTATTTCAAATCGCGAATCCGCTGTTCATCTGTTTGCTTGTTGATATCGCGTTGAGCGTTTCAGAGAAAGGCCGGGTATTGTGTCTTGATTACTCGTCTGTCGAGGGCTTGCTGTATCGTCTCCCTGCGTAACATATGAGCAGGCAAAACCTTTAAAGGGGGTATCAACATGTTTTAAACATACGCCCTCCCTTTTTTCTTTTCGGACCTTACCCCTAAATTCTTCGTTTCTTTCTTTCTTGTTTTTTTCTTTTTGCGTGTGTGTGCGTCAACTGTTTCCGATACCCTGCAGGCATCCCCCTCACGAAGGTTGGGCTCCCGAATGGGGATAAGTGATCTTTGAAAAACGCAGTTTATGCAAGGGGCTTCTCCAGGAAGGGAAGGCTGTAACGGGTGAGCATGTTTATCCGTGGATCTTCATGCACTCACGCCTACTCCTACATTTCTCGGGTGGTAGGGGGGGGGGGATGCAGCAGTAGGCTGGGATGCCGCCAACGTAATGCGCTGCGGGAGATTCGGGTGCTGCGGGCGGTGTCTGTGAATGCAGACTTTGTATGGACCCGCCGTCTTGGGTAGCTTTCCACAGGTCTACCGCCTCGTTCCGGGCAGGAATACGCGAAGACACAGTGGCCTCCACTTCTAGTCGCAGTTCACCGTTAAGGGACTCAGCTTCCTACCGCAGAGCTGATTCTGCTACCTGAGGATGCAACAAAAGACGGCTCCACCTCTCTTTCCACCGTTGTCCTCCCTTACGCCCTCCCTCCGTGTCATAACGCGATATTATCGCGTGCGCCGTTCTACCCAATTTTTTTTGATTGAATAAAGACGCGAAGTGCACCATCGCGGTGCCCTTGGAAGGGTGCGAATCCTTTCACTTTCAATACGGTGATGCTCAAGCACAATTCTTTGTTACTATTCATCCACCCTTTCCCTCCCTTTCCATCCCCCCGGCGACTTTCTTGCTGCGGGCTTCCATTTGAGGAGGAGCGTCGCAGAAGGGAGGTGGCACCACGCGTCAACGCGGACCCTCTCGCTCGATGTGTGGAATATGTCTTTTAGTGCATCAGACGCTGGCGAAAAATTCAGTCTCTCCGCGACTGCGCCACGTCCCACACCGCGCGAGGCATCTCTCTTCGCTGACAGCCTCCCAGCAAGACTCCCAGAAGCAGAACCACTTTTGTAATGCTCGGCAGCGCGGTGTTCGAGATGCTGAGGCTGGGGGAGTCCCCTGCACGTCCTGCATGCCCGACGAGCACTACTTGACACCGTGTCTCTGCGAACGAGAAGGCCTGGAGTTGAGGAGCTTTCTCAATCACACAGGCGAGGGTGAAGCAGCACTCTTTAAGGAGGTGATCCATAATCTGCGTCGTCGCGGCCCGGACACGCACGGGGTTACTCAGCGGATATTCAGTACCCTATGCCATGCATCCGCTGGAGGAGACGAGACGCGTTCAACGTCGCCGCAAAAGAATCCCGCATCTCGTGCAAAGGTCATGAACACGAACATCGCCGCTGATAAGGCGACGGGCGAGGAGATGGATTTCTCTGTCCATTCGGAAGGGGGCTCTACCGTGAACATCCAAACCGAGGTGGCGGGGGTGGCTTCCGTCCTCGGTTTGCGTGGTCTTTCAACGGTTGCCCAGCCGTACGACGTGAGCAGCGGAATGGACGCTGCGGGAGATGGTTCGCTCAGTCTGCGGGACTCACGATCGTCCCTGTTGTGGAATGGAGAAATCTTTGGGGGTGCATTGTGTCCCTCTCCGTGGGGTTCCGACACAGTTCTCCTTGCCAACCGGCTTTCCCAGATGGAGCGCGAGTGTCTGTGCATAACGCACAACGGCATCGCCGGAGGACCGCTGCTTCCGCTCGCGGAGCGTCAGCTACGGTTTTTGCAGCGGTGCACCGCCCTTTTTGAGCAGCAAGTGGAGGGACCGTACAGTTTCATTTTTGTAGCGACGCGACTCCAATTAGCGATATTTGGACGAGATCCACTGGGGCGGCATTCGCTGCTGACGCACGTTCGTGTGACGACCCCTTCTAGCGTCGCTGCACCATCGCCAACGGGAATTTCCCACGTAGCCAACCCCAGCACTGTTACGGCTACACCGAATGTTGTGAACGTGGAGATCGTGGTGAGTTCGGTTGGTGTGCAGCACCGGGAGTCGAATGGCCGCGTCTCTGCTGCCTGCGCAGCATCGTGCACCGTCCCCGGCGATTCCGATTGCCCCATCAAGGAGCCCAACCAGCCTTCGTCACCTAGTTCCCCTTCCTTTGCCGTGAGTCACAGGGACGCTTGCGCTTCTCTGTCGGTGGCTTCTGTCTCGCCCACGGCAGCGCGCGAGGGTGGTCAAAGCGTGGCTAAGTTTGCTCGGCTGGAGCTGCCACATCAACAGGATAACGCAACCGTGATATCATCTTCGCCATCGCGATCTACGGCAGGTGCGGCACCGAAAATGCGGACGAACGAAGAGAACGAGCCGGAGGAAGACGACAACGACGATGAAATTTGTTGGCAAGAAGTGGGGGTCACAGGCTTGTTTGGAATCCCCTTTCAGGTGCCCCTCCTGCGTGGCGACTCTTCGGCAGCGACAGCGTCACGGGGGGCTACCGGAAACGGTGAGGCGCCTGGTGATGAAAGGGACGCGAATATTCCTTCCTATCTTCACCCCTTTACTGTAATTCCCAGTGGCGGTGTTGCAGGACCACACCAAAGCCTTGCTGGCGGCGTCCGCATCCCGCTACTGCACGTGCCATGGCAGCGCGCAAACCACTTGGTGCATCCGCTACTGCGCATGGCACCACACCCGCTCGTTGTCCACAACGTGCCTACGTTCGATCGTATTCTTGCTCACGAAGAAATAGCAGTACTTCCGGAGCCGCTTCTCAAGGGGGTGCGCCACCTCATGAGGAGCATTCCACTTGATGGTGATGGGGATAGGAGCTGGCTTGACTGGGCGGCGGCGCACTATATGCTTGCGCTTGCTGTTTCGATGCATCGGCGTATCACGGTGGCCAACTCTGGCGTCGCTGACGGTAGTGATGCGCAGGAACTGTCGTGCGCGCGCCGTCGGCCGCTCTGTATCCTTTTTTCGGGTGGTATCGACTGTACCGTCCTCGCCGCCTTAGCGCATTATCTCTTGCCGGTGGAAACTCCCATTGAGCTCGTGAACGTCGCGTTCGGCGACACGCCAGCTCAGGCTCCAGATCGCGTTACAGCGCTCCATTCCATCAAGGAACTCCTCCGGCTGCCTCTCCTTCACAAAGAGTCGGATGATCCGATCGCTTTAAGCATGGGCGTTGCAGCGACACCACCGGAACGCGAATGGCGGCTCGTCCTGGTAGATGTACCCAGTAAAAACACTTCTGACACCGCGCACATAAAGGATCTTCTGGTTCCAAGGCGCACCGTGATGGATTTCGACATTGGGACGGCCCTATGGTATGCTGCACGCGGCGAGGGCCGCGTGCAGATGCTCCGCAGGAGTGATGTCACCGGATCTGTAACGCGCTTTCCTCCGGAAACTGAGGCGAGCCCCACAACTCTGACCTCCGCTGCCGGAGGCATCGATGGTGACAGATCGCCGGTCACCTTGGATGCATTCTCAAAACACTTTCGAGCATACACCAGATCGCCATCAGCGACGATGAGCCCTCACCGCCATGGAGCACCCGAGTTCAGTCGAACCAGTGACTTTTCTTCCTCTCTTACGATGGATACAGCTGCCTCACACGGTACGATGTTAGAGTCCTCCTCACACACCCCTTCCCCCTCGGAAGACTCTTCCTTATCATCCACCCTCTGCAAATATGAAGTGTTAGTGAACATTCTCGTCAAGGAGGCCCACATCGGCACAGGGCCGCACACACCGGTGCTGCTTTCTACACTGGGTAAGGAGTACAGCCTCTTTCTTCAACCGCACCTCACGCGCTACGGTTACAAAAAGCTGGGGTGCTTCCTGAATGATGCAGCAAAGGCGGGCTACGTCCGATTTGCTCCTGATGCCCCCTCAAAGGCAGTTCGGCTTTGCCGACCTTGCGACCTGGCTCGGGCTGCTTCAGCGCCGCTGAGCCCATGGTTCATAACAGAATACATGAAATCACAGACACCGGATACAATGCCGGATGGCTCCGTACAGCCACTATCACCCCGCCCGGGCACCTTCCTGGAGTCTTACGTCTCTGAGGCGAAAGTGGTACTTCTCGGTATGGGTGCCGATGAGACGCTCGGTGGGTACACGCGTTACCGTCGCTTCTATCAGCGAGCGGGCATGCTCGGTGCCCAACGGGAGTTGGAGAGGGATTTTGCTCGGCTATGGCAGCGCAATCTGGGCCGTGACGACCGCATCACGATGGACAGCGGGAGAGAGCCGCGATTCCCGTACCTTGATGAAGGCGTTATCCGTACGCTGGAGTGGATCGTTTTGATGCGGCGAAACAGTCTCCTATCCACCGCACGGGAACGAACACACCATCACAACGAGCATTCCACTACCAGTGGCACCGCTTCACCGCACTCGTCCCATGCCGTGAGTTCCTCTTCTTCATCACCCCAATCTCCTGCTGTGATGAGCGACCCAGCACAGTCGTTAACGCATGACGAACTGCTGCGGCTTTCTATGGAACCCATCGTGAGTTTTCGTCTGAAACCCGGTGAGGGAGATAAGCGTGTGCTGCGGCGCTTAGCAGCGGTGCTCGGTCTCAGCGACGTGACGCACTTGGAAAAGCGTGCCATTCAGTTTGGCTCCCGAATTGCAGAGCGTAAGGTGAAGGGCACGAGCAACTTCTAACGGCCTTCGTAGAAGCATAGGTGGTGCGTGGGTGCAGATGGAGCTTTTGATGGGATTTCGAACGCCCTTGTCCACCAAAAGTGCCACAATTCCCTTCCCACTCTCTCCCCCCTTCCCAAAATGGTGACAACCCGAAAAACTGCGGAACGCTCAGCCCAAGAATAACGGCGAGTACTCGGAATGCGTGAGGGGACCCTGCATTTTTTTTAAAAAATATGTGCATGAGAAGGAGGAGCAGGACGTGATACGTCTTTCTGCCCCCTTCGCCAAGGGGGCGATCTCACATTCCTTCGAACAGGAAGGCGTAAGTCTTCTTTTCCCCCTCCCCTTTTCGTTGCTACGGCATCAACTGTTGCAGAAATGCGTGCTTGCAC
Organism: Borovskyia barvae; assembly: GCA_030849085.1. Classification (NCBI taxonomy): domain Eukaryota; phylum Euglenozoa; class Kinetoplastea; order Trypanosomatida; family Trypanosomatidae; genus Borovskyia; species Borovskyia barvae. Next base: position 221,255 of record JASAOM010001090.1, on the reverse strand, counting down.
GTGCGTCTTCTCTGGAGAGGAAGGAATATCAGGGTTCTGAGACTTTTCCCTTGTCTCGGTTTTCGAGTAAAGCATTTTTTGTAGTTGCCGGTTATGACGAATGGCCTTCATTACCATACTTTCGTGTAAACACCACGGAGAGAAGGAAGAAATGGGACATGGCGGGGCGGGCAGCTTCTGTGCTGGTGTCAGCTGAGGGTCATTTTTGTTTTGTTCTGGGCCTCAGGCTGGGTGTGAGCACCAATCCCCCGCGAACGGTCAAGATGATGAATAGTCTTCTTGCCTCCTCCTCTCCTTTCCCTGATTCTAACGAATGCTGTGCCGATGGCACCCACCGCATCCTTGTCGAAGAAAAGTACGATAACCGAGACGAGGGAGACTTGTCATGCACTGGGTTTTCCAGGGTGCGAAAATAGCGCAGCAACCCATCCAGCGATGCCACAGTTTTCGATGACACGAACGCTTTCCTTCAGTAGGCATCGTTCGATCTTGTTTGAACTTTTCAGAAAGTGTACGGCAATGTGCTAGGTCCGGTGATTGTGCACTCTCTCTCAGCATCATGTTTTCAATCTGCGATCATCACCCTCGGGTGGCAGCGAGGAACCTGACAGATAAAACCATCATTCTCTCTTCTCTTTACCCCCTTATTTCTCTAACACATCGACTCGCACCTTGACGTCAATGAGAACCGCCGCAACAATAGGGATGCGGTGGAGCTACGCCGCTCGGCATCAAGGGTCGTCATCGTCACTATACTGGGTAACCCAATCCGTGCCCGGCCGAGGGAGCGCCAGCCCTCTCTTCGCGCTGCAGACATCGTGCTGCTCAGTACATATCGAGCATTCCAGTGATATTCACAAGTGGCGTAATCCTGAGAAAGCGGAGGTGCGACGACATTTTCGAAATGGCGTCAAGTTGGGTAGCCACATTGTGAAAATACGCGAACAAGAGGCACGAGAGAAGGAGCTCATCGAACAAGACAAGTTCACCAATTGGAAGATGGTGTACAACTACGCGTTAGGCTCTGCGCTGCTGCTCATAGGATTGAATTTGATGATGGTGTTCGTCGAACCGAACCCTTCTCCTGTTTACGTTCCGTACAGCGATGCCTCTCTTGACCACACCACAAATTCTTCACCACGGTGAATGGGTAAAATCTATGGACCCGCCGCAAGTCTCCTTATTGCCGCGCGTAACTGACCGACAGGGGGCCCTGTAGGTCGCTAGGAGCCACGCTAGCCAGGGTACAAAAGTGGGATTTGATGAAGTTCATGAACGTATTTAACCCTTCCTTTTCTGCTATATATAAGGCGGGGTGCTATTACAGAGACGCGTGTGGCGTAGACGAGCGAGAGGCAGTCGACGCTGTATACTTCTCGGGAGAGGCAAAGACGCCCCCTAACAGTCGCCCCGTCCCTCTTCCTCTTTTTCGGAGGACAGCGTTGCCTTCTCGTGTGGTTTCGGTGAGGTGATCGTAGCCTCGAGGTATGGTGTGCCGATGTTAGCGCTTCCCCCTCCCCCCGCCACACACACCTCTTTCTTTTGCATATGGGCCTCATCTATTCCTGCATTTTTCGACACGAGGGATGCTCTTTGGGGAGTGAGCGAGGCCGCTCCCACTTGACGCGTTTGCTCGTTCGAGATGGGAAGCAGAAAACTGCCTCTGCAAAACACACGCTGCGACCACCGTCACGGCTGCTGAAAGAAGGAGGGGGGGTGGAGCGGGGGGTTAACCGTCTCTCAGAAGACGGTGGGCGGCTGTACGAAGGAGTATATCTGATTTGCTCTCCAAAAGGCGAGCTTTCTTTTCATTTTTTCCCCAACCTTTTGTATGGTCTGACACGCTTTTGACGCTGCTGAAAGATTCTTTCATTCGAGGGGTAGGCCTTTTTGCTTTTGGAGTTTTCCGTAGCGGTTCACCGGTACGGGAAACTTATACGAAAGCGAGGCGAGGGCGGTGACAGGCGCAGGTGTGGCGAACATACTATTTTTATGAAGAAAAGAGAAGCGTGCCGAGCTGTATGTTTTACACTTGATCAGTGTACACTTCGTCGTGTGACCTCCTAACGCCTTCCTTCCTCCTCCCCTCCTCCCCGCGTTCTCTTCTTCTCGTTTATCGATGTGTTGGTTGCCTGGTAGCGGACGCCATTTTGGGTGCGCCTCTGCGTGCGCTATTCGCGACATTCTTTCTTCCCCTGCGTACCCTTTCCCTCTACATTTTTTTACCGGATTTTCTTGTCCCCCGTTCTTCCTTCTTGCGTGTGCTTATGCTCTCGATAATGGCCTCCTTCCAGCCCCATCACTGGTGTGCCACCCTTCTCCTCTTTTAAAGAGTTCTCCAGGGCATAAGAGTGGTTGCGTAAACACAGATATACCCTTTCTGGTACACGAACGGACGCACACCCTGTACGTGAGATCACCATGAGCAATGTACCCATGAGTGATGAGCAGCGTGCGGCGCTGGAACAGCGTTTGGCTCAGTTGCGTGCAACTCAAGCTGCTGCAAATAGTCAAGGTGATCTCTCCGCAACACCGTTTTCTGGTGCGGCTCCTCGTCCAGAGCGTCCAACCCCATCGCAGCAGCAAGCCGCACCATACATGGGCTACGCGTATGACGACGACAATGAAGTGGAAGAGGAAGACGAAGAGGATAGCGCTCGTCAACAGTTTGAAGATGAGTTCTTACAGCTGCTCGCCAGGCAGCAGGGGCAGACGCAGAGCCATCAACAACAGCAGCAGACAAAGATGCAAGAGCTAAACGCGGCTTCGGTGGCAGCGGTGAGTGCTACCACGCACGCGAATGAGGGTATCGACGTGGTGCCAACGGACAAGACGGCTCAACGATCCCGCGAGTTGGGCGATTTTGAGGTGCTGCGTCTGGCAAAGATGGGTGACATCGATTCCATGCGCAACTTCGGCAGAGCCTGTAGCATTGCCTGGAAGACGTTTGTGGACAACCACGGACGCAATGTACTGCACTACGCAGCAGACGCAAGGTCTGCAGCCCTCATTCGCATCGCCGCAGAGGAGCTGCGGGTGCCATATGTCGCAGATGAGAAGCACCTGACGCCGCTCGACATCGCTATTCTGAACGGATGTACGTGTATTGAGGGTGATGAGGTGAGTGCTGCACTGATATCCGCTGCGAAGGCTGCTGGGCATTCTGACGGTAGTCTAAACGCTGCGGAAGGCACCATGAAAATGCGGGAGGATCTGCTTTTAGCGCACGCACCGGCTCCTCCCAAATTTGTGCTGAGCAAGCCGGTGGCTAAGGCGATCACGGCGACGAAGCCACGCAGCTTCTGGTCAACCACTGCAGCGCCGTCATCTAAGGGTGGCGAGGTGGGGGCTGTGCGATGCAGCAGCGGCACCGATTTATCTGAAAAAGAGCGAGCGAGGCTGAGTGAGGGGGTATCGTCCCTAGTCCACCATGGTCGCTTCGAATGGATGTTGCCGCTAACCCGTGGAACGCCAGCGCCGTGCGCCGACTGGCAGGTGGCCCAAACTTTGACATCTGATGGAGCTACGGTAAATGGAATGGCGGCGGCGCGTTTCTTTCTCAACGCTTCCCTGAAAGGGGAGGCAGCGAAGAAGGTGGCTACCGAGGCGAAGGTGGTGGTGGCTGCGCACCTTGCGGTGCGCGGAGATCTGCAGTCGAAGGGTACAGCGGCATCCCTTCTTCACGGGCTTCGGTCACACATCGAGGATGCCGTGGGCCAGTCGGGTAGTCCCATTGTGTTTTTCGCGTCAGGCATGCAGCTTCCGCGACCTCCCGCTGCTCTGGCTACGATCAAGTGGTACCGGCGTGTGTTTGACGCAGCTAAAATCTTTGCTTCGGATAGTGCCTATGATGTTTTTCCTGATTTTTACAAGTATGATGAGGTATTGCGTGCGGACGCAGTGCTGAAAGGAACGCTTCCGGCTTCACTGGAAAAGCAATACGCATCGGATCTGCCGCTCTGGTGCGATGTAGACAGGGAGTCTGATGAGCAGTGTCGTTTTGTGCTCGCTTTTCTGCAAGCTAAGGCGGGGGCACCGGAGTCTAACGTGGAATTGGTTTGTGTCCCGGACGATGTGCAAGAACTGCGGCGAATGCTGTTGGTGCACCCCGACCATCGCGCCTACATTCGTATGAGTTCAGAAGGGTCTGTCACCGACCTGGTCGTCTTCCGCGTCTGCGATGCACGGAAAGCTGCCTCTCCCAAGACGCCGTCGTCGTCGACAACAGCCCACCGTGCCGGGGTTTTCGCGACGGAGGTTGTCTTCGCCTTGTTCACGTCTTTATCTGGGACGACCAAGGTGGACCACCTGATGTTGCTCTCCTCCAAGCTTCTGTCGACCACAATGCTGCTCATACCGACGATGTTCGGCATCACCGATAGCGAACTGGCCAAGTCCAACTTCGACGAACTCCTGCCCTGCCGCGAGTACCTCTATGCAGTCTCCGCATCGACGCGCAAGGAGGTGGATGGTCTTGCTCCACTGTCAGCGTCGAAGACGGCGCTACCGATCTGCACATTTTGAGGAAAGAATCCGATTCAGATCAGAAAGTGTGTGTGTCTGTGTGTATTAAGTGCACGGTTGGTGGACGGGAGGGAGAGCGAATCGGGTAAGGGAAACAAAGCTCGGACCTCGGCCGATGCGAGAGCTTTCTAGGTGCCACCGTTGGCTTTGGCCATTGCCGCCGCCAGCACCCCCCCTTTCGTCAATCACGGCTCGAGCTTCCTGGTGAGCAAAAAAAATTCTAACTGACAGCGCCGCGAAGATGACTTCTCACTAAAATGGTGTATCGTCGGGCGTCTCCACGCATACGAGGAAACTTTTTCCACTCTTACGTGGAGTTTTGCGCTTCTTCGTTTTTGCTCGGTTGTGCCACGGCGGTGATCGTCACAAATGTCGTCCGAAAGCTGCGTGCGACACACGCCTTCCCCCGGACCACTCTCGTGTTCTGCGACGTGTTTATTTACTCTTGTGTGTGTGTGTGTGTGTGTCGCTCATACACGCGACTCTCTTCTCGCTCTTCGGAAACGCTCAGGTGGTCTGTGGGTGCGGTCTATGGGTGACCGTTTGCTGTACGTCATTTCTATTTTTCTTATTATTATTTGTGTGTGCGCGTGCTTGTCCTCGTCGGTCATGTGCTTCATTTCGTATCCTCTTGCCTGACGAAGCTTTGTTAGAGAGAGGAGGGGAGAGCAAGCTGAATTTCATGGAAAGTAATAGCATGGCGAAACTCCAGCGTGCTGCTTCTGTTCTCCTTCTTTTCTCCCCGTCAAAGTCATCAGGAGCGGTTTCACACTTTCCTTGGGACAGGAATTGGCGTCGTTGTTTGGTATCCCTCATACGAACTCAGAGGTATGTCGTTGAAAAACTTCGGTATATGGGTCTTTCAGCTCGTTAATATCTGGAAGGACTCGCTGGCCGTCGAGAAGACAAAAGAGAAAGCGAAGATGCCCAGCTTTTAAAATTTGATTCTAAGAGGAATAAACCTCTTTCTCTTGGCGTGCAAGCGAACGAGAACCCGCCTCGACGGGGAGAGTGCTTGAGTGTGCGGCAACCTCCTCTTCTCCCTCCAGCTCGCGTTTTCGGATCCCGTCAGGGACTCTCCGAACCCTCTTCTCACGAAAGATACGATTAACAATTTCAACTGAGGAAACCGTCATCCGACAAACTACTCTGCACCAGAAACTCGGTTGCTTAGTGGCATCTCCCTTACCATCTCTCTCTCTCTCTCTCCATATATATATATATATATATATGTATGGAGAGAGCGTGGGGGACGGTGAAGTTGCCCCCCGCCCCCCTCTCTGCATCCCGCTTAGTATCTCCGCTCCCCATCATTTCCCTCATGGGCTCGCCTGTGAGTAGCGATGCTGTCGTCTGCCTCCTCCCTTTTCTCCCTCTGACAAAGATCGCCCTCCTCTGTGGTTCCTTCTCTGCCCTCTGCTCGCGTTCGGGACTTCTCTGCAACAGCGTAGGTGATGCATGCCTTCTGTTTTTCATTATTTCAACACTTTGACATTTTTCCGCCTTTCATTACCTCATTTCTCGATCGCACTTCCCTCTTGCTGGGCGGGGTCGATGATAGGAGTGGAAGATGAAACGTGGAACTGAGTTGGAGCGCTGAAAGGAAGGCTGTATTGTCAGAGACCAACGCAACTCGAAAGAAGGGAGGTAGAGATACGGAAAGGAGGGAGGGTGGACGAACGAGGCGCAGGTTCCTTCGCTTTTTTTGCAGTGGACAGTCAGTCAGAAAGAGCTGCCCGCGTCAGCCCAGCTCAAGGGTGTTGTGAAGGTTTGCTCTTGCACTTCTCTTCACCGAGAACGCTGTCAGATCATTGAATTCTCTCATTTTCTAGCATTTATCCCAACTTTCGTTCTTTTCCGCGCTCTGCATTCTTCATCGTTACTGAGGGAATCGGTGAGCGTACAGTCTGCGGGGTGTGCGAGCGTCGTTTCTCCTTCCCCTCAAGTGCACCGTGCACTGAGACGGTGCTTTCTCTTTTCCGCATCATCGAGTGTATTCTCTTCCCCCCTTTCTTCTGAATTTTCGTGGCTGACGAAGGTACTTTCAGTTTGCTCGGCGTGCCGTCTCCGGCTGAGAATGCGGCACCGCTCCGCCTCCTCACAAGGAGGGGTTGTGCATGCCTCTCTGCGTCCTTCGCGGTGTTCAGACACGTTAGACTTTCTCTCGCACCATCTCCCCTGCTGTAGAGGAGGTAGAGGCACCGCAGCGCCATCTCTGGTGAGGTGGCTGGGAACGATTGCGCTTGGTGATCCACTGTGCGCACGCGGGATCGCGTCGTGCGACTTTAGCACGCTTGCCACCTTCGCTAGCCCATCTCAGCCCACCTTTTCACCTCACTCACGGAGGAGTAACAATATCACGCATGGTATCGGGACTGTGATGCGGCACGCATTGACGGCTTCGCTGGTGCCCTCTCCTACTAGCGCCGCCGCCGCTCGACGGTCAGGCATCTCCGCGAGCTTTACATCATGCACGTGGTATACCACTACAGCAACGACCGAGGACGCGCCTTGTGAAACTCCTCTTCTGAAAAGCAAACGGGGCCAGCCGTTCGGCCATGAAACGGCTGATTCGACACCGGCCGTCTCACATGAGGAGGCACACGACAGCGCGTGGACGCTTTCTCATCAAGAGAGTCTCCTGGAAAGTGCGGAGGGGCAACTGCGCTTAGTTTTCGGACCGCAGGCAAAGCTTGTTCTACACCGACTCTCACAACGCCAGCGGCGCACTGCTCGTGGCAACGTCTCCGCTGTGAAGCAGGTGGAAAGACCGCCAGCAGGCACTGAAGACGTTCCCAATCCGGGCGGAGAAATAGATTCGTCGACATCGCTGCCGCTTGAAGGGCCTCTTCGTCATGACGGCGCTCCAGGGTCAGGCGGGTACGAGGGAGCGGGTGGGCAGTCCTTCTATTACCGTGCATCGGCCACATTTCGCCTTCTGGGATTTCCCGTCGAGCTCGCCGTGGTGAACGGGCAAAACGCGAAGAGAACTATCGAATCATGTCTTCAACAGGCGCTGAGTAGTGATGTGGTCTTTATTCGAGGCAACAACACAGGTGTCACAGCCGCCGCCGCTGCCGCAGCTGTTGATAATGAAAACGGTGCTCGTGAGGCTGCCTTTCCAGGACACCACAACAGTCGAGGTAGCAGAGTGCGTCAGAACAAGGACGGTGGGAAGAGGCAGATCAGTTCATCGCGGGATCGTCGTATCACGTCACGCGGATGGCAAACATCTGTAACAGGATTCCCCTCTAGTATGAGTTCAAGTGAGGGACGACTTACGCCCCACCAGCGCGAGTTGAAGGCGATCGTGGATGAGCTGCGCCAACTTAGCGCTCACTTCAGTCGCACATTGAAGTTCTCGATCAAGCCTCCTCGCGCACACAAGGGTGGGACGGAGCAGGAGACGCGAGGTGAGGGTGGTGCGACAGCTGAGGCGTCAACAGAGAAGCAGTGGAGCTGCCGGTGCTACGTGAAAGAGGAGTGGAGCACCACTCCGCAGGCTTGCCTGGCCCTTGAGGCGTCTGGCAGCTCACCCAACAACGCTCTCGCGCACTGCGTAGCCCAGCTGCGCCACCAATACAGGGATGAAATGAGCTCTGTTGATGTGATGCAAGAGGGAGCGCGAGAGGTTGCAGCGCTGATCGAGACCGTACGCAAGACGGTTAGATCCACCTGGAAGGAGGAGAGTGGCACGGGCAGCACAGAAACAGACTTGACTACGGCTACACGACAGGAAGGAACATACGATATCCGGGATGCAAGAGGAGAGACGAACTCACTGCCCTCCTTCCTCCGTCAGCCACCGACCTACAGCGCCCAGATGGAAATTACCGACGTGCACGGAAACGTCACCGTGTACAGCGCCCGCCGCCAGGCCTCCTCGTATGTGGGTGTGCAGACGGCGGCCGTTGCTGCGCTTCGCGCAGAGAATCTGTGGGAACGTAATGCGCATCTCTTGTCCGCTAGGCTGACCCCTGCGCCATTACTGTGGCGATTGCGCTGGCAGTTCGACATGTTGGTGGACCACATTTGTCGTCAAACGGGCAAGGATCCAACGGAGGTGGCGTGGGTAAGATGGCGCAGCTTCGATGGTGACGGAGATCGCAATGGTCGTGTTTGCCACGACGGCAGCGCAGAGCAGACAAGTGGCGAGGGCGGCAGTGATGGAGTGGAGCGCAGCACCAATGCGATGCCGGCAACGCCTCCCACTGCGGGGAGCCGCGGTGTGGCGATCCTCCCCCCTTTGCTGACAGGGGTACTGTACACAGAGAAGGACGTGGTCGTGTGGCAGACGACGGGGCCCGGACGGTATCGTGTGATGTTTAACACGTATGTGCAAGCGGTTCTGTATCTTCTTGACCAATACAGTGACTGCCTGACTTCTCTGCCCTGCCTGGCTTCTGGGGTAGGCGAGACCCTTCTTTTCCCCAGTCCCGGCGTGCTCGAACTGCAGGTGATGCGGCACGACTCCTTCCCAATTCTTCAATACCATCACGGTAAATGGAACTGCTACGCCATACTGGGGACCCTGACCATGCAACTTTTAGGATGCCCCTACACTACACACTACCAGTACGATACTGCGTCAACAGAGTGGGTGGTAACACTAACGGTGTGTGACGGACTACAGTCCAGCTACCCCCTCGTGCAGCGCCGCTCGAAGAAAAAGGGTGAAGCGTGGCGAATAGCTTGCCTTGCTGCGATGCGCGAGAACTTTCCTCGCCAGTACGCGGCGGTGCTGAGGAAGTACCCTGACGTTGATTTGTCCAACGATACTGGGGCACGTGGGGCACGCTACCGAGCCCTGCCTCGGGAGAAACGCATCGCACATATGGGGAGCTTCGTGGACATGGTCATGACGTTAGTGGATGAAGATCTCGGGTGGAAAGAGCCGCGAGTCCGGTTTCGCAACTTATCCAGCGAACTCGGGCTGCCGCAATGGACGGCGGAGCTGGAGGCGCGTGTGGAAGGGGAAGAGGATCGTCGTACCGTGGCGGCATCTCCATCATTTATGCAGGTACGACAAGCCCGCAAGTCTCTTTTCTACCGTGTCGCAAAGCAGTACTTCCCGAAAGAGCTGGATGCGTACCGGGCACTCAACCGTGGCGATGGCGAAGATCCAGAGATAGCCTCCAAGACGCGCCATACTCGACTCTATGACCCGAAGAGCGGCATCGACTCCTCAATGGTAGGCCACGTGTTGATGATGATGGAACGTGAGCGACCCTCATTAGCGCCTATGAAGATTACGCTGGACGCTCGCCCTCAACAACCGAGCCAACGTCAAGAAACCCAAACGACGGAGGCCACTCTGTCTGACGTGGAGGATGATAACAAAGATGAGTTCGGTGTGCTTTGCGCGGATGGTGACACAAACATATTGTTCAGCCAGGAACCTGAACTATTGTTGCAGCCACTGCGTCTTTCCTATCATGCACAGGTCCTCGGCGAACGCGGTGATGTGCTTATCGCAGACTTCGACTCGAGTCGCGCGACGACGGCTGGTGAAGCGGAGGCCATCCCTGTACTCGTGTCCGCAATGAAGTCGGCATCCTTTCACATTGCTGGCGCGGAGGCGGAGACGCTGTGGACTGAGTATGAAACATATCCCTTCCCCCCTGTGTCGGTGCACCGAGACATGACGTACGGCCTTTTTTCAGCCTTTTTTGGTCGTAGTACGAACATGCTCGATGTGCCGCCATCTTCAGACGGTTCTGCCATCAGTGAGAAGCACGATGGACTCTCCGATGATAGTCGAGGGGAGAGAAAGATGGGTGCTTTGGAAGATGTTGATGTTGCTGCGGAGTCTGGGGCACCGTTCGGTGACAGCACAACTGCGTTCGACATCGTTTTTGCACAAGTCGGCGGTTACTGGTTCGGTACTGCAGTGCTTCCACGCTTTGGGATGCTGCCTATCGCGAGAGCGGTTGCAACCACGAAGCGCAAATGCTCGAGCGACGTCTTGAAGCTTGCCGCCCGGCGCAGCTTTCCTCGCGTCTTACAATACATCGCGAAAAACGACATGACCTTATCGGCATTGGCGACAGATATTCTCCTAGCACCGGTGGTAGAGCAGCTTCCACCGACGGAATGTGAGTCGGTGAGGGCGGCGCTGGCCGTGGCCCGAAAGCGCCGTCCGCTGCCACCGTTTCGACTGCTTATGCGCTGCATGAAAAATGCATATCCCCTACAAGATCAGCGCATTCGCGTTCAGCAGAGTCACGAAAGTACTCACGGGCATCAGTACCGTCTTTATCTTCAACGAGGCTTGGTGCTGCAGAAGACGAAGCTGCAACTCGTGGGGTACGGTACGTCAACTCTCTCTCCGACAGTGGCTCTGCATCGAGCGTCCATTATGGCGCTGGAGAACCTCTTCGAGGATGATTTAGCCGCTGCAATAAAGGCGCAGGCGAGCTATCGAGAACCGTACACAGTTGCTGGTGATGACTAATTCTCTTCTTCAGGAGCGCGAGACTCGCGTCGCAGAGGATGATCAAAAAAGAAAGGCGTTGTTACAGAGCAGCGCGACTTCGTGGGAGGGTAGGCTACGCCTTCCCCCCAAACAAAAAAGCCACGGCGATTGTCTGCTCTTCTGGAGTGACGGCAAAGTGTAAGGGCTTGCAGGAGTGTTGTGCGCTGCTGCCAACCTTGCAGTGTCAAGGGACTTTTTCCTCCCGCGGCGGCGCGTCTAACAGGTCGTTCTTCGCTCTCACCTTTGCGTTCTCCCCTTCTCTCTCCCCCCCTCGGCGGTGTTTATACGCCCCTCAACTCCTCCCTCCCTTCCTGGGAGTGCCTTGTCACATTATCACCATCCTCGTCGAGTTATCGCGGTCTTTCCTTGCCAGCTCCGTGAATGCCTTGGATTCCTACTGACTGAAGGACTAGAAAGATCTCTGAGTCACAGAAAAGCTTCACTTCCTTCGTTTTCTTTCATAAAGGTAACTGAAAACAAAACAAAAACAAAAAAGACCACCTTCACGGGCTTGCAAATGCGAAGGCAAGTACATGACTGGTGGGAAAAGGCGAAACAATTTGAGCGGATAAATCCACCCAGAGAGACAGAAGGAGAGCATTGCGAGGATTTCGAACTGTTGGGAAGCGCTGCCACTTGAGACCTCCGGGTTGCTCATGCTCTTTTCGCCACCTCTTCTCCCGTTACGTGGCAGGCAACCACCTTCTTCATGAAAGCGGGTGAAAAAAAAAAGATGGCGTGTGCCAATCATGCCCCTGCTCACTCCCTCGCCTCTCTCCTCCCCCCAATGAAGCAATCTCAAGTACTTGTCGCACGTTCGGTCACTGACTCTCCTCCCTCCCCCCTCCCCCACCCTTCTCTCCACCCGAATCTTCACTCCTTTGCCCCTATTCCTCCAAGTCCCCCGCGGTACCTTGAGAGGGGGCTCGTTTATTTCCCCCAACTGTTTTTTTTTGGATTGCTTCAGCACCACGAACCTCACAGAAATCACGCAGGAGCACAAGTATCTAATAAAACCAACAACGGAAAGGTCGAGGATCACCTGAGCGATTTTTCACTCATCTCTCTCTCTTTCGTGCCTTTTTGTTTTGCCTTTCTGTGGTTATCCATTCGCCCCCTCCCCTCCTGTTGCTGTTGAGGGGAAAGGGAGGCAAGGAAAGAGGTCCTGGTGAACGAATCACTTTTTTTTCAGGGCTGTTTTAACGAACACACCGATTGGGGCCTCGAACGCTGAGTTCATTGACCTTTCTTCCTCGCCCGAACCGTTTTCAGAAATTCCGTACTTCTGGCACGGATACCGTGGTGGGAGCCTCGTTAGTGCACGTGCGCGAACGTGGGACTGGGGTTCCTGTATGTCGGTAACCGAGAGAGTCGAATTAGCGGAGACACACAACATAGACCGCTGATCAAATTATATTTCTTACGAATCATCTCGTTTGCTCATATTTTGCTTTTGGTGGAAAGAAAGTGCGCTTCCACCAACCACACTGCGGTTCTCCAAAGAGGTGAAAGCAAGAGCTCGTTCACCCCTTCTGTCTTCTTCTTTTTCTCTACACTGCGAGAAGGGAATTGAGGTTTTCACCTGTTCTCTTGTTGCTCCCCTTAATACGCGGGTGTTCTGCATCAGAGTCACCTCCCCCTTCTCTCTCGCCTCCTCGTCTATATCGGTGTCCCACCCAGGCTGCACCTCGACACTTGTACGGGAAGAAGAGAAAGGAAAAGAGAACTTGACGCACCTTCATTGATATTTTCTCCTCTGCATCACCTGCTGCGAGCGCTCCTCTCATTAGCAAGATAGAGAGGTGAGCGTCCCGTGTGTAGAGTTGCCGTCGCTTACGTCCCAGAGAACGTGCACGGCACCAATAAAAAGTATAGCTACATTTCCTTCTATTTGCACATTCGCTTCTTTATCTTTATCTCAAGGAATGTCGAACCGCACGCAGCATTATTACGAAGTTCTGGATGAGGCTTTGAATGCGGCCGTGGCGAATGTAGAAAAAATTCTCACTAATGCCCCCGGTATTTTCCAAGATGCGCAGTTCGATGCTGCGTCACGAGTAGCGAAGCGCTTGTCCATGTGGCGCCAACGAGGTGCTAATGGGAATATCGCCGTTGGCGTTAAGCGTGTCGACATCGAGGAGAGCATCGGTGCTGTCTTACTTGCTACGGTAATGCATCTCCATCGAACCGTCGACGTACAGGAATCACTCATGGCTGCTCTAGGCAATTCCTTCAAAACGAAAATGGCATATTCTCTGGTAACGGGGTCGTTTTGTGCTTTACGCGAAGGGACGCATGAGGTCTTCGATGGTCTTCGGAAAGGAGCGCTCTTTGCAGATGCGTCAGACTCTGCCGCTGCACTTCGGCGTCCCCTTTCCAATGCGGCCCTCGCTCAGAGAGACATCGCTGAGGATGTGGGTTGCTGCTGTGCACTGATGCTGTCTTGGGTCACCCTGCGTAGGGCGAGAGGAGAGAACACACTGTCTTCGCCTCTCTTCGCACCGGTAGCTGACCGCCTGGCAACGCTTGGTGAAGCGCTTCCCTCCCAGGCGTCGTTGCCTGTGTCTGCGTCTAGCCGAAAGTCGTGTGTGTCATCGACCCTTGAGACAGCTTCCAACGCCATTCCCCTAACGGAGTCAACGTACTCGACCCGTACCAGTACCATGACCATCCCGCAACCTATGGTGAGGCAGCAGCGTCGTGAATCGAAACTCCCCACCGAAATACGAACCTTCAAGGAAGACGACAGTGACGACGAGACCTGCATTCTAGCGGCGACAGATGTCATGGGGCTCTTCAGCTCCTGGGATTGTGGTACCAGCAGTGAGAAGACGCTGAAGAGCGATGCTGAGACGCCGCAATACAAGCCTTCGACGGTCGCCTCGCCGGCAGTGACATCTCAAGGGCCTTCAAGAATGCCGAACGCGGCAACTCCTGATCTGGCCGCCAGATCTCAACGCTGCGCACAGCTGCGCCTCGGTATTCTCGACCCACCGCGTGCTCCACTTAGCGCCGAACGAAAGCGGCTCCTAGATCAGACTTCCACCCTACGTGAGGCATTGACTCAGATTGGTGTCGAGGATTACAACATCGTGTTGTTTCACCTCCGCACCTATGCGCGCACCATTGGAGACAGTGGGCCGCTCCTGTGGATTGCTTCGCTCGATGTGGCCCTTCCCAAAGTTGGCTGCTCGGCTGAGGCCGTGCCGCTGGACAAGTTATGGAGAGAGGAACAAAATGAGCAGGCGAAGCTCCCTGATACTGAAACCGTAACGTGGGTGGAGGTGATGCGGTCTGAGCCGTGCGTACGCGGTAATGTGGCTCGACTGCACGCCGTGGTGATGGCCGCCAGAGCGCTCATGCCGATCGAGATGGAGTATTATCTCTCATTGAAGAAAGAAGATTGTGTGGAGGTGGAGGACAGCGCCATGGAAGCCACGTCGACGAAGCTGGCCGATGGAAGCCGGCGGATCCACTTCAACACGTTCCAGCTGGATGGGACATCGTTTGTTGCTCAAGCCTTTCAACATTTGCAGGCAAATGACTCTCTCGGTCGTCCTCTCACGTGGAAAATTATCGAGAACCGTGATGGTGATAGCCGCTACACGATTCACGGGCAGCCAGACGCTTATGTGGTGCGAATCTATCGGGGAGACGGGAGTGTCCTCCTGGAACATTGCAGCAACGAGATTCCGGGAACACTTGTTCCTGACTGGACGGGTAACCAAGGTGAGTCGACCAAGCTACGTAGAGTATCCGTGCTTATTCCCACCGTTAACGCAGCGCTCTTTAGGGCGGCAGAACTGCTGGGGAAAAAGGACTCCTACGCGTTGCTGAAGGCTTCCTTCGACCGCTTACAGCATCCGGTAGTGAACGAGGCGCGTGAGTACGTGCTGAATATGCTGAGCCTCTTCTTTGGCATGCAGCACAGTACTGGGAACTCCGCCAAAGAAGTAATACGACTTGATGATGTGCAACTTTCTGGGGCGTGGAGCTCCACGGTAAGTGTCCGCGTCAGCGAGGATCCTCTGCGGCCTGATGAGAATGTGCAGTGGGTCACCCTGGATAGCGTTCCGGCTGCCAACAAGAAAGAGGCCCGTAGGGACTCCCTCCTCAGCATCGGCAAGTCCAACTTTACTACCGAGGTCCTGCGAATGGTTGAATATGGGACTCCAGCACAGAAAGGGCATGCTGAAACCATCTTGTTAGCGAATGCCGCAGCCGTCTTGGTTCCAGCAGCGAGTTGGCTCGATGCCGTGGCGACTGAGCTGCCACCGTCAGAGAACACCTGTATTCCTGCAAGAGCCTACGGCGCTGTAGACGAGTACGCTGTAAAAGCGGATGCGTCACACACGCAGCTGGAGATGGATCACTGCACCAAAGTCATTGCTTCTGTCATTATGAAAACCCTTCCACGGGCGACTGCGGAGATGGAGATGTGGTTGCGGCAGGTCTACGCCGGCTTCCGTGGGGAAGTCAAGTGGGATACCGCTGTCCTCAACCTCTTTCGCAAGACGTTACCACACGGCACCTTCTGCTTTGGCACGTACCACGTGTACACCATGGACCCGTTCCTGAATCTGCGGGAGCATACGCAAATGACCGGCTTGGGCCCCTTGTCGGCGGTGCACAAGACCTTCCGGACCATAAAGGATACACTGGATAAAGCACCCCTGCCGACGCGGTTACGTTTCAAAGAGGCGAAAACTTTCTGATCGCGGAAGGGGTTAGGGGCGCGGACAGACCAATAAGAAAGCACAAGGACAGAGGCCTCATCTCCTCCACCCCTCTTCCCATTCACTGGATTTACTTGAACAGGCCAGCACGTCATATTCCGTCGATGCGGGGGCGGGGGCGGTCAGTACCATCGTTAGCGGTTGCCCCTTTTTTGCCTGAGGCAACGTTAGTGTGGTTGCGTGAGCGTAGAGCGGCGAGGCGGCGTCCGCTTCTCAGACGGCTATGAATCACAAAAAAAGGGAGAAGTGACAACCAGTGGAGCGTGTAAAGCAGTCACCACACCTCACGAATGGATTTCAGGTCTACTGGAATCATTAAGTGTATAATTAGCGAACACCTCGCTTTTTTTCGAGATCTGGCTCAGCTTTTTTCTTTGCTTGCCTCTGCTGTACGAATGGTTATTCTCCCTTCCTTTCCTCGAAAACTGAAGCCACTTTCATTATCAGCGGGGTTGGCTTCTCTCCGCCTTCGCCCGCTCTGTTTTCGCCTCCTCCTCTTCGCCAACAAACACTAGCTGTCGGCAACGAAGGGTCTTCGGTGTGTACCATAACATTTTCTAAAGTTTGTTTCTCTTTCTCGGTGTTGTGCGGGATCTTCATGTCGAGAACAGTATTGTTCTTGCCGATGATGCACAACGGATGCGACCAGAGGTTAAAGCAGTAGGCGGGGAAGGTGCAGCACCATTGCGTTGTCGAATAGCTTATTTATACACATCTAAGCTACGCCTGAGTTTTGCTCTTTTTCTTCTACGGCAATCGTTCTCGGGGGCTTCCTGAGACGTCAGGAACATGGACGCATTTCTGGACATATAATTGGTCTCTCTTCGTCAAAACTTGCCGTGGACGCACATGCGCTGGAACGTGATGGGCACGAGAAACCCAGATTACTTTCCTTTTTGATTCGTTTTACTGCCTTTCCTTCTCACCTTCGCCCCAAAAGGTGGACTCAGCAGCAGCAGACGACTATAAGCGTAAGACATACTCCCTTTGTGCTCACAGCGCTCCTCAGTTTCGCGAGAAAAATAAGCTGTCCTTCGTATGCACGCCTCCCTGGGATAGTCATTCACTGTCGTCGTTTCCTTACTTATCTCAGCTTCATGGTGTGTGGTAAATGAGCGACCTTCCCTCTTCCCACCATTTTTCTCATGACACCGTCTCTGGAAAAGAGGGAGGAGGAAGCGTTACCGCGGCGGAGACGGTAGTAGCGCATCTTAGCTTGCCCGGTGGAAACCAGGACGTACACTGGCTTCTTCTTTTTTCAGCGCTTCATGTCCCTGCTTCACATCTTGTGTGCCACCGCTATGCGCCTTCGCTTTCTGTTCGGGGCGCGACGAAAGGGAGGGATCTGCGAGGTGAGATGTTCTCCCACTGACGGTGCGCGAGGAGCGATTCACTGCCTCGCTCCCTCCATCCTATTCCGACTTTACGCACACAAAGGTATGCATTGTTCAGAGACAGGCAGAGAGCGAAATCACCCGAGTCGTCCTAATGGAGAATCTACAGAGGGGACTCCTTGAAGTTGCGCCGACACGCGCCCAGCAAAAAACTTTCAGGCCGTTCAAAACCGGCCAACAGTTTCAGCTGTGGTGAGAGGCAACCACAAAAATCGCGCTCTTGACGGAATACTTCTGCGGCACTCCGACTCGCCCATCCTGTGCCATTTTTCCCCACCGACACCGGCACCAACGGCGAGGTGTCGCCAGTTTCTTTCACGTCCCCTTGTGGCGTTCCGTTGTCACCTCATCCGCCTGCCTCTGCATGCGTAAGGATGCGTGCCGCTCCGCTCTTTTATTGGTGTCTGCAGCAGGATATTTCCAGCTGCACCGTTGATGCTTGTGTTCTTTTTCCTGATGCGAATCACTCGCTCCCTTATCTTTCTCTCGTCTCCTCTCCGCCTTCTCTTTCTCTCTCCAAATGCCCAACAGCAGCGTATTAGAGCAGCAAGCATTATTTCAGAATAGGGATATCATTTGTCGTGGTAGGAGACGAAGCAAGCTGTTTTCAGAGCAATATACACGCTGCTACCTGCGCTGCTTTTGTACTATTTCTCTCTTTTTACATACCCTTTTCAACGAAAGCGAAGGACCACTATTGGAATACCATCCGCACCCTTTGCTTCCCTCCACGAGTGTGTATATATATGTATTAGTTGCGAGATCGCCACACCACCACAGCCGGAGACATACATTTTTTCAAACGTGTGTGCGCTACTTTTTTCCGCATCTTCGCTTCCTATCAACAACATGAACGATATTCGGTTTCCGGGATGGGTCCAACGCAGCCCCACGCTAGCCATGGCGTCGGTGCTGTCACAACTGCTTGCAAGCGAGAGCGTTGAGATGAGTACCCCACTGCCAGCCGTGGCTGTCACAGGAGAGGATCAGTGGCTCGCTGGGCGTGTCTTCGACGAGGAAGAAGACAGCATGATCAGTGACAGCACCATCTTGGAAACACCCTATGTCGATGAGAGAAAAGCAGCTTCCCCGTCGGCGAAGAACCAGGGGTGGGGGGATAACTGTGTGGTCTCCGGATATTTACGTATGGTAGACCGTCTTTTAGAGCTCGATTCAAAAGCACTCGACTCCCTCCCACCGGCAATGACCATTGCCACGGCGACCACGGAGGCGGTGGACTCGCCCGATTGCCGGCGCGCGAGTGCGTCGTCGACGGCACCGATACTGCCACTGAGTGACGCGAAAGTGAGCGCCCGTGGGAAGGCCTATTTCACGCCGATGATGACTTCGGGAGATGGTGCGCTGGGTGGAAGTGCTGACATTCTTCACGATCCTCGCGTGCGCACGCTGCTGAAGTTGTCGCGTCTCAACGATGTTCTGACAAGGCCGGAAGCCACCCGGCCCCTCATCTCTCAGCGTATCGCAGCCTCGATGGTGTCCTTTTTCGCCTTCGCAGTCGCATGCAAGCACAGCGGACTCTCTGCGGACCGAACGAAGGGCTTCTTTACGGAGTGCAGTGCTCTCTATGCAACCCTCTTCTCCAAGCTGCGGTCCCTCCGCTTCACGAGCGGGGTGAGTTTAGAGGATTTTACGGCCACTCTCGTGGCGTGCGGGCTTAAGCTCCGCGACGACGAGGATGGTGACACCGATGATAAGGATGCTCGCGGACTCAGCGGCGGTGGCAGCGGCTCCCGCGATAGCAGCGTAGCACCCTCAGGGGCGGCTGGCGTGTCGCACAAGATGCGCAGTATGAGCAGCAGTACTGCCATTGTGGGGGCGGCAATGGCGGTGAACGGCGGAGGTGGTGGCCGAACTCCCTCCCAGTCAGCAACTCTACGCGACAAAAATTGGGGTCTCGTTGGGTTCGGCTACCGCACGATGGATGCGATGATGATGCGATGCATTCCGGCCAACATCGATGGGTGCGTACACGACGCTGTCGCACTCGGGATATTTCGTGGCATCTCGCTGACATACTCCCAGCAGCTTTTCTTTTTGGGGCCAGATCTCGTAGGCCGCATGCACGACCTCACCGACGCTTTTGCCACCTCGGACCACCGGCGAGAGTTGCCCTTCAAGAGAGTGCTCTCGGTGCTTCTTGAGGCAATCAGTTGCTCCCGCGTGATCAATTATGACCGTATAAACAGCTGGGTAACAGCCATTATTCAAGAAACATATGTGGTGCGTGGTCTCTTCCAGCGTGAAGAGCTTCACGCCCATGTGGTCACCGCAACCATGACGTTGCTGATCCGTCAGTACCAGGAGATGGCGAGAGAGTGCGCATCACAGGGAATCGATATGGATACGATGCCGGACTTCACCGAAGGTGATCAGCTTATTGAGTTGTTCTGGAAGGCACTGCAAGATACGATAGGTGCCTGGGAGGACGCTCCCAATGCTGCAGAGAAGCGTCCTCTTACCTTATTTAAGCACAACGTCGACAGGGTAGTGCACCATCTTATGCGAACTGAGGTGGAGCGGCTGCGTTGCTACTACATCATAACTAGCACTTCCTCAACGCACCACTCTTCGCCCGCGCTAACGTCATGCTCGACGCAACAAGCTTGGTGGCTGCCGATACCCACTCCGCGATCGAGCATCTCATGTACCCCCTCGATTCTGAAGAGTCCCACCTCAGACGCTCATGGGAAGGGATGTGCCAATGGAGGGCCTGAGAACAACGTGTGGGTACCTGGAACCACCGCTGCCGCCGCATCCCCGTACGTTCCCTCAGTCGAGGAGGAGTCCCTTCGCTTGCTGATTTGTGGCAACATCGTGAAGTTTCTTCTGCTTCCAACAAGCATCATGAGCGCACTCCCGTTGATGGAGGAAACGACGCAGCTGCGCTCATCGCTGACAGAGGCTGCGGGGCGTGTGCTCAGCATTGTGACAGCGAGAGAGTTCCGAAGTCGCGACTCCAACGTCGAAGATGTGGGGGCAGCGACGTTAATGATGGATGCAAAGACCGCTTCGGCAACGACGCAGCCCATAACTCGCGCCAACGCCCAGAAAAGCGTGCGCCACCGCGCGCACTTCTCGAACAGCTTCTACCGGGGTGTCGAAGATATCATGCACGAACTTATTCAAACTGTACTCGAGAGCCAGTTGCCATCTGAGAGCTTGAAAGGAATCGAAAATCCCCCACCACTCACTGCGCAGGAAACCGGCCCATCTGCTCAGACATCAACATCCTCTGTGTTGGGGACCGATGCTGAGACGGTGATGCGTGGTAAGGTGGCTGCTGTATGTTTGCAGTACATGTGCTCGACGAATCATCATCTTCGCTCCTTTGCGATCTCCGAACTTATGGATGCCATTGTGCTTCTGTCCAGACACCGGGAAGAGGCGAACGTGGCCTTCATCCCGCAGCAGCTCCCATCACCACGTGAGGGCGCCGCAAAAACCTCCGGTAAGAACGGCAAACAGCAAAACGGATCTGCACCGCTATGTAAACGTGAGGGATCGTCCGGGCCGAAGAAGATCATCGCCGAAGGCTCTAAGCACCCTCGTAGGCTTGCGGAGCTGAGCCGAGCCCGTCGACTGGCTCACTGCTTTGACGCGATGTCCTCGATTCTTGTCCCCACTGCCGTGGATGACGAAGGGCTCGGTCAAACAGCGGTGACCGCTGTCCGGCATGTTCGCGGTGACACCACGACCACTGCTGGGTACGGTTCTTCAATGTACGAAGAACTTTCGCACTACAGCCAACTGCTGTGTGACACCTACGTCGACTCCCTCGCCGAGCACCTCCTTCAGGTGATGGAGGGGAAAGTGCAACGCCAAATTCAGCCTACGCCGGTGATGCTGGTCTCTGTGAAAGCTTTTGTGAATTTAACGCTTCGGGTTCATGAACGGCTGCGCGGTATGTCAGCGATGGCGCTTGTGTTGACTCAGGATATGGAGGCTCTCGCGAAGGACCCGGCCAAAGCGACACAGCAGAGCTCTAGATTGGCTGCGAAGACCCGCACACGCATCTTGCGTGCTTTCAATGCGGAGCGCCGGAACGTCGACATTTTATTGCGTGGCGTGCTCTCCTGTATGCTTAGCGTAGCATGGCCTTCATCGGGTGTGCTGTACCAGAACCCCGTGGACGGCTCCGAGAACCCGCTGGGTAAAACTACGCATCCCACGGCGATGGCCCCAGTGGCTTTGGGGGCCCTTTCCCCCTTTCTACGCCCCCTGACCATGCTGTTGCATCTTTCTACCCTCTTCCCAGCACGCTCGCTGAAGCAGCTGTGTACACACAACCAGTACGCGCCATACCTGACTTTGGAAGATCCCGGCACGAGTGATTTGTACGCCTTCCACTACTACCGACGTTCTTCTCGAGTTAACGCGAGGGTTGATGTAGATGGCGGCGCCGACGACGGGGGCAGCAGTCCTGAAAACTCAATGGAGCTGGAGTGCTGGACCCTCTTCCGCTCGTGCTGGATGATGATGTCCTACTACAAATTCACCGCGGAAGCGCTAATCGCAGTCCGCGACAGTGTCGCACCGATGGAAAATGGAAAACCGACGTCGGTAAAAGCTGCTGTGGGGGCATTAGGTCGTCAGCCCCTGCTCTCCTCGGAGCAGTGTCGACTGCTTCGCTTGATGGCAGCTTCGGCAGCGCCGCTGCTTCGCATGTGCTCGGCCGATGTTCAGCAGAGTATGGCGGATATTGCCGTGCTGCTGCGGTACATGACCGCTGGGGAGCGTCAGCGCTCACTCGTGAAGTCTGAAGTGGTCGCTAAGCCGAGTAAAGAGGGCACCACGTTGTACAAGTCCTTGAAGCACCTCTGTGGGAGCAAAAGCCGATCTTGGAAGCGCCTGAGCCCAGGCGAGCTGATGCTACTCCAGGGCATCGCAGAGCTGGAGATTCTACGCGCGGCTGCTGGCTCGGTGGCGCAGCTAACACACTATCGCTACTTCGAGGTGCGCGAGTTTGTGGCAAGCTCAGCAGTCCCTGTGGCACTTGCGCATATTCTCGATACCGCGTGTGACCAATACATTCGCTCAGTGCGCGCTCTGTTGCCTTCCGTTGCATTCCAGGTTGTACGGACAAACCTCTCGCACTTGGTATTTCTTCTCAGCTTTGCGGTCGGCACTGTGCGTGAGTCGGCAAGCGCGTTGGCCATGCGCATCGTGCGCTCTTTTCCGATCTACGCCGCCTACGCAAGTGCGCTGCCGCTTCTGTGGTGTATGGTAGACCTCCTTGAAACCGGTACGGCATCGCAGGTCGAGGTGCTGTGCCATCACGTGCATTTTGCTGCCATCACCGCCGTCGCGGCTGAATCGCACAGTGCCGAGCGCCAGCAACATGTTTTGTGTGTCAAGAGAGTCGCGGAGCAGTGGGTAGCTGTTACCCAGGAAATGGCACCGCAGTCGCTATTCGAGACGGCTATCAAATACATGGTCATTCAGCAGCAGGAATGCGGGGAGCGAGCAGCAGCACAAGCGATCGGCCGTCACGCTGGTTCACAGATGGCCGTATTGGCCTCCCAATTCCGCATCGAGACGGCAGTGCTCAAGGCTGATACGGAAGGCGACATCGCTGCGCTTCCTGGACCTGCAGCGGCAGGTCATGTGGTTGTTGCTGAGTACGCGCAAATGTTGATGTTGCACGGCCGTGCTCAAGGCACCGTACAGGCGGCCGGCTGGTACGCGTCCCCACAGGCGATACAAACAGCGGTGCTGAACCAACTGTGTATCGCCACGCTTCTGAGCCGGCGAACGTTCGCTGCGGCGATGACGCAACGTCTCGAGTCTACTCTTCTGCGCCCCATTCAAGCTCTGTTTATTGCAGAATCCCCTGATTGCGCCCCCGCTGGGGAGCCTGACGAGCGACAGGAGATGGGAAGGCTGGAACCGGGCCGTGACTGTTCTCCACGTGTGGCGCCGGACCGTGGCGAGACGGCGGCGGGCTTCGCAGCAGCAGTGTCGCTGCTTGTGTCCGGCAACGGCACCTCTACAGGCCGGCGGCAGCTGTTGCAGTATCTTGTTCAAGGTGCGGTGCACGCGTTCCGCTCTGATGTGCTGTACGATGCCATTCTGTGCTGGAAGTGGTTGCTGTGTCAAGACCGTGAGGCTCATTTGCTGCCCATTCTGCAAGAACTGGACAGTGCGCTGGCGTGGACGGCAGCGAACCGTCTCGGTCTCTTCGACGGCTATCATGTGTCCATCAATCGAAGGGTTCAGTCAGGCGAGATACTGATGGACGATGATGCGTCCTCTGAATCGCACTATGCCGATAGCAACTCCAGGAATGCGACTGCCGTGTACGTCAAGGACAGCATCGACAGCGCTTCTCCGCACAAGCTTCTTTTCTCCTTTCTTGCAGATCTGTACGTTGAGGAAGGCAATCCGCTGTGCCAGAGTGCGGAGGTGCTACGACAGCTGTACTTGGTTGCAGCCCATATAATGCAGTTTTCCCCTATACTTTCTCTCCGCGACGAGATGTTCGGTGAGACAATGCGCTGTTTGCTTGTGGTAGGGAACATAGCTCGGGTATTGCGGGAGGCGAATATGCGCCGTCTTCGGGCTGGCCTCGTCACCGTCGTCCCCTTTTCCGCTATCGGAGCCCTGCGGCAGCGTTGGTATAATGCGCTTCTTCGATGGTTCACGAAGACGCCCCCTAGCTGGTACTACGCAAAGGATGAGGCGCTGGCTGTGGAAGAAGCGAAGGTAGTGCGTGCCCTATCGCAGCTCATCAAAGAGGAGGGAGATTTGCTGAACCACACCGCGTTGGGATTCGTTGACTTCAGCAGCGGTGTGCACCGGGATCTGGGTGGCTCATCGACCATTCACAACTGGGAGTCATTAAGTGTTGTACGCGAAAGCGTTGTGGCTCTGCGGCACACTGCCGACGGCGGTGAGGCGGGGCTGCGCAAGCTCATCGGGCAGGAGCAACAGCGCTTGCTGAGCTTGCTGCAACTTCTGCGTGCCTTAGTGGAGCACGAGATTTTGCGTATGGAGGTCTGGCGAGCGCCTCGGCGGACGCTTGAGATACACCACACTACTGCCTCGAATGAATGGGAGAAGCTTATCGAAAGTGCTGACCAGCACAGCCCGGCCGTTGTCGTGGCAATGGTATACCGCTTTCCCAGCGTCCAGGCAGTGCGCACTGCAGCCTCGCGGTGCGTGGTCGCGCACCCAGAGCGTTATGCTAACGTGGCTGAGGCGATTGATCTCTACCTGACCGAGGAGGTGCTGCTCACTGGCGCGCCTGGCCTTTCCCTCTTCCGACCCTGCACCATTATTGACGCTCTGCGTCTGCTGGATGCTCGCTACACCGAACACCGTAACGTAACCGGCTATGCCATTCGCAGCCTTCTCTCCCAGCCCAGTGAGCACCTCATCTTCTATCTTCCCCAGCTCCTTCAGCTGCTGGCCACCGACACCAGCGGCAGCATCGAGGAGTTTCTTCTGCGCATTAGCACGAAGAGTGTCATGTTCGCGCATCAGCTACTGTGGAATCTGCAGACAGAGGCTGAGGGGAGTGGGACCCTCGCGAAGAAATGCCAACTGCTGGAGAAACGCGTCACCGGAAGCTTTACCCCGAATGAGCGGGACTTTTACAGATCCGAGTTCGACTACGTTCAACTCGTGACATCACTTTCAGGGGAGCTCATGCAATTCGATAAGCCGGAGCGGAAGGTGAGGCTGCGTCAACGCCTCACGGACGACGCCTTTCACGCGCCTCCGACGTCCCAACATCTGTACCTTCCCACGAACCCGGAGTTTCGCATTACTGGCGTCATCCCCAATACTGCCGGTGCCATGCAGAGCGCAGCGAAATGCCCGATCCTTGTGCAATTTACATGTGTTCAGCGTGCCACTGAGGAAACACGGCCACCTGCAGAGCTTGCAGCCGCCACCGAGGACGGTGAAGCACCGCGCCCGGTGGTGAGGGCGTGCATCTTCAAGATGGGTGACGATTGCCGGCAAGATCAGCTCTCCCTGCAGCTTATAGGTCTCATGCAGCGCATCATGTGTGCCGTTGGCGTGCCGTCCTTCCTTTACCCTTACCGTGTCGTAACTACAGGCCAGAGCAGTGGCATCATCGAATGCGTGCCGCGGTCCAAGAGTCGCAACGAAATCGGCATGCTCGTCGAATCCAACTTGGCCGAGTTCTTCGTGCAGACGTTCGGCCACCCAGAATCCGTACATTTCCGTCGCGCGCGGGAAAATTTTGTGAAGAGCACCGCTGCCTACTCTGTCGTTTCCTTCATCCTCAACGTCAAGGACCGTCACAACGGCAACATCATGATCGACGCCGACGGCAACCTCATTCACATCGATTTCGGGTTTCTTTTCGACACCTCGCCGGGTGGTGACATCAACTTCGAGTCATCCCCTTTCAAGCTCACGACCGAAATGCTGCAGCTTATCGGCATGGACGTTGGTGGTGGCTCGAATTTGCGCAGCAAGCCACTCACGCGCGCCCTCGTTGACGAAGAGAACTACATTTACTTCAAAACTCTTGTAAACCGCTGCTACCTCGCTGTCCGACAATACGCCAGGGAAATTTGCATTATGGTGGAGCTGATGCTGCGCAGCGGACTTCCGTGCTTCAAACCCAAAAAGACGGTGGCCGATCTAGCCCATCGTTTGGCAATAGACAAGAGCGAGATCGAGGCAGCCGACTATATGCGCTGCCGCATTCACGAGTCTCGGCAAAACTACCGCACGATCCTGTATGACTACTACCAAAAGGTCGCCGAAGGTATACAGATGTGATACGCTCCGATGAGGAAGGGCAGCCAGTGCAGCGCTGGCGTGTGCTACCCTCCCCCTTTTTTTCTTGGCAGGTAAGTCGAGTTCCCACGCGTTTCGTGCGGTGCCAGCGTGGTGCGTTTCAATCTTTTTTGTTTGTTTCTCTATTCGCGTGCGCGCTCTGCGTTTATATCTTTTCTTGCGTAGCCAGTGATGTTCAGCTCACGGCGCTTCTGGCAAGCAACACATACCCGCTCCCTCCAAAACTCCTCGCGTTCCCTGGGCGGCCACCGCCGCTCCCCCCGCCACCTTCGCATGCATCGCCAAGGAAAAAGTGGAGCTACAAAAGATTATCCTCCTCGCCTATTGCCGCCCGCATGTCTTTTTCCAAGGCGGGCCGCGCGCGCCCCCGCTCGCCCTGCCCACGGGCCCACGCGGGGTGGGGTGGGGGGAAGGCACGCCAGGGCCATGGCCGCTGCGTGGGCCTCACCAGGGGGGCCTCCTGGCCATGAGGGTAGCCTAGTGCATTTAAGGGAATTGGGCTTTTCGGCAGGGGGAAATGGCGTCCCATGAAGCTGGTGGGAAAGGCCCACGCCGCGGGGCCCCCTCTATTCGACCACCCCCCGGGATCCGTTATCGATTTTCACATGCGCACCGAATACACACAACACAAGAAAAAACGCCTCGCGACCATCTCTACTCCCACGCGGCGCCGAGTTTCGCTCACCGCCTCAAACGCCCTTGATTGAATTGGTGATTTGATCCACCAAGGAGCTGCCTTCAATGCGGACTTCGCTGCGCTCAGCGACGATGTCCAGCTTGTCCACGTAGGCTAGAGTGCTGCGCTTGCTGCTGTGCTGCAGCTCCCCTCCCAGCATGACCTCATCCAGTATGAAGTATGCCCGATGGAAGTTAAAGATCAGATCGAGTTCACAGACGCTGCCGAAGTACTGATCAAGCACTTCCACAAAGTGGTGGATGATTTCCAGCGTGATAAGCTCGTTGTCCGCTTTATCCACGCATACGATGAAGAAAAGCGAAGCGTATCGTCGGCAAATGTACTTGCGCCCATCAATTTCGAAGACATTTGATAGCCGCGCAGAGCGGCCGAGCACCGCGCCGCTGACTTCGCGGATGATCCGTGCTTGCTCCTTTTGCGGAAGCGTGATGTACCACTTCGAAAGCCGTATTTTGCCCTGGCGGCTCATCAACAACAGGAAGTGAATCATCGCGGTAGATTCAAAAGAGGATCTGCTGGAAGGAATCAAAAAAAATGAGGATGCACGGGTGCTGCAACTTCAGCCTGTGTTAAATCGTAGGATCTGTCTTTACCGACACGCGCTTTAAACCCGCCCACACCTGACAGGAACAAGAAACTGTCGATTTTTCGTGCGTCACGGACCCCACGAGGAGGTGGGGAAGCGCGGTGAATTTGTTGTGAGTGGGGTGGGGAGGGGGGCTGGGTGAGTCCAAGAGGAGAGTGCGTAGTGTAGATGAAAACACGCACTTCCGCCGAGAGCGGCCGAGGTCACCGCGGGAAGTGTAGAACGAGGAAGGGAAATTCAAAAAGACGATGGAGTTGAAAGCGTTTTTAGAGAAAGGTCTGTCAAACCCAAAGCCACCGTGGCCCTCTGAGCAACAGCAAGAATAATACAATGAGATATGCTTCTCATGCATGTGGCTGGGATAGCGTCGGGCTTCCTTAAAGCGTGTTACCCTCACATATCAACATCGCTTTCACAACTCCACTCCGCGCAATTTTCTCAAACCAACGTACCTTTTCCTTGGAGAACTGATAGGGAAACCCCACCTGTCTCCGAGTGCGTCACCCTGATGCGTCGAGCTTGCTCAGCGGTGTGTGAAGACGGAAAGCAGAGCAGAGGAAACAGCGAGATACTCGACTTATCCCCTCTATTTGCGATACATATACGGACTCGTACAACCCTCAGTATTCTCATCCTTCTTTTCTGTCACCTCCTCGAGAGAAAGTGACGATGGCCGTTCATTGGCGACCCGTTTCGACCGTCTGCAGATCTAGGGAGGTGGAGTAGATCTTCTCAGGTACTGTCCTTCCCCTCGTTCTCTGCCTCTCTCAAGGGAAAAGAGAGAGCGAAGGGACTGGAGTGCTGACGCGTCGCTATTTTCTTCATTGTTCCCCATGTTTCTCTTCCCATCCACTCCCCTTCCTCAACGGTATCGCACGTCGCGAGACTTGGGCGAGTTTGGGGACGCTTTGATGAGACCTCGGCGACGACCCAGGCAGCGGATCTTGCGGGCCTCGTCCTGCAGCCGTACATTGTGCTCGGAGGCAACAGACCCTGAAAGCCCACTGGCATCGAGGCCGCCGCCGCCGAGGACCCGTGCCCCTTCACTCGAGAGCGGCGGCACGATGCGCTGCTTCGTAATCCGCTGAGCGCTAACTGATCGAAGCGAACTCGAACTTTTCCCTGGCAGGGGTAGTTTATCAGGGCAGGACTCCAGGTGGGCGCGTCCCCAGTCCGAATGCAGCACGTTTTCTAGTCGAGTGACAAACTCTGATAGGCGCAAGAAAACCAGTTCGTTGACGAGTTGATGTGCGGCCTCCGCCGCAAGGATGGTAAGGTGAGCAAAGCGTTTTTCATCACTGAGAAGGAAAGCGGGGGAGGGTGTGACGTCGGGTTCTACCGCCCAGCGAAGAGAGCCGAGAATGGCACGGGGAATTACGCTGCCGATACCGGCGCCCGTCGTCAGGTGCTCCCCCATCGACGCGTCCGCCTCTGCAGAGCTGCTATCCCCATCGCCCTTCGTGAACACCTTCGCCAGCGGATCATTCGAACCGTCCACACCTCCGCCTGGCAACGCGTTGCCATCCTCACCGAAAGAAGACAACAGGGAGGAGTGAGCTTCTGGCTTGATTCCCCTCGACAGTAGCAGCGATGGGGGTAACAGACATTCCAAGCCACAGGTATCGAACACCGCTTTCGAAGAGTAAGTGGAAGTCAGCGACTGCATCATAGCGGAGTGGTACTTTACCTCCGCCCTGGGAAAGATTCGTACCAACGCCGACCACAACAAACTCTTCAAGACTAGAAACCCCTGGAAAACTGCAGCGGGCATCAAATCCGGCGTGAGACAGAGCATGTTTTGTTTGTTCAAGTATAGGAGAAGTTGCAGTAGCCCCTCTCTTCGTTCGTGCGCGTTAGCGCGGTCAAAGCTCTCTAGGAATATGTTGAGGGAGCTGTCGACGCCGGGCACACACAAGCCACCCTTCAGCAAACACTGCAGCATCGGCGACAGCTTCCGTGGCTTCTTGCAGTAGTGGCTAAGAAACGCTTCTGTATGGTCCAGTACATCTCCGATTTCATATGTGCGCGGCGTCTCGACTAAAGAGTTGAAAACGAGTTCCAAGCACATGTGCTCCCGCTTCCCGGCGTGCGTTTGCCAGCTGTTGATGGGCTCAACGCACAGCTCACACCAGTTCGGCACCGTCTCCCATGGCATATCAGACGTCGTTATACGGCTGGCCGTGAGAGGGGTGGCTCTCAAAGGGGGTTGGCGTGGACTCTTCTCCGGGAAGTCACTCGGCACTGCCTCTTTCCTGCCGGTAGCTAAGGTTATACAGCGGTGCGACGCCCGCACACTGGCCGGTAAAATAGTACCCCGCTTTCCGGTTCGCCGGAGTGAGTTGAACGACCGAGTTGACCGCAGTCGTAGAAGGCCTCTCCCGAGCCAACCGGAGAGATGCGGTGTTGGCGTCGCCGCCGCCACGGAATCCGAGACGCCCAGAGACAGGCCTAAGATTCGCCGTGCAGAATACGCGACGGTACACATCTGCATTCGCCTTTGCCCTTGGTTTCCGTCGAGTCCGGACCGGTGGAACGGGTGTGATAAATTGAAGCGTCGCGGTGAGCGTGTGAAAGTACAATTTGATGAGAAAGAAGAGAAGAGGCAGATAGGAAAAGGGGGTAGTGGTCGCTTTCCAGAACTATATATATATTTACAAGTAAAGCACAGCACAACTGCAACGGGAACCCATCCGCAAAACGTCCTAGAGATGCATGTATACAAAATATCGGTAGGGAAAAGGAGCTGAGGGGGTCGCCGTGAAAGCCATGGAGACACTCAGCATGCATCCACCAAAAACGTTGACCTCGGTTTAGTCATTGCCTAATGGACTGGCGGTCGTGAGCGTGCACACCGCGCGCGACACTGCGCTGGGGAAGTGGTCCGACCGGAGCATCGTCCCCCCCCCCTCACACGGAAAGACAAAGTGAAGAACACGCATGTAGCCATTTTGGATTCGTCGTTTCTTTCTCGTCGAGGGACAGGAAAAGTCACCAGCACCACTCGACAATTTGAGGAAGATATCTGTACATCTGTGTATCCCACGAGAGGTGCAAGCGAGTCGCTCCTACCTCCTCACCGCTGCGCCATGACCTGCTTTCTTTGTACAGGACCACGCATGCACACAGACAGACCACCCTCAGGGAGGTTCAGCCTTTTCATGAAGATACGCCGTCTTTTTTCTCTATCTCAGCCCAATCCATCTCGTCATGCCCACACGCGCTTGCCTGTTGAAGAAAGAGGGAAAGTAGGAAAGGCCAACGTTATATTCCGCGTGACCGCATGAGTTTTCTCCAACCCTCTCTCTTGGGCAGGTCATCACCACATTTCATTTCGTGATGCCACTTCCGGGGGCGTGGCTGGGGTGGGGGGAAGGTACCCACACAGACCTCTCTCCGTTGCTTCGATTCATGAGACACCGTCAAGAGAAAGGGAAAGGTGGTGATGGTGGGGGGGGGATAGAAAGAAAGAAAAGAGGAAGAGAAGCTTTGAGAGAGAACTCAGGAGGGGGGGGGGGGAGGAGGCGGTAAAGAAATAGGAGGGAGCATCTGCATTGAAAAATAGAATATAAAGATGTCTGCTGGCTTATATGTTTGTGGAGGAGGTAAAGGAAAAGGGAAGAGGAGCTCGCATGTATGCACACGTTCTTCAGCAGCGGGCCGTGGCGTCTTCCAGAGCGGACGTGCATCAAACCGAAAATACACAGAAAACACAAAAGAGGAATCGATATTTTTCGTGTGCGTGGGGGGGGGGGGGAGGGGGAAGGAGGAAGGAGAGGAGCGGCATTTAAGAGTCGGGGGGATGCGTGGCAGTCAGCTGGTGTGAAGAAGGGCCACCACCGCAAAGAGCACTTGAGTTGGGGAGAAAAATGCCGCTGCTCATCAATAACTAATGCATATGACAAGTTTCACTTTTTGGAAGAAAATAATTTTCGAAGAGAGGAGACGTTGATAAAAGAGAAGGGAAAGGGGCAGGGAGTTGAAGACAAAAAAAAGAAAAACGAACACACGAGAACGTGTATCTCGCTTCCCCACGCAAAACGGCGAAAAAAACTTCTTGACAGGCTCCACCAGTACAAGTACAGTTGAGTCATTCGAAGGGAAATGAGAGGAAGGAAAAAAGGGGTGAATGTCTGCGTGTCGCTACCAGTGAAGAGGCCGTGCTACCTTGGTTTATGATCTCGGCAGATGGGTACTCTCGTGGTGGGGCAACGCCGTGACGCTGCCCAAGTTGGACTTGGCAGACGATGCTGGAAGGAGAGAATGCCCTAACAGGTAGCGTACCATGCTACGCCATGCGGTAAAGCAAGGGAAGCAAAAACTAAAAAGGATGCTCAAGTCTCAGCGTATGTGGACATAGATCAGTGAAACGTGTTGGAGGGAAGCTGAGAGAGTGTTCCCTTTTCATTGAACCAGAGAGAGCGACGAAAGGAAAAGAGAGAGGCAGTACCGCACTGGGGAGAATGAAGTACCAGCAACCGCACGACGAACAAGTGAAACAAGAAGAGAGAATAGAGATGGGGTCGGGGAAGGTAGCGGAGGGGAGGTTCACGACTCTTGGGAAGTGTCCCTCTTGAAAAATAAATCATACGGGTATACTTTCATGTCTCGCGTAACCATTTTGTGTTACCTCTGCGGCCTCATCGAAGTTTGCACGATTACCCAAGGTATACTCTCAGGGCACTACATGCAGCGGAGGATTCTCACACACACATACACACTATCACCGGGGGAGAGTAAGGAGGGGGAGGGTCACGTCCCTCTCACACAAACAAAGATGTCAGATCACTCCATCCCCCAGTGTCCTTACGTGGTCTGCAGAAAACGAGAGAAGAAAGGAGGAGCGCCAGCGGAAAACAAAAGAGGCGCGAACAACACTACGATCTACAAACACACACAAAAAGAGAAGGATGAAGCGACATCGCACCCGCAGAGTCTGCGAGACGGAAGGCATCATCAACGTTACTTCTCTTCTATCCACCGTTTTTTTAACATTTCACGCTTCAAAAAAAAAAAAGAAGTACGTTGGGCTATGTGGGTAAGCAAGGGTGGCAAAGAAGGAAGGAGGGGGTAAGGGGTAGGAACAAAGATGCGCGTACGCGCATCTACGCCCTTCTAATCCCCCTCACCGTGTCGAGTCTCTTTTTTCTCTATCACGAAGGAGCAACGCAGCACATCTCTTTGAGAGGGGCTACGCAGACGAACCACCAGTCGCCCCAAGACGCACACCAATAGCGGGTATATAGGTATAAGCGCGTAGGAAACACCGAATGTCACCTAGCGTAACCAACACCGCTCCTCTCTTTCCATAAAGTTTCAAAAAGGAGAGAGAACGAAGGTGTGCGCGATAGGACGAGGCAAGTATCATCAGAGATTAGTATCTAGCTACAGTCGACGCGCACGCACGCACCATTGCAGAACAATAGAGTGTTAGCGGTACAGTTGAGGTCAGAGATGGAGAGATAAAGATGAATTACTAGGACCTGAGACGATCAGACGGTGTCGACGTTCACGGATACGTCAGCGGAGTATATATGTACAAATATGGAAACAGGAGTGCATGCTAGAACCCTACCTCAGACTGACTATCTCCCTATCTTCCCCAAAACCCGCTGCTCCCCTCCACAGAGCGCCATCCGTAGAGAAGTAGCGACAGCGAAACAACACAATCAAAAAAAAAGAGAGTCGAATTCAGAAAAAAAAGGACAAGAGAGAGGCGGCGCTGGCAGTGGGTGTGACGAAAATGAAAGAAACTGAGGAAGAAAGGGAGGGAGGGCGATGAAAAAGGAGGCGAGTACAACAACAACGCCCACATTTCCCAAAGGAAACCACCGCACAAAAGCCGTGTATACACCCGGATAAAGGAATTCAAGGGGAAATGAATGAGAGGAAAGGGAGAAGAAAATAAGAAAAGAAAAGCGGAGAAGCAAGAAAAAAGGGTTATCCTCATCTTTTATGCATCCAATTCACAGAGGAAGAGAACTGGAGAAAGGAGGATACCACCAGCAAAATGAAACAATGAAAAAGAAATATAAAAAACCAAATGCGGATCGCAAAGAAGCCGAATGGGAGGTGTGCAAGTCGGCAGTTAAATGCAAAGAACACGAATTAATTTCCTGATGGTCGCCCGTTCGGGTGTATGATAGAGAAAAGGAAGCAAGGGGGAGAGCTGCGCTGAGGTCGTCCCTCCACCCTGTAAAGGTGACCAGGAGGATGTGAGGGAGAGAAGCAGAGATAGGCTCGCTTGTTTCTTCTTCTCCCCTCTCTTCTTCGATGGGCACGTTTTTTAAATCTCTCTCTATGTATATAAATGAAAGGAAGAGAGACGGGGAAAGAAAAGACGCAGCCTCTGTAAAAAAAAAAAAGATGGGGTTCTTTCCTTCTGGGCCGCACGTTACACCACCTGTCCCTTTTTCCTGTCTTCTCTCTCTCTCTCTCTCTCGATGTGCTCTGCACGACGTGTTCGCGTCCACTTTTAGGCACATCCGATAAAAGACCGAAAAAGGGAGCGTACGAAGGAGCTGAACTGAAGAACAAAGATTCGACGAGAGAGCGTTGCAGAGGAACCGGGAACCCTATATATATATATATATATATATATATATATATATAGGGAAAGGGAGAATACCTTCCGGTGCGCATGTATATTTCTTTGTCTGGCCTTCAGAATTCCCCCCTTACCCTCCCCTTTTTTTTCCCGCATGCAGTTTAACGGGCCGGGTCTTTACGCATGCACCCGCACTTTAATTCTTACTGAACAGTTGTTACTTCAGAACTGATGGCGAAATCCTGATCGATGAGCTCAAACCGTCCACCGTGATAGCGTACAATGCGTCGAGCAGAGGGATTCAAATCCTCCTCCATCTCTTCTCTGCGAGACATTCTATCCGGCAAATCTCGCTGAGACAGAGAAGAAGAAGATAAAGTAGAAATTAGATGGACATCCGGAGCTACAGGTGGGTTGTGATCGTCCGGAGTACCCCTCATTCTATCAAAAATAAATAAATAATAATAAAAGCGTGACAAAACATGTACCTCGCTGATACCGCATACCGGTTGTTGCGGAGACTCACTCTTTATCTCTGTTCGCGAATCACTTTTTTCTCAAGTCAACGATATCCACGAAAAAAAAAGATACGAGAGGGCGACACACACCCGCTCCCGGCGACACCACCGGATCACTCTGGCGATCTTTGCCCTCCGTAAAAGGATCCCAACGCACACACAAACACACTGAAAGTGCACCACCTGACATCGAGCATCATCACCGACGGTTCGGCGATGCAGCCCATCAGAGCGGATATGGAGAAGAGACAGTCCTTTCTAGAACAGCCTGCGCGTAAGAGTGACCGGTGAGGGGAGACGGAGGTGGTGAACGTCACGGAGAGTGTCTTGATAGGGCCGTAGCCAATCGTTTTTTGGATGACAGCGTGTCTTGGGTGAGCGTGGCGGGGCGGATGGGGGGTGGTTCGTTGATAGACAAGGGGTCGGGGGAGGGAGCGCCTTCAAAGAAGGAGGGTACTACAAACGATCCAGTACTTGAGAGAGGATTTTGCTGCAGTAGCTGCACATCAGCTCAAGCGCGGTGTGGCAAGTATCTTTCATGGGACGTTTTCATCCACCCGTGATCCGACAGCGGCGAGAGGAGGTTACGTTCCTGCCCGCACAGGCGCCGCGCTCTTCGCCAACGGAGGCGCATCCGGGTCACGCCACAACGCCTCCATCGTGTGAACGGAGCTCACGACGGGAGGGTTGCCGCTTTCCACGAATGGCGCGGACATCGAGTCATAGGATGCCTCGGAAAGAGGCGTCACCCCCCCCAGATCAGTGGAGCCCTCCTCGGCGGGAGGCTCATCATGGGCTCTGCCGCACAGCGTTGCCGTTGCCCCTTCATACGTCTTCAAGGCCTCCAGAGATCCATTCTTCTCTGCAGAGAGACGTTCGGCAGCGTCGTCTGTGACCAGCTGCTGTAGAGAAGCGCGTGGGGACGACGGATGCGAGGCTTCCTCCGTAGGCTTTATTGCACTAGAAACCCAAAGAGAACGATACGCGAAACTGGCCAGTGAAAGGCAATAACCACCCGCGTCAGTATCCACGTCGTCTCCGAAAACATCATAGAGAACGCCATCGCAAGAGCTGCCTTCTTCCTGCAGGAGCTGTAAAGGATCCACAACATCAGAGCAATCGGAAAGAGAACTCATGCATGCGTTGAGCGGCGCATCCACAATGTTATCATGCACGAAGGGGCACCACTCCTCGATGGCGCGTGAGGAGGTAAAGAAGCTTTGCGATTGAGAAAGAAGCGCGGGTGATCTGCAGCGATCCGGGAAAACGCCATGGGACTTCCTCTGTAAAGCTCCTCGAACACGTTCAGCTGTTATCAGGATGGCGCTTTCTGTTTCACGGTCCGAAGATAGGGTTCCCATCGCGGTAGGAGAAAGAAGATGGGACGAAGGCAGACCGGACGGGGATGACCATTGGGGCGGGGAACTCTCGACCAGGGGCTCGATACCTGCGTCAAGAGAGATCACGCTGTCCAAAGGGACGATGATGTCCATGGGCGACGGCGGAGAGCGAAGGGCAATGTCCATTTGGGCGCCGCCTGCAGCTGCGCGGTGTGGTGTTGCGGTATCGGGGCTGTCGCACACAAAGGAGAGATTCATTTCAGTCGTTTCCCAGGAGCGTGGATGCTTTGCAAAGGCCCTCGGTCTTTGCCCTTCAGATGTCGCATTAGCGCATTCAGCCATCTCGATCGCGTTCGACACATCAACTAGTGATCCCATGAGCCGTTGTGCGTCGTTCGAGGACGACGCAACGGCGGCTCCGACCGTCTTGACATGCGCAAAAAGTTTTTCGTGTGCGAGGTTTGGCTTCCATGCCGACCCATGAGCTCCACTGGCCCCTTCGTGAAGAGGGTCACCGTCGGTTCCCTTCTTCGAAGAGGAGGAGTGGGGGATGCCGCTTCCCCGGACGGTTGGTACCCACGGCGGTGCAGCGGTGCGCACCGCTTCCCATTTGCTGGACTCAAGAAGGCCATCCTGTAGGGAATAGCGCCGTGATGTGTCGTCGATACCTCCCAATCTCATCACCACCTCGCTCTTCCTGCTCCGCCCTGTGCCATGTGCAGCCAGGGTTCTCAGTGACTCCGCCACACTTGGAATGCCGCGGCGCCCACGCGGCTTGGAGGGTTGGGGACGCGTGCATTCTGACCGTGACCTTTGATACGTGCTAAGCGAATCAATCAAGGGAAGTTCACGCAGCGGTGCCGTCAGCAGTGCATTGGAGTCTGCGACGATGGTGTTTCGACTATAGCAGGAAAAACCTCGAGTACTCGCATAGTCGACATCCAAAGATGAAGCCACCCCACGCACGGCGCTGCACGCTATGGTATTTGCCGTTTCCGGGCTGCGTGCATCCTGCGTGCTCAAGTCAGATTGGAAGCCGTTTGACTCAATCATGTGCTCGCCGCTGACACGACCTTGACGCATTGCCTTCATCGCTGTCGTATTTCGCACGATGGCCTCAGGGAACGGCAAGCGCGACCGCTGCTTTCCCGCACGCAACGCCCTGTCACAGTTGAGGAGAGGCTCTCCCGAGGAGGATTGCAACCTGGTATGTAGTGCCCGGAAGTTAACGTTGCTTGGGTGTGGTTGGGGTCCAGCGATGTTCAAGAGCTCCTTTCGCAACGCGCGCTCATCACTGGCAGCAGTGAAGTCGACGGTGGCGCAGTGTTCGTCACCACGCCTGCACAGCACGTCAACGAGAGGCCCTTGTGGTGCCGTAAAGGCTTGTGCGTCACGGCGAGGCGCCAAACCGGACCTGCAAAATGTCAGCGACGACGGCTGTGAGGGTACGACCACGACAAATGGAGTGTGTGCCGAGCAACGCGGTGCCACGGTGACGACAGACCGTCGTTGAGACTGGCGTGGGGCCTCCCAAGAAGCGCCTGCGATTGGTGAAGGGCGAACAGGCCTAGTGGAGACCGCGACAGGCAGCGGAAATTGAGAGCCCCCCGAACCCAGCGGGGTGGCCCAAAGGCTCGGCACTTCATCGCAACTCGCAGACTGCGCTGATGCAGCGTCTGATGCGTGGAGGGAGCTTGCATGGCATTCACATGGCAGAAACCCCGCTCGTTGCGTCAATGATGCTGACGTCCTCATCCTGGGTTTCAGCGAGCAGGCGTCTCCATTGGCAACGCTGCCAGCCCAATCCAACTCCGTCAAGTTGATATCGCTGTCAGCGCCGTTCAAGGTGAGATCCACCACCGCGGTGGTCTGGAAAGAAGGGTTGAAGCGACGCTTCCGCAAGTTTGGAGAGATCCCCGCAGATGGTACCTGTTGCAGAGGACGCTGCCGCTTCTCTTCAGAGATAGACACCTCCCCAGCGGTGGAAAACATGTCGCTCATAGACAGAATGGGCTGTGTTACTGCGGTGGCTGCCGCCTGCGAAACATGAGCTAACGATGTTGCTCTTTGCGAGGACATGGATGCGCTGCACCGGGTTGGCGTGCGTGTAGTATATTCTGTAGGCTGAGAGCGAGACTGAAAGAAGACAGCGTGTTCAACTGGGGAAGTCTTTGCGATCAATTTGGGATTTATCTCCGGTCTCCTCCTCCCTCTTGAAGCTGTCTGCTGGCACGACGACACATACTGATCGTAGCAGGGTGGCGGTGCTGGCAAACCCTGCCGCTCCAACTTTTCGTAGGGACAGCGAGAAGAGTGAAAAACATGTTCGTGTAGCTGTAGGTCAGCGCACTCAGATATGTTCTCCAACTTCATCTCCGTTACGGGGTCACCCACTTTAAGTTCAAGGAAAGTTCAACAATATGCGAGTTGGATAAAGTGAGACACCGACAGAAAGTGAGGGACGGCGTTGCGGGAGTAACCAGCCGTGAGTCCTGCAAGAGAATGCAGGATAACCATTAGGGGTATGCTGGCCTGATATATCGAGTGTTGTCAACCGTGTTCGCCAACGTATATGAGTAAATGTGAGAAGAGAAAAATGATACTGAAAGAGTAGGCCAACATTCACGGCACAGCACGCAGAGAAAGTACGCGAATTTTTTTGTATCCACGTTACCGGGGGTGGGAAACGAGGGGTTCAGTCGTTCTTATTTTGGAATGGTACTCGCGCTTGCTTCTTCGGCGCTCCATAAGTCGCTTCACATTTGTTGCAGGATTTGCTGTGGCTAGACACCGACTCCCCCCCCCCTAGTAGGCCGCTTCTCGCCGTGCTTTGTAGCTCCAACTCTCCTTCCTTCTCCCTTTCCCTTCTTTTCGCATAAAGGCGAGAAGGTGCTTCCTAGTGTGGGCAGTGCCACATCGCTGTGCCACGAGCGAAGCAGGGACGCACCTGTCGTAGCCGTATAATGCCCAAAAGTCACGCAAAAGCGAATCAGCCGGGTCCAGAGGACCAGCTACACAGAAAAGCACAACCTCTCTCTATATTCCGTTCGTACCGCAAGTCATATGTGTATTCGTGCAACTTGTTCAAAGCCAGACCCCGTCCTATTCCACCGTGACCGTTGAGCTGTTTCTGCGCGTGTACGATGCGAAAGTGATCCGTCACTACCGCGATGAGGGTCCCGCTCGGTAGACCTTCTTTCATCAGCTGCCGGAATAAAATTTCAGCGGCACGGGGCTCGGCGCGGGATGAGTGCTTCGTCGTGACGAAAAGGGCGCGCATCTCACTCACCGGACTCAGTGCTTCCATCCAGAGGAGTGTAGCCGTCGCGATGCGCGTCGTCCAATTCATTCACCCACGTCTGCTCGAATGCCGCCCTGCACTCGACGGTGGGAAAATGGTCGGGCGTCTCCTCGAGAATTACAGAGGCGCGTGTATGCGGTAGCGGACGGTAGCTCCCCAACCGCCCCGATACATCCGTCTGTTTTTAGGTTTGAGGGCAGGCCTCGAGGTCTACAGTGGCGGTTTTGAGGCTGTGCTCTGTTGGTCGAACACACAGCAATGATGCGGTCGAGGGTCCGGCGAAGCTCTCTTGTGTTGGCCTCACTCAGCTTGGCCACGCCGCGTTTTACGCGCATCATCTCGTTTTCCACCTCCGTCAGGTTCGCTACACCAGTTCGGATGCCGTATTCATTGCACACGGGAGCCACATACCCACAGCCCCAGTTCGTGTTCGTCGGGAAAGAGTAGCGTTCGTGCAAGTTAGAACCTCGGATACCATCGCCGGCCTCACCGCCAGTGATTGCGCACGCCGCGTTCAGGAGTTCCGTGTTCCTTCCAGCTGCGGTAGCGTGCCGGGGAAACAGGGGCCCAGCAAGGTTGGATAAAATGCGAGCGATCGGTAGAATCGTCTCCATCGGCATTTCCGACACCCGGTAGTTGTTGTACCGCAGCATGTGGGTATGGGAGGAGGGGAAGGGGGGGGGGCTCGCTCAATCAGATGTGCGCGAGATGAGAAACACGCTCCCTCATGTCATCCTTCTCATACGGGCGCCCAGGCGCCAACGTCACACCCATAAACACAACGAAAACGGGATCCAACTGACCTGCTTTAGCCTTGGCATAGAGCTCGGCCTTTAGGTCCTTCTTGAAATCCGGTGTAGCGTACGCTGCGTCGAAGGAGCGTTCCTTAGCCCGATAAAGGTCCATCATGGCGGCTCCGGGATACACGTCACGGCGTTCACGCAGTTCCAAAAAAGCGTATTGAGGTTGGTAGCTGATCCGGAAGGGGCATTACCCCCAGGTAGGTGCATGTGCGTTCTCATGAGCCCCTGTCACGCATCGCGTTTCGCCTGCTCCAAACCCACCCCGCTTAGCGTAGCCGCGGCAAGGCCCATCACTGCTTTGCAGTCGATGTGAATCTCCTCCATCCCAGGCGTGAGCCCACCGGGGAGGGTATCGCTCATGACTCCGGAGCCCGACAGGGGGAATTCTCATCAAAGTACAGATTTGTGGTGGAGGGAGCGGGGGGGGGGGAGCACTGCGAGAAGAGTAGTAGCGACGAGCCAGAGAAAAATCAAATCGGGCAGCACTTCGGAGAAAACCTACTTACGCTTGCCCACGCTTGGGATTCGATCCAAGAACTGTCCGGTTGGACGTAAACCACAAAACCCCGAGTTGCCTAACCTGCAGCATTTGACTTTGCTCTCCTTGAGCTCATTAAAGTAAAGAGATAGCGTAGCACAATACACGATGAAACAAAATGCAGCTCAGCAAGTTTGATGATAGCTACCTCGGGTATTTCATGCCCTGTCCTTCTATAAAAGAACGAGAAAGGTTATGCTACGCGCGACGATCTACCATGCAGGTGCGGTGGACAAGCCGCGTCAGAAGAAAAAAAAAGTCCGTGACGAAGGGAAAAGAATCGGGGGGGGCAGTGTATGTGTCGGTGTGGTGCAGATAGTAGCAATATCATCTTCCTCTTCGATGCGCACGCACGCACCCACCCGCACACGCACTCACACACACACAAAAAAGAAATCTGCACTTTTTAAGCTCCTTCCTGAAAAAGGAGGAGAAGATGAGAAAGCTGAGAAGGATACGAGCGTGTGGCGCAGTGGTGACAGCAAGAGCAACGAAGAAGGGGGTAGAAAGAAGGACGGATAGGGACGACAAAAGGGATTTAAAAAATCAGGGCGGGAGATGTGCAGAGAGTGTTCCATGTTAGAAATAATAAAAAAGAGGAGAGATCCCTCCTCTTCCTGATGAGAATTAAGGAGAAAGGAACTATATACATGTATAGATGTTTATGCATATAATCAAAAAAAAGGAACCCGTAAGCGTGTGCGTCGAAGCTTGAAACACCCTTTCATAGGGATGCTATGAGAATAGCGGGAAAGAAGGAGGAGGAGGGTAAAGGGAGATGGTGAACGCAACGAAGAGAAGCAAAAAAAACACGAGCGAAGGGCGAAAGAACTAAAAATTTATAAAACACACCAAACAAAAGGAGAATATGATAACAGTGAAGGAGAAAGAAAAAAAGAAGGGGAGAGAGGGGGGCGTTGGAAAAAAAAAGAACAGACCGTGCACACAGAAAGACGCTAGGGGGGTGGGGTAAGGAGGGGGGGGGGGATCACGGAGAGATCAAATAGGGAAAACTTTTGAAAACCGTAAGGGATCGGGTATTTTTCCTCTCCTCTCGACTTTTCAGTGAAATCGTGGTGAGCACGAATGCAAAAAGATAATCCACGGAAAAGTTTCCCTAATCGAATCAAGAAATAAATATGAAACAGCTGCAC
The DNA here is from genome assembly GCA_030849085.1 of Borovskyia barvae. Taxonomy (NCBI): domain Eukaryota; phylum Euglenozoa; class Kinetoplastea; order Trypanosomatida; family Trypanosomatidae; genus Borovskyia; species Borovskyia barvae. The sequence goes on along the minus strand of JASAOM010001090.1, from coordinate 179,849 downwards.
AGTGTCCTCTTCTGCCTACTGTAGTGTGTGTACGGATGCAATACCGAAGGTTTTGCGCAGATGACGTCCTCACTATTGGGTCCCTCTTTTCTCTTTCTTCTTGCGGTCTTTACTTTTCCTCCGTGCTCTAGATTATAGACCTCCACAGCACTTGCTTCCCCTGCGTTGCACACTCGAACCACGCGTGGGGAAGAAGACAAAGGGGAAATGCATCAGCTGGGCACCCTTTTCGAAAGTCTTTCGCTGAGTTTGTAATGTATTCATTCTTTTTTCCCCGAATTCTTCTCCTTTAGCGAGAGCACAGAAGCGGTGCCACTCCACGGTCGCCCCTGTCGTAGAGGTCCGAGTGAGTTTGTATGCACGTGTATGGTGTGAAGTTTGGGTTGGGGAGGGTGTGGGGATGTGGAATGGGGAGGGGCCCCACCCCTTCACACCCTCTAATGCATTTTTTTTTTGCGTTTGTGCAGCCGTAAACAAGGTTGATCTCTGCGTATGTGTGCGCGCACTACCGGGATGAAACAAAATAAATCTAGGAAGTCGATGTGACCGCAAGACCTGGAAGCTGCCGCAACCTTTTGATTCCAATCGCGTGTTCTTTTGTGTGGATTCAAAGGAGAGGAGGGTGGAGGAGACGAAGAGGGGTGGGGTGGGGGTATGCCGCTCATTTTATTATTATGTCAATTTGTATTCTATTCGCTTCTGCATTTGCTCACCCTTGATCGTATAAGGGAGCAGAGTTCGGAATGTTGTACCGTATTCCACCGCCAACCCTACCACCGGTTTCTTGTGGCGCTTCGCTTGCGCGGAAGATCAAAAGTTATCAGGAAAAGAGAAGGCAGAAGCAGCGAAGAGGCAGCGTCGCGATGAACTTTTCCCTGACTCTTTCTTTTCCTTTGCCGGTCTGGGTCGTCGAAAGGTCTACTGGTGTGTGTCTGTGCATACGTACCTTCATTGCGCACACACTGGTACATTTTCCCTTCGCTTGGCTCGTGCATAAGCTCTGCGTTGCCCCCACCCCCACCCTTTGTCTTCCCGAAAACGACGAGATCACGACGGGTGCGTTTTAGATGTCTGTCTGCCTGTACTGTCCGCCTCTCACTTTTTACTCGCACTAAATCTCTTACAAGCTCGCAAACTACAGCTCAAAACTCCAGCAGCGTACGTGACGGAAGGGAGGGATTGACGGAGCTTTGAAAAAAAATCTTAACGGGCACACCGCACCTACCAGCGGTTATGCAGAGACATGTTTTCACAATCGGAAGGCAAGAAGCGCGCGTGCACACACCCACACACACTCTTACCGACACGGGCATAGACGCCCGACGTTCGCTAATGCTCAGTTGGCAGAAAGAGGGGGATAGAAGAAACGGTGGAGAGGGATATGGAGAGGGCGAGGTGAATCGAGAGGACTGTGCGTACGCCCCTCTTTTTTGTAGGCTCGTGTAGAGCTGGGACTGAGATGCGGCACGTGCATTGGGGGTTTTCGCCCCCCAAATTGGAGGTTTCCTAACTTCGATAAAGGGTTTAAGCAGGAAGCAGATCTCTTGCTCTTGAAAAAAGCCTCCTGCCTATCGCCCGTTCCTTTCGCCCTCACTTCTTTCGTGAGTAGGGCCACCCAACTACATGCCTCGTCTCTTTCTTTCTCTCCCTCACCACCGCACAGAAACGACTTCTTTTTCTTACCCGTAGAGCTGTGAAGGGGGAGAGGGGAAAGATCAGTGAAAAAAAGCGAAGATAGCGCTGATACGGAACCTGCCATTCCCTCTTAAACGCACACAGAAAATGATAATCCCTCATTTCCTCTTTCCTCGCCGTACACAAACTTTAGCCTAGCACTGTCTTTTTCACTTTGGTCCTTTCCCACACCCGCACGGCCCGCCTCACCCGCTTTTCTTTCGCGTCTTCTTTTCCTTTAGCCAAGGAGGTCTGAGGTTACGGGAGGACGTAAAAACACTACATAGAAACATACTTATATGTATGCTGTTCGCTAGCTTCGCACGAAGAAGGTTGAAGGCTATCAGGGCACTTTCGAGGCACGGCGGAGCGAATAGGAAGGGGGGGAGGGAGACTATTCTCATCTCCTTATGAAACGCCCATGTTACTGTTTTCGGCTGTCTTCCTCTCCCCCTACGCAGCACTATCCTTTTTGCCGCCGCTTCGACCGTTGCGAGAAGGGGAGCTCCCCGGTGCATTTCTTAAACGTCGCTGATGCGCCAGTGAAGCACCTCTCACCCACCATCACAAAAAGGCAATAACGAAGGAAGTCACCACCACCACAGCACCGCCCGCCTCCCTCTCTCCACTACGAAGAGGGAGAGGGAGCACGTGAGGGAGAGCACATCCATCACATCATAGGAGCATCACTCCCCTCCCTCCCTTCTTCAAAAAAAAAAAAGAAGAAGGTTAGCGCAAGGGAGCACATCGAAGGAGAATGAAAGGAGAGAAACATTATTGCTGTTATTGATATACCCCGAAGTTACACCATTACACGTTACTTACAAGAGAGTTGTCAGGATTAACATTAACGTAGTTCGAGAGAAAAGAGTTGGTACTCCTAGCGACAGCCCGAACGAGGCAGCGAAGCCACTGCGATGTGCACGTTGCCCCTCTGCCGCCTCTCGCTTCTCTTTCACGTAGAAGAAAAGGTCTTAGGAAATAGAAACGTTTCCTTCACTATCCATCTTGAGCGCCCCGAGTTCCACCGCCGTCTCGACACCGCGGCGCACCGACTTCGCGATACGCTTTGCGTAGCGGGCCACCAGCTCGAGCGAAACTTTCTTCGCGCTCATGGAGGACACACCACCATCCCTAAGGATGTCTGCAACGATCTCCGCCACCTCCGCACTCGTGCCCAACACGAAGGAGGGCACGACGCACTCCATCGAGGTCATCGATCGTGGCAGCAGCAGTGGCGTGTCTCGCTTTCCGGAATGGCGTACTTCCTTCACTGCGCGCGCCACTTCGTCGATAGCTTCGATCTCTTCGCTTGACTTTGCCGCTTCGAACGCCTGTGCAGCGGCCGATGACGAATGTGCGTCGGCCGAAGGTGTAACAGACGCTGCGAAGGAGTCGCTTGTTACTCGAAATTTCTTTAGTGCAGGTGCTGAGGGCGCAGACGGTGCAGCACCGTCGATGCCATTGCTTTCCTCATCATCAGAGGACGACGGACGTACACCCGGACGGGGGTGCTTTCGAGACGATGACTGACACAGCGGTGCTGCCTTCGCTTTGGAAGAAGCGCCACCGCTGCCTTTGGCCGTTGATGTCTTTCGGTGGGCAGCGCCATCATGACCGTTCCGGCCACTGCCACCTCCCCGGACCCAGTCGTCGTCGCTATCATCGCCGGAGGAGCTGAGGTCATTCATGGGGGCCCGGGGCGGCCGTTCGATACCTACATAGGGTGTCGTGGTATCCGACTTGCCATTCACACCCTTTGCACCGCTAACCTTGTTCAGCTTATGCTTCCACTTCCCCTGATACTTTTCCTCCTCTGTTACACAGGATGTATGCGCTTTCACGGTATCAAGGCTGAAGACTTGCATGCAGTCTACGCAGCTGAAGCTGTCGGATCCACAGGTGTACGCGTGGCCCTGTACCTTGGGCTTCTTCACGACGTCCTGGCAGAAATTACAGGTGAACGAGACCATTTCCGCGTGGAAATCCTCTGAAAACAAACCTCGGGATGACAGAGTGTCGCAGCTTGCCAGAGGAAAAAGGGGGTCGAGTATATTTGGTACGTTCGCTTGGGTGCGTAGGTAGGTAGGGCGATGCCTCTTTTAGTGTGCTGATAATCGACCGTAGAAGGTGCCCGAGACGGTACCTTGTGCTTAGGATGACAAGGAAAAACAAAAGGAAAGGGTAGCAGGGAGCAGACGAGGGAGAAAGAGAGAGACAACAGCGGGAGATGGATACATGTATGAGCCTGCTGTCGAGAACGGAAAGAGAGCAGGCTCATCAGGAGCCACACTTTATTCCTGTAATTCTGCACTCGCCGTTTCTCTGACGGCAGTTCAGCGCCACAGTTCTGCTCCCGTGGTCGCCAGAGAGGCGACACGAGTGGGAGAGGAGGGGGGGGAGGAGGTAGAAAGGGTGACCAGTGCATGAGGGAATCGATGGGAGCCGGCGGCGCCAATTCCTTTCCTTGCCGCTTCAGCTTTCTCCCTTCCCCCATATCGCCCACCGCTCCTGCTCATTGAGGCGAGGAGGCGCACGAGGTGAAGAATTAACTCTGTTGACGCTCCTCCTCGCTTGCCTCTTCCCTTGTCCCTCGTCTTCTTTTCGGGGTAGGGGGGGCGAGGGGAAGGCGTGTCAGTCCACGGCGACCTGAACCAAAGCTTTATGGACACACGCCTCCCTCCTTGCTGTTTCTGCCTAACCGCAACGCTTTTTGATCGGGTTCTCTGAGGCTGGCACACAACCTTTGTGGGCATGGCATGCCAAGTGATAATGTACTTCTTCCTCTTCTGAAGCCATCTCATCTTCTTCTGTTCTTTTTTTCATGAAAAGAATTTGGGAGTTGCCACCCATGTGTGGCTGACGCGCGTTCAAAGAGCCAACCCGCTCCTATTCGGAGAGAAGGGCGCCCGTGCGTGTGGCATCCAACATCGACGACTTCGGAAAGCACCGACAGATCTCCCCCTTAAAAACTAGAAAAAAATAACGGACTTTCACAGAGGCTCGAATCGATTCTCTTTTGGAAAGAATACGGAGAGACAATCAGAGGCGTCTGTTTCACTGGAAAGAAAAAAAGGGGAAGAAGGAGGAGGGAGGGGAATGACAGGAGAGGGGGGGAAGAGGACGAATATACGGGGGAAAAAAAGGGAGACGAATACAGGAGAAAAAACCATCAGAAAACAACATGGGGAGAGAAGAGGGGAAAAGAGAGGCGCCGTGTCGATCAGCAAAATAGCGAAAAACGGCGAAGAAAAGGGGATCAGAAAGAAACTCTCATGAAGGAGGAGGAGCCGAAAAGAATCGTTACAGCAAAACGCAAACGACCGTTCCATAACGTGTATGGCATACGATGGGGCAGAGAGAGTAAAATCGGGGATGCCTGCTGCGTGTGACGGAGCGCCATCAGCATTTCTAAAATATAAATTTCAGGAATCGCCTACCCGACGGTCCGTTTCCCGTCCATCTTACTACGATGATGGGGGCGCAACTCTTTCCTTTCCTGTATTGGTATCGTGTATGGGCTTATGTACTCACCCTCTCCCTTTCGAGAAAGAATAATAATAGACAGTTGGCCGCAATGGGTGTTTGGATGCCTTTACACTTTCGATCGAGTTGCTCTTCGCTTCCTCACAACTTCCTTCAACAGACACACGCACATGTGTATACATATAGAGATATGTACAACATCGCGTGTTTCGAACAGGGAGTTGCGCCAAAGCGCTTTGTGATACCTTTTTTTCTTTTTCCTTCTTTCCTCTTTCCACCGACCACTTGCGCATTCCTAAATTTTTAAAAACGAAGGGAAGTGACGCGTGAGGACCCGCATCTCGGGGTCCACCCACGAGGATACCCTCAAAAAAAGAAAAGTAAGTTGAACATAGCAAATGGAAGAAAAGAGTAGGTAAGAGGAAGAAGGGGGGGAGGGCAAGCCTGAAAGTGTCCTGCAGTGAGGTGCGGTCTTCTTTGCCTGAACCAACAAAACCAGCGTAGATACCTAATCGCTTTCTGGACCCATCCCTTTTTTTTCTTCTTGTACTTTACCTTGAGGAAGGTGGGCGGCGAGAGGGCATGAAGGACGCCACGTGGCATCGCCTCGAGAGAATAAGAGGGACAAAAAGGAGCGAATAGAGAAGGGGGGAGAATAATAATAATCAATGAAAAAAAGCGTTCGACATCACAAAGCAGGAAAACAACAGATGATGAACGATCTAATGCGAAACATCCAGAGCAATCCACTAGCGTGACGATCGGAGTGAATCCATCAAGGTGAGAGGAAGACAAAAAAAAGCAGCAAACAAACCAACAAAAAGAGCCTCCCGCAACATCCCACAAGGTGCTGTAATGTGTATAGGTATATCTCTATCTCCATATACAGAACTGCACCTGAAGCGAGTGGTCTCCCGTTATCGAAGCTAAACTGTGCTATACCTTCCTTTTAACCTACTCCATCTCTAATATGTTATCCTCCTATCGAGAGGGAGTATCCAGACACTTGTACATTCCGTCGTAACATATATATATATATATGTCCATTTGAGGCATAGCGGTCACACATTTCTTTTGATGTTAGACACCGCCCCAGAGCCCAAATATCCATGGAGTGCCCACCGTCTGCGCGTGCCACCTGGGGGAAGGGGCAAGAATGAAGGGCAAGAACGGGAACCACGGGGTTGTACGAAGCGCAGGCCGCCTATACAAAAATAGTTTAAACAAGGGAGGAAAAGCTTAACAAACCGACAAGAAATATGTGCAGGCTCCGCATAAGCAATCGAGAGTGATAGGAAAAGGTGGCGGAGGAGACAAAAAGAAAAAGGAGATGCCTCGTGTTTGAACATGTGGCTTTTCAATACATATATATATATATATATATATGTATATATACAAAAAGAGAGAATATTTCCGTGACGTACGAATTGCATAATAAACCGATAAAGAAAAAGGAAGATAAATAAAGAAGAGAAGCAAAAGAACAGGATAGGGAAAAATCGGAAAAGGGGGGGGACAGGGAAGAGGATTAGGGGCGAGAAGGAGGGAAGGGAAGGGGGGGGGGGCATAAGCAGGAAAAGGCTTGATTTCTATTAGAGCTCTTTAAAGTGAAGGGACATCATGGTGTACACGCACAGATGTCAAATATCTGTGGTGGGGAGGACGGGAGGGGGCGAGGGGGGTACCCAGATTTTCTACTCCAAGAGCGCACCCCGCCATTCTCTTCTTCACGTGAACGTCTCGGCGGACAAGAGAACCAACAGTAGGGTATATATATGTGTAAAGAAAAGCGGAAGAAGAAGAGGGGGGAATAAAAGGCTTTACGTAGGAAACAGCTCGTCACTCGCTGCTGAAGAACTCCTAGAAGTCCACACAATCAAAGAAGAAAAAAAGACAACACTCCGACCAAACTTAGAATTCAGAGGAGTGAGGAAGCCCTCGAAGGGGGAATAGAGGGAGAGATGGAGGGGAAACTGAAAGGAGCGGCCAGTCTACATAGCGCCGTTCCCATGGCGAGAGAGAGAGAGGGAAGGGAGGTAGAAAGGAAAGGGGGACGAGGGGGGACAAATGAAAAATGTCCCCCACCCCTGCGGAAAAAGAAAATTGAAAAGAACGAGAGAAAGAATACTCTCTATATCGGAGAGGAAGAGCCCCATCATCGTGAAAGAAGAGGAAAGGAAAAGGAAGACTGGGGAAGGGGGGGAGGGGCAAGGGTCAGGAAGAGAATCCCGCGCAGCGATTGGAAGCTCTGCACCACCCCGGCCCCTCTCGTTCTTTTTTTCCTTCCCACCGTGCCCAAGCACGCCGGCATAAGGATACTTCAACTCTCCTTCCCTAGTCTGCCAATGTCACGATGACCTTTTTCCGTCTTCCATAAAAAATACATCCTAACGAACAAGCATATTCGCGTGCACTGGGAAGTGAAAGAGGGAAAATACATCGTCGTCAGTAACGATTTAAGAAAAATAATGATACGACATGCACAAGAGGGGATTCGAGAGCAACAGCAACAAGGAGAGATGGAAAAAGAGAGATGCGCTATTACAAACCACCACCATCACTCCTCCCCTCTCCTTCCTGGTCGCCATCTCTTATCGTCTCTCCTCCCTCTTGAAAACAAAAGGAATGAACATACATGGATGGAACAGAGCGAAAACAAAATAATACTGTAACATAAACGGGCAACGAGACGTCCGATAGGGGGGAGAAAGAAAGAAGGGGAATCCATGCTAGATGCACACACATATATATATATATATACCACATCCCCGTCGGTGCACCTGCAAGTGCAGTTTATTCATCTCGACACCGTGGCTCACTGACGATCAACAGATGGGGAAGAAAGAAATGTATGTCTGTATGTGTATATATGGCGTAGAGGGCGGAGAGGGGGAGGGAGGCTGAGGAGGAGGCCAGACACAAGGCCCTCGTAGACTACCCTTGCCTGTGCGCGTCGTCGAAGGAACCCTTTAGAGGACAGCGACGATCTGCTGCTCACGATTCAGAGAGCTGTTCGGCTAAGAGAGCGAGGAAGGGAGGGGATGAAAGGCATGTTGAGGATGGGGAAGGGAGGGGGGAGCGTGCGGCAGCCGCCATCCAAGACAGATGTCATATATATATATATACTCGAACATGTTCGCTCCTTTTTTCTTTTTTCCGAGGGTGTTCACCCGATCCAACTATGTGCTGTGCGCGGCCGCGCACAGCACACTGAAGCCGTATGGGTTGTTGCGATAACGGTGCGTGCTCGACACGCACCGGATGTTCGGTGAACTGGTGCTGCTGCTGGCAGCAGTGAGATTCATCACGGATGGCACACGTAGATCAGCAACCAGAGAAGATTTGCCTCCGCGTGGCGTGCTGATCGTCCCATCCTCGAAAGATTGCATAATGCGCCGTGCTACAGCATCTCCGCCTGGTGACCGTGGTTCACAAGCCATGGTCGACGTCAGCTGAGGCGTGAGGTAGGAGCCTACAGCCATGACAGGAGAAGGAGCAGTGGCACGATAGACTCGATGCATGCGGCGCTGCCAAAGGGTGACGTTGGGAGTTGTCACGCTGTCGTCACCACGGCCGTTACCCCAGCAGTTTCCACTCCCGCCGCTGGAGCGCGATACCGCTTTGGTTCTCGTTGGGTATGCAGACTTCGCCACCGGTGCAGTTGGGGGATCATACGTGTGCTCAGCACAACCTCCCTCCTCCCTGTCAGCGGCTTGCTCTGCCGCGTACTGGTACATCGGAGGCGGCAGTGAACGTATTTCCTTCAAAGATGCAGCTGATGCATCAACGGTGGAGTGCGCCGCACTCCTCAAGGTACTTTCATTGTAGGAAGGAGGTGGTACGTCCAGATAGCCTTGTGATGGCGCGCGTGCACCACCGCTGCCCACCGAGTTATACGGCGATACGGGGGCCGAGAGCCTCTTGGGGGAAGCATCGATAAACATCGGAAGCGGAAGGCACGCATCTTTACTGGCCCACGGAGGAAGCGCGGTGTAGTACAACGGAGGTGAACGCATGGACTCACCCAGCATGCCGCCTGTGCTGCTCTGTTGCCGTACCAGAGGGGATCTCGATGGAACGAAAGCCGGTGAGGAGATGCTGGAGGAGTTGGTGGATTGCTCGGCACCAGCGCCAGCAGCCGTGGCGCTCATACCCTGCTCCTTGCGGCAGAGACGTGAGACAGGTATTCCGGTGCCACCCTGAGGATGATCGGGCGAGGTCCACTGCGGGGTGGAGGGATGACTGTAACACGGCGAAACTGTATCAATAGGGGCGTCAACGAGGGACAGCATCGGTGGTGGTGGAACTTGCAGTGAACGATGGCGTGCGGAGCTGCGCGGCAGCGAGCCTCCGTGACGATCACCACCCATCCTTGCGCCGTGCGTCTCTGTCTCTCTGTTTCCATTCCTCGGCATCACCGTACTCCAATTGGGCTGCAAAGGAACTCCTGCGGTGGCAGCGATGGTAGCGGGAGCTCTGTTTTGGCGACGAGCATGGCGCGTACTGTTATCCTCTGCAAGCTTTGCCATAAGCGGTACACCCTTACAGGAATCAAACGGGGTTGTGTTGTGTATCTCACGGCAGGCAAGCATGGCTGCATTGGGGTCCACGAACGTGACAAAGCAGATGACGGTTTCATGCCGCCCCTGCTCCGGATTCGAGGCCTCCGCCTCGGAGTCCTCTCCCCAGGTGTCCCCCGAGGAGTTCGATCGGTGCGAGCGCCGCGAGCGATGTACCATGGGCGACACGGCCGCCTCATAGGTGTCGTTGTGCAAAGACACGTCAATGATCTCCCCAAAACGAACGACCAACGCTTTCACATCCTCTGAGCTGAGGCATGCTGGTACGTTGCGGATGAATAGCTTGCGTACCTGTGCGCAGTGATCCCCATAGAGACCACCATCATGCTTGTTCCGCGCCCACTGCGTCAAGACTTCAGGCATCGGTGGCGTGGTCGATGCAGCCGCAGGGCGGAGCCGCAGGAAAGCGCGTGCACGCAGTGCATCCCTGTAGCATGCGAACTGCACAAAGCCGGTCTCCTTCGAAATACCAGTCATCACGTTGAGCATCACTTTGGCGGAGACAACAGGGCCGAAATGCTCAAACATGGCCAGCAAATCGGCGTCCTTGAATGACGCAGGCAGCTGCGAAACAAAAACGTTGCGGTCGCTGAAGCCCGGTTCCACCGGGAAGGTACGGATCGCCCAATCCCAGTTGAAAGGGTCATCAAAAAAGCTGCAAAAGTCCTCCAAATTCCCACTGATGTGCGGTTGCAATCGCGTCCCACAGCTGATGTCACTCAGAGGATGATCCGAGCCAGAGGAAGTGGTCAAAGTATTAGACGGCATGACGTTCGTGGCTGCACTGGTAAAGGTGAACGACTCCGTCAGATCGTGCGGATGTGAAGATCCGTTGACGCAGCCTGACGCTACAGCCGGACTTTCAGACATGTTCCACCACGTCGTCTGCACCTCGTTAAAGCCAAAGAAAGAAAGAAAGAAGATGAAAGGATACTAAACAGAAAGAAAATTACACACACAACAACAACAACAAAGAACGTTTTTTCCCAGTCGAGAAAGAGATCTTATGCAAAGAAAAGTAATAAACACGCGCGAGACGAACGGATGTGGTACAACCACACCGTTTTGAAGGAAGAGTGAAAGAGGGGGGTGGGGGTGGGGGGAGAGAGAGAGGAACAGTCGAAAAGAAAAGGAAAAAGTATCAATCCGCGGGAGAAAAGCCAGTCAGACTACACGAACACAAAAAATATCCGCACTCATCAACGTCTAAAGAAAAAAAAGGTTTACACAAGAAAAAAAATAAAGAAAATAACAAGGGATACCCTCGGTAAAGAAAGCGGGGAGGGCGGCAACAATGTGGCAGTTTAAGAGGGAAAAAGGGAGGGAGGGGGGGGGGGCTGAGAGAGGAGGAGCGCGGGAAAAAAGGGAGTTGAGACGAAGTACAAACAGATGAAGAATAACCACAAAAAAGGATCAACAGAGGAGGCTCAAAGGAGCTGTGAAGTTGGAAATCAAGTTTAGTGTGAAAGATAGATAGACAACGAGCGATCCAGATGGAAGGAGAGGAATGAAGAGCGAAAGATATATATATGCGGAAAGTGGAGAAGACGGAGTGGTGGTGAAAGGAATAAAGAAGTGAAAAAGTGAAATCAATCGCGGAAGTGGAGATCGAAGAGACGCTTCGATTTGTGAGTACGGAAGGGAGATACGGATACCAAATTTCAATAAAACAGGAAGATTTAAAACGACGAAGAGAGATGCACACACACACAAAAAAAAAGGGAATAACACTTCGAATTTCGGAAAGAGAAGGCCTGAAAAGGGGGGGAAAAAGAGAAAGATATTTTTGTGGAAAGTTCCTGTAGCCTATATTCAAAAGATGGTAAAGGCAACGGAAGTGCTCACGCGACGCAATCGAGGAAGACAAAAAAGGGAGAAGCGAGGAAAAGCGTTTGACGAAGTCGAAGTGGAAGCAGTCAAGCGGTAAGCAACACAAGTAGGAGTGAAGAGAGTGGGAATCCAGGTCCGCGCTCGGAAACCAAGACGTGTCCTCTTATGGTGAAATGGGGACCGGTGGTCACCGAGAGGTGACAGCCAACAAAACGTGCGCTGTGAAAAGTACAAAGACAGAGGAAAAGGGAGAGGGGAGGCGAAAAGGAACACGAGAAGGACAGTAAAAAGTTGGAATTAAAAAAAATACGGATAACCTTTAGGACACAGGCGATGAGAGGACAGGGAATAAAGTTTCAAGGCGCTGTGATGAGCGAAAACGTCAACTGAGCCCTGATGAACGCAGACAAATGTATAAAATGTATATATATATATATATGTGTGTAGGAAAATATGTGTTGGACAAAAGGAAATGCCAGACCTCCCTATCTTACACTACCGGAGGACTTCTACTTCACCTTCAGTGACGAGTTTTTTGATGTGTTGTAGCACGTAGAAGGAGCACGAGCGGGAAAGAAGATGTCCTGTCGGTATTTCACCAAGAGGGAGGGAAAGAGAAGCAGCGAAGAATCCGAAAATTTTTTTGAAGAAAAAAAGAGTGAGGGGAGCACTAGAAAGGAAAAAGGAAAACGAGAAGCCTTCCGCGTCTACCAACACTTCAGAACTACAGAAATTCAAAGAAAGAAAACAAGCGTCTGTATTATCCCAGCTCCGAACAAGTAATGTAAAGGAGAGTGTACCTATTTAAGGAAAGAGGATGGGAAAAAGTGGAGAAAGGAGTAGCAGAGGCGTTGTTGAATAGTTCTTTGCGTAGCTTCACCCTCTCCTTAACCTCCTTCTTTAAAGGTTCAATGAAGTGGAGTGGAAAAAAAGAAAGAAGGAAGAAGACTTCTTGAAGAACGTTAGCACACTGCCCTCTGGGAAAGAGAGAGAGAGAGAAGGCAAGACAGACAGACAGGAGGACCACCTTACAGACGAACACACACAAGCACACAGAAAAAATCAGGAAAAGGGGGAAGGAGGAATTGGAATACCTTAGGTGCGACTGTATACATATATAGTGGATAAACAAACGGAATATTGGGATGTATGCTTGTAAGCGGTGTTGAATAAAGAATTTTTTTCTCTCTTTCCTTTTTCGAAGTTGGGAAGGGGCGAACCAGCCTTGCCAGAAGGTACGTCTGCACCAGCACAAGTAGCCGGTCAGCTCCTACTTCTTCGGAAAAAAGAAACAACGTCAGTGATTCGCACTCGTTGCGAAATAGCAACAACACGAATCAGAAGAAGAGATGAAGGAAGTTGCGGAAGAAAAAGAAGGAGGGGGGTAAGGAAGAAAACCGGAAAGGAATGGAAGAGAAAGGAAGGCGAGATAGCGAAGACCCACACAGAGTGAAAAGGGGGGGTGAAGAAGGGAGAAACACAGGCTTTCTTTCAGTCCAGGGACAGTAAAAAAGTTTCTTCTTCGTTTCTTCTTCAATGTTATCGACGTTTGGGTGTGATTGTCTCTGCTTCGGTCTCAATAATGTCTTCGCGTTGGGTAGTACGTGGAAGAGTGCGGATGGGGGTGAGGAAGGGGGAGAAGAGAAGGGGACGGCAAGGTCGGTTGTATTAACCGGGTACGAGGAAGCAGCGGGGAGAGACGTGCGACCACCGGGGGTGGAGTTTGAATTATATGTGTAGAAAGGGCGAAAGGGAGGAGAAGGATGAGTCGGTGTGAAGGTTGTGTGAAGAAGTTGCGTAATAACAGAAAGAGGGGGGGGAATAGGGAGTGGAGAGCGAAGGAAAAGAGGTGGGAAGGATAAAGAAACGGTAGGGGTGCGATGCGTTCGTGAGAAGGTAGGCAAACTGATGGTGGCTAGAGGGAGAAGGAGGCCATAGCACAGCATCCCCGTCCGCAAGGCATGGAGAGCGGGAAAGGGATGTGGGGAAGAGGGAGGAGGGCCACGCAAAGAAAGTGGCAGCCTGAGGCGGCATGCACTTTCCGTTTCCGGAACGTTGCGCCCCGAGTTATGTTCCCTTCTATTTCGCTTCCATTCATCCGCGCCTATCCACCTCGCCAAAGGAGGGAGGGAGGGGGACTACACGGGAGCGCCGCCAGACTTCGTATCTCTTCCTCCGTTTCTTCGTCGCATGTATTTGGGGATGTGGGGGGGGGGGGCGGGTGAGCCTTTTTTCAAGTTCTCTTCGATTGATTCGTGCCATTTCCGCCATGACGCGTAAACCTCAACGTCACTTTTGGAGACGAACAGGGAAAGCAACTTGCTCTGCTTTAGCGAGGCAGCTCTTAGTAGTCGTTACCCTCCGCCTCTTCTTTCCCATCCCTTTTCCGTGTTCCGGAGGGGTGGGGAGGGGAGGGGCGAAGGTAGAACGGATTAGGACTGAAACCCTTCAAGAAACCCAAGAAGAGACGCAGCAGCGCTTATACTTAACCGATGACAAAAACAGCAAAAACATCAAACAACAGCGTAACTGAGCAGCACTGAGAAGATGCTTAGGGTCTAAACGTGCCTACACCATCCATGCTTACCTAACAGCCCTCCTTCTTTCCTCCTCTAGGTCGCTACGCCTCCCAACTTGCTCTCTCCGCTTCCTCACCCGTATCGATATTTTTTTCTTCTTGAAACCTGACTTTTAATTATGGGAAGGTACGGAATGGGGAAGGGAAGGGAAAGGGTGAAAAGCAGGCAGAATTTGTTGCAGCATGCACTAACCACGAGCAGGGGGAGAGAGCATCCGGGGTTCTCATCAGGAAAGCACAAAAAGGAAGCGCTGGGCGCTGCAGGAAGAATACGTCGCAGATGACTCGTCATCTGAATCCAAGAGGAGGGTTGAGAAAGGGAAAGTGGGGAACGTGAGCACGGGAAGGGATGGAGCTCCATGAGGTACGCTTTTCTGCTCCCTTCCCTCCCCACCCTCTCCCCGTCCACCTCAAAAAACGAGCAAAAAAGACTCCGCTGTGAGAGGCATCTCTCTCTCTACCAGCAGTTGAACACCCCAGACACACACAGCGAAAGGGAAAGACGACACTCACATAAAATGCACGGTTCGGCGTGCCGTCTGTGAGGTGGCGGACCGTTTTACTTCGGCTGACTCCAGTTCTTTGTAGGTGTGCTTGAGCACACTCTTCTCTTGCCGTCGTAACCGTTGTGCCTCCTTGACAGCCTGCCGCCGCATCTTCTTCTCCTCCTTTGTTTCGTCCTTTCGCCGTAACGTCGGCACAACGTCAACAGCGTGGCCAGCCCCGTCTGCCATGTCGAGACTCTCGTCCTCTATTTCATCGGCCGACGGCGTAACGTGCGCCGGTGTTGGCTGCGCTGTCGTCCGTTGCCGCGTCAGGGCGGCGGTAGCACCATTCTTCAGCGGTGACCGAGGCGCTTTCGTCACACCGTCGACATCGAGAGAGTCCTCCTTAATTCCGCTAGGGCAGCTTCTCGCGGTGGCTTGCGTCGAGCGACGAGCCTGTGCCCGGCGTCGAGGGGCCTGAATGACATTGGGCTGATTGTAGTAGGTTGAGTAAGCACTTATCGCTGTCTCACAATCAAGTCGGTCAGCTTTGGATTTCACTTCCATGACAACGAAGTCGTCGTCTTTCTCCTCCTCTGCGACATTCTCTCCCTCTGCTGGAGTCGGGGCACCAGCGGCAGCGGCAGCATTCCGCTGTGCAATGCGCAGGCGTGCTGCACGACGAATTTCCTCCGTGCCTCTCCGAAACTCATCCACGAAGCGTTGCTGCTTTTCGGAAAGCGTTGTTGTCATATACACTCCGTGCGCGTCCGAGTCAAACGCACCGGCGTGATGGGCGAGATACTTCAGCTGCTGAATGAGGCCCTTATTTTTTTGCGGCTCGGCGGTCTCCATGTCCATGCCAGCACGGTCTGTGACGAACTCCTCCAAGGCCGTGAGGTACTTGTCCATCGAGAGAGGGCCGTAGGTGCGAGGGTCATCAGTGTAGGCGTCGTTGAGGCGGGCGTCTGCGTTGAACTCACGCATCATCTCCGCAAATTGACGCTCCAGCGCCCTCTCTTCCGTATCGTGCACAGGATATTCTGTACCGTCCGCCGCGTGCGTACGGTGAGCGCCATCTTCTCCAGCTCCTGCTGCAGCGATGACGTGACGACGGCGCCCTGTGCCACGGTTCCGCGAAGCCTTGATGGCGGCCTTTTCCTCATCAGTCAGCAACCGCCACAACTCGCCATCCTCTTCCTCAAGGACATCCCACTGCCCATCGTCGTCGTCGTCGTCTTCGGCTGGGAAGCCACCGTTATCCTCACTTCCGCCCTCGCCACCGAAGACGAGCTGTCGGAGGAAGTCGTCGGTCACCTCGCAATCTACCTCGTCCTCAAAAAGCTTCTCCTCCTCTTCCTCATCACCGCTATTCTCCCCCGTAACCAAAGGATCCTCTGTGACAGGAAAGTCTTGCGAAGGCCCTTCCTGCTTCTCCACAACTGATGCACGAGCCGCAGGGACTGCGGAGCCGGCGGGTCGGCTCGAGACCAAGGTAGGAGAGGCAGCACTCTCTTTGACGAGGGCCGGAGACGGTGCTGCACTGCCACGAGTGACAGGAGCCTCCATGAGATCTTCCTCCTCTTCTTCCCAGTCCCCATCAAGCCACTCTCCCTCTTCGTCTCCATCATAATATTCACCTTCCTCCTCGTATTCGTCTTCGCCATCCCCGTCGCCATCCTCTGTATCTCGTAAGCGGCGTCTCACATGAGCGTGAATGCCGTGTGCAGCAACATCGGCCTCGTTCTGAACACGCCGTGGATGAGCATCATCAAACTCAGCGTCTGCCGCTGCAGCGTACATCTTGAATTGATGCCGCGCCTTCTCCTCCTCCTCTGCAGGAGCGGGATTTTGGTGGTTTTTATAGAACTCTGCCTCGGTCACCCAGATAGACCCTTCTTCTCCTCCCGCGTCACCGTAGGAGCGGGGCACTAACATGTAGGTGACCCCCTTCTTGCGCGGCTTCTTTATTCGCGGCATCTTGTTACGTGAATCACCACGGGGGGGGGGATGGGGAAGGTAGGAACAGAGATTGAGGAATGGGAGAACCGTGTAGCAGCAAATCGGATTAGGGAGGAAGGCGCAGCTACGGGGTGGAAAAACACGTTACTCTTTATTTTTGAGGGGGGGGTAGGAAAGGAAGCGTAAGAGAGACCAGTAATGGGAGGGAAAGGTCGAAAGAGAAGGTGAAGCAGGGGGAAAGGGACAAAAACTTGGAGTAGCACGATCATCATCATCACCGCAGAAGCGCTGAGAGTAGAACAGGGTTGAAGAAGAATAGAAAAATTAGTGCGGCACAATTGTTGTGCCCCCGAGAGAATAACGCTATTCCACAAGGGATGAGGACACTCATCCAATAATCTCTCGAAGATGCAGATCCTTGACACTCGGCAACTTGACTTTCCAAACTCCTTTTTTTGGGGGGACAGTGGGGGCCATTTTCTTTTCCCGAGCAACGCGAAGGTGGCCACTGTTCGTCCAACAATGGGCTCTTGATCACATGATTGTTTCGACGGGTACACCCGGCATTCCATCGAGATATTTTTCCGCACAGAAAAAAGGAAAAATATATATAAAGGGCCACAATGTCCAACGCGGAGGTGGAAACATGGGAAGAAAGAGGGAGAGAGATACGGCAAGGGAGTTTGGGAGCAACACCGAAGTGAAGCGCAGCGATACACACGCAGGTAGAAAAATCTCTGTTCAGAGCCGCACTACCGTAGCCTCCACGATACGCGAGCCATCATCCAAACGCGAATACACACCCTAGGTGTACATATACGCGTGAGGTCCTTGAGCCTTCAATATTGTGCGAGACACAAAGAAAGAGACGAGGACTGTTATTCCCCTAGCGTGGATTTAGTGCCCTGAGAGAGATCCCCGGCTCGTCCCAATCCGTCTGCCCTTCCCTTCCTTGCCAACTCTCGCTGTTAAGTTTTTCAAGAGGCCTCTGGGGGTCGTGGCCAAAGATTTCGCCTTTTATCTCAAAAAGTAGACGGATAGCCAAAGAAGGAGGAAGGGGAAAGGGAGGGAGAGAGAAGCGTAGCCATGACAGCCGACTCATTACGGGGTGACGGCGGTGCACGCAAGAAGAGCTTCTAGCCCGGGCTACTTCAGGAGCCTTCCCTCTCTCCCTCCACTCAAAGGGAGCGACGCAACACTCAGACCTACGTTTGTCCTTCGCTCCACTTCGAGCCTTTTTCCTTAATTTTTTGATTCTGCTGCCCCGAAATTTGCACTACATGAGAAGAAGTACCTTCGGAATGGTCAGCAGTGGATTGCCCCACCATCCACCCCTTTTGAGTACAAGAGAAGAAGCCACAGGAAAGTAGGTTACATATATATATATATATATACATACACACATATATATGTACATGTTGGTCGTCTACACACGCCGTAAGAAGCGAAACCATGCCGGTGGCGCTGTCGGAAAAAAAAAGGAAACATCCCCACAAAAATTTAGGAGAGGAGGGGAGAATTGAAGAGGATGGGAGGCAGGAGGAGAGGGGGGGAGGGGGAAGAGGAAAAAGGACCGTGCCCATTAGGAACATCGAATTACGGAGAAATCAAACCGCACCACACAAAATGAGCACACACACACAAAAAAGAGAGACCCTTCTATCTCACTTCCGTGCGCAGCACACCCCAACAATTCCCCTCGAGGGCCCAAAAGAACGGTACAGTGAAGTGCGCATGAAAACGAATGTGAACATCAATCCATACCGCTGCATCCGAATCGGTTGAGCAAAGCGAAAGGGAAGAAATTTGGATCAGAAGGTGCCGGGTAAGAGAGAGGAGAAAATCAAAAAAAAACACAAGGAAACCAGGATTTTCCACTCTTGAGCATACAAACAAATAGTATACACACACACACACACACATATATATATATATATATAGAGAGAGAGAGAGAAGTATATATGTATGGAAAAGAGAAGTACTGCTAAAGGACACGGGATTTAAGCACAAGCGGTAGCCTTACGACTCCAACATTGATGTGGGGGTGCTGCACAGACAGAGTGACTCTGGAATTCTTGAAAAAAAAAGGGCTTCGATGCCGTGCCTGGTGACCTGAATGTGCTGCAAAGCCTCACAGATTCGGATGCTGGAAACCTGGGAAAACATAAAGAGAACTATAAGGTGGGACGGAAAGCACACCCACTCCCACCCACACACGCATACACACACGTAGAAGAGAAGACGGAACGTTCTCCGTCATTCAAGGTGCGTCATCATAGAGAAATGAATGAAAGACATTCTTTGTCTCGAAGCCAAGCTTTTGGCCACAGCAGCGGCACTTACTGGCTCCATGATTTGTAATGTCGCAGCGACCGCCAACCGCCCTTTCTACGCTGGGCGACTCCCTCTTCGACTCCACCGGCCAGCCAAGGTTCAAGCTCAGGTCCGGGTAGATACTCCACGCAGTCTCTTCATCCTCTTCTGCATCCGATAGAAGGGCGGGCTGAAACAGCGGTACATCAGCGTCCATATCGTACGCCGTCTGATCGGCAACCCCGCTCGCAGACTCGATTCTGACGGAGGGCATGAGGTTCAGCGAATTCGAATTGGGTGCCCCTGGCGTGACGTCCCGCCCGTCACAGCTGCTCTCACCACACACCGTTGGCGCTACTCCTTCATCTTTTGCTGTGGAGGAGCGGAGAGCGATATCGTTTTGCAGCGAAGAATTGTACGTGGGGCTTGTGGATAATGTGTTATTGGGGACCGCAAGGTCTTCCGGTCTCAGGGGTGGTGGTAGCGGTCCCCCTTCATCACCACTGGTCATGGAAGGTTTCCTGTCGGTGCCCGCGTCAGCAAGAGCAGGAAGCGCATATTCTTCCCTTCCAGTGGCGGTGGTTGAAATGCTGGCATGACTTCTCGTCGTCTGCTCACTGAATGTGGCATCCTTCCCTTTCCCATTGCATGCTTCAGGATCAGCGAGGGGGGACCATGGCAGGGGCTCCAGTCGAGCATCACGGATGGGTTCTTCCTCACTCGGGACAATCGTAGCGGTAGAGGAAGACCGAGGACGATAATTCAAATGCCCGGACGTGGATTCAGAAATTCCGCAGAGGTGATACGCCTCGCTGTCATTTACGCTCGCCGGGCCATGGCCATAGGAAGAGAGTTGCGCCTCGCTGCCCTCGGCATCCACGACCTTCACCGGCTTACACAATCCGGCATCAGAAGGCTCGTTACTCGGGCCGTTGGTGAGAAGCGCCTCTGGGAAATGGAGGTCTGCAACGTTCGGCGACGCCGCCGGCATCAGGAGGTCCGTCATGAGAGCGTACGCCGGCTGCAACAGCTGCGTCGGCTGGACCGACCCGCCTTCGGGACAATATTGGGTCAAGAAGATGGGTCGCGTGTGTGGGACGCCGTACACCACTGTATAGCCGCCAGCTCGATCGATGGCGGCGTAGCCTCCAAAATTTACGGGCGTAAAATTTTCTGGGGAGCTAAACGGTGGCGCAGCATCAAAGTAGATCGTATTTCTGTCGGAGCCGGATGTGGAATTGTTGAGGCTTGACAGGGGTATCGCTCCAACCGCCGAGGATGGGTCGCTGTTCCAGTGCGATGCATTAGGCGGAGAAGTTCCAGCGAACTGGCGGCCGTGCAGCGGTGGGACACCAGCAGCAGGGCCGTTTCGGCTTGCTAGGGCCCCAGGGACTGGTAGAGCGACGTTAGCGCTTTGGTCGCTGCCTTTCTCGAGGGGGTTGCTGACCGATCCCGCAGTCGTTTCTCTTACAAAGGTGCGCGCGATCGACTGCTGCTGCTGGCACGCGGATGCCGGCAGGGAGGAAGGTGCTGACAAACACAGCTGCTTACCAGCTTCCAACGGCCCCACGGAAGGGTGCGGTGTCCTTACAGAGGCTGTGGGAGCAGCTGGTTTACTCTGAGAAGACGAGGTCGTTTTCGCAGTGCTGCGTGGCTGTGGAATGAGTACAGAGGGTGCCTGTGAAGAGTGAGTAGGGACATTGTCAGCAGGAGTGCTGTCCGTCGGTGGAGTACAGGAAGACTGTTTCAAGGGCGAATGGGAGGACACCCCCAGAGGTGGCGGTACAGCCTGCGGCGGCTTCGGTAGGAGATGCGGTGATGCCGGAGACGTAGGCGAGGTAGTATCTCGCGTACCCTGCGGCGTGACCTCGGCCGTTGAGAAGGTCGGCTTGCCCGAAGACAAGTCGCGACCCTCAATACCTCTCATACGATCTGCATGAGAGATGGAGATCGTCGGCATAGCTTGATGAGGCGGCAATGCAGTTTGCGAAAACGCGCCGACGCAGTCGATCCCGCCGCGGTTACTGGCCACGGTACGGTCACTGCTGAGCTGGTGTCGATCCGTCGTATGATCTGCCCCACTGAGGGTGGAGACGGGATACGTCACGGGGGCATCGGGTCCTACCATACGGAGGAAATCCTGCGAAGCGCCACCACGTCCATGGGTGTAGCCACCGCTGTGGTGAGGAGTGACGAAAGGAAAGCTGATTGACGTCGGCGCCTCTTCAGGGACTTGGTCCATCGCCGTGCCCCTTACGAGATTCTGCGGAGCCAGCCGCTCTACCAGTATCGGCTTTTGTTGTGTTGCCGTTGACGACATTCTTTGAGCTGGCTGTGTCAGTTGGTGCTGTGCCTCGGAGAGGCGCCCTTGGGGAGATGGCATAGTGGAGAAACTGCTCTGAGGACTGAGCCCTGCAAAGGCTGGGGTGCTCACTCCATTCAACGAGAAGCCTGATACGACCCGCCCAGTCGTCAGATAGGGGGTGGAACGAGACATTGCCGCGCCGCCATCGCTTCGCACTTGAGAGATGTCCAGGGCATACTCGGTGCCCCCTGCCACACTCCACAACACCGGATCACTGTGAAGGTTGTTCATGGCTGACGCTGGCATCTCCATTGGCGGGTGCAGCTGAATCAGAGGCGGCGACGCTGTTGGTGTCGCGAAGTATTCCATCCCTGGAAAATCTGAGGAATTCATGATTTGGCTCGCTGGCCGGCCGACAGTGACGGAAGTTAGGTTTGTCATCGAGCCGCCGCTACAGGTCTGCGTGCTGCAGCGATGCCCGACCGCACCCAGGTGCCCTCCATCCACCGCACTCGCTGCTGCTGAAGCGACAGTGCTTTTGCTGGTGAGCCGTTGGGATCCGGTCCCCGCCGATGTGCCATGGCGGGTGGGGGCATCTTCGGCGAGCTTCACCATGAGCGGAATGTCACGGCACGACTCGAATGGGAAGGTGTTGTGCACCATCGCCGTGGCCCGCTCCGCCACACCTTCCTCTTGGAAGGTGATGAAGGCGATGCGACGATCATCTGCAACGGCGGCTAGCTGCGCCGCATCGAGAGAGGCGGGGTCGGAGCTCATTCGGGAGACCGATGCAAGACGTAGTGCACTGACAGCGACGGTGTCCCGATGCATCGTGACAGACTTGATGGGACCAAACCTTTGGAACAGCTCGAGCAACATATCGTTG
The DNA here is from genome assembly GCA_030849085.1 of Borovskyia barvae. Lineage (NCBI taxonomy): Eukaryota > Euglenozoa > Kinetoplastea > Trypanosomatida > Trypanosomatidae > Borovskyia > Borovskyia barvae. The sequence goes on along the minus strand of JASAOM010001090.1, from coordinate 157,750 downwards.
GTGACATCCTTGGGAACGTTTCGGATGAACACCTTGCGCATCCGACGCCGCTCATCACCAGCGGGAGCCCTGTCGTGTTCGCGGCGAGCCCACTGCACGGTGATCGTCTTCGAGCCCACGGTAACTCCGCCGGTCGAAAAGAAATCCATCGCCCTGAGGGCTTCCTCATGTTGCGAGAAGCGCACGAAGGCTGTGCCAAGACTCACTCCGGTGAGGATGTTGCGCATTATGGCGGAGTTCACAATTTCTCCAAACTGGGAGAAGACCATCCGTAGTGTTTCCTCGTCGAAGTCCAGAGGCAGATCTCTCACGTAGAGGTTTACGCGACTCTGGTTTGCCGGCGAGCGCGCTTTGCGAGCATGGGGCCGTGAAGCAGCAGTGCCCTCGCCCTCCACGCCGCTTGACATCTCGACAGCCCCACGGCGATCGGAGGCACATTGACGGTAGCCGCCGTTCCTTCCCTGGCCATCATTGCCACCCTCCGCTACTTGGATCCCAGAGGTGGAGGCGTTTTGATCTGCCTTGATGCATTGCATGAGCGATCTCGGAACGGGATGCGACTCGTGCGAGGGGTGCTCCCCGTGGTGTCCGGTCTCACCGTTCGGAACGCCACCGGGCGATGCTGACAAAGGGTGCGCTTGGCATGAATCTGCCGCACGGATCGGCCTCGCAGTGGTCGTCGCCGTGGCGAATACCGTCGCATCGCTCAAGGAGGTTCTCCTCTGTCCTTTCCCTTCCGATAACGTAGCGCCGCAGAAAATCACCTCTGGCGTCGTTGTATCTTTCCGTTGATGCCCTGCGGAGGCGTTGGCTCCGTCACGATGCCTTTGAGTTTCCCCCCGCGAGCTCGATGTGCGAGAAGAACTGCGGCGTTCTTCAAGCGACGTGCGGTGTGGCGAACCGGAGGCTTTACGGTGGGACGACGTTGACACCGAGGTGGATGTCTGGCGCGGAGGAGACGCGTGCATTGGCGCACGATGGTGCGTACCAGAGGGGTGTTTCGTGCAATCCTGCTCTTGAGAACTCCGCTGCCCCTGGGAGTCACCTCCACTCGCCGGACCACGGCGATCCTGTGCAACGTCGCTGGTCACAATGGTGCTCATGTTGCAGCCGCGTGGACGGACCGTAAGGAACTGATGAGAGGGAAGTGGCGAGGGAGAGGAGATGCGATATCGGCGTGTCCGGAAAGGAAACAAAATGCGCTGACAGAGCGAGTTCGAACGAACGCAACAAAAAGAAGGGGTTACACACGCCACAAACGACAACACCGGAACAAAGATGCGCAATACTCCTCCGATACCCCCCTCAAAAAAAAGGCGAGAAATGTTCCGTCGATACCGACGCAACTTCAGAGGAAAAAAAGCACACACACACACACTATGAACTTTCACACTTAAGAAGCACCTGAATGCGAATTCACGCGAAGAAAAGCACACAGCAAACAAGTAAAGAGGAAGTGCGGGGCTCGAAATTGAATCAAGGCTGACGCTGACCGCACACACACTATATATATAGAGAGAAAGGTAGAACGACAGGATAAGGTAATACGCCTAGTTTTGCGTGCGCGCGTTACGTTACTAGGAAGGTGCTTGGGTATCACCAGCTCCAAATGATATCAAAGATGGTTCGGAAACCCGCGTAAAACAAAACACCATCACACAGCAAAGCTGCAGTTGGCACACCTGCAAATTCAGTGGCAGCGGCGATCTCCCTTGCTCCCTGGTCCTCACCAAACGGTCTATCGTCTAACCGCCTCAAGACCCCTCGGCTGCGCTAAAGGAAGTAACCGAGCACAACTCACTCACAAAGGAGAAAATAACGTTCCGAAGACCCCTACGCTCCCAAAGATGCAAACAAAATGGAAAGTAAAATCGGAGAAGGCGTATGCGCGAAGGTCCTATGCTTCCCCAATACTCAGCAAAACCCCAAAGATATGGAACTTCAAAAGGGGAGAGAGACCCGGGGGAAGGGGGGGGGAGGAAGAAAAATGAAACTTTTGCAGTTGATAAGAAGCCCGTGCAGAAACAGGTAGTTTCTTGGAGTCCACCGCTGAGAGAGAGAGAGAGAGAGAGAGCGAAAGAGAGAAAGAAAGCACGAGTCGAAGGACACGGGCGGTGAGACACAAATTCGGAGAAAGCACAAAGATACGATATGTATATATATATATATATGTATAGATATGTATATATAAGAGAGATAGAGCGAGAGAAGACGAGAGATCAAAAAAAATAACGAAAGCGTTGAGAAGGAAAAGCAACGTTATGATGAAAAAAAAGGGATAAAAGTCACAATAACAACGTAGCGAATGAAGCAAGAGAACGAAAGAAAGAGAGAGGAAAATGTACGGAAGAGAGGGAAAGTATCGGCTCAAAATAATCTCGCTCTTTATACAGATATGTATATATATTTATGATGCGACCCCTCGGCGTCTTTCACCGACGGGAGAGCACGTTACAGAAAAGAATAATGAAAAAAGGGGTAGAGAGTGAAGAAAATGACGGATAGGTAAAAGCAGAAAGCAAAGAAAAAACTGCACCAAAGTGAACAAGCAGCAGAAGAAAGACGAATAGTCAGGTTACTTTTTTCTGAATGGAAGAAAAAAAAGTGCCTCGCGAACGACTGTGTGCGCAGGAGTCTCTGACTCAACAAGCAAATGTATATATATATATATATATATATATATTAGAGCGAAAACCCACAAAATAGAGCAAAGAAAAAAGTGAATGAAGTGGGCAGGGGGAAGGGGGCGTCAGCGATGACCGTCGACGAGCACGAGAGAGAGAGAGAGAGCGACGGGGGAATACGTGAGCACACCAGTACGGAGGAATGAAAAGAGAGCTTTTTGTTGCTGGAACCCCGCAGGACTGACGCCTGAATCTTCGGCGTACGCAAGGGGACCTAAAGCGATGAAACAACACACCAGAAAGGGGTGAGATCAAGCAATAGTCCTTGGAGCACCCACACCCACACACCCACAGAGAGAGAGAGAAAAAAGAAGGGAAAATGAAAACACAATCTTCGTGGAGAAATACAGCCGTTTTAATGCGTTGATGAATATGCTCGAGAAAATAGAAACACGGGTGGGGGTGGTTAAGTGGATGGTGTACGTTGGAGTGGGTAGCGAAAGGAAGGAGGCACCGCTTCGTCTTCCTCAAAGGAAAAAATAAGTTGTTAGGTGCTTCGCTTTCTTTTCTCCCTTTCCAGCACTTCGGTTTTTCTTTGCTGTGGTCGAAACAGAGGAGGGGGGGGGAGGAGGACGCTGAAGTAAAAGGAGAAGACCGGAAAGATGAGGAGCAGTGAATTAAAGGGAAGCGATCGAACTTTTTTTTCTGACACCCTCTCTCGCTTCGGACTCACACAGCCCCACCAAAATGTGTGACGAACAAAGTAAATACGGGGAAAGAGAAGAGGAGGTGAAAGGGGAGATGGAGGGGAGGAAGGGAAGTCGCTTCGGCGTTCCTCTTCTTTTGGTGTGTGCGGTGATGCCGCAAAGATGATTTTGCACGTACGAACGGAAAAGGGAGAGGAAAAGGATGACGCGGATGTGCCGTTCGCCCAGAGAAGAGAGAGTGAACAGTGCCGCGGAGCAATATATATATATATATATATAATAAATATGATAACTACGGCAAAACAACACGTAGGAAGCGCAACCAACCTGCGAGAACTGTGAAGAGGAGGAGAGTGCCGGTTGATTTTCGCTGAGGTGATCTTTTTCCTCTTCAAAAGGGAAAGACGAAGGAGCGGCGGAGCTTCCTTAGCGAAAGAGAGAATGGAAGCTGGTCGGTCTAGAAGGGAAAAATTCTCTGTTGCGTTTTTCTGGTCACTCAGAGAAGGGGTAGGGAGGGAAGGAAAAGAGGTAGCTTTAAGGAGCCGTTCGAGACAACCCTCCAAAAGAAGCCGTTGAGATTACGCGAGCCCCCAGCGATTCCACAATGCACCACTGAGAAGACGAGAAGAACGAGAGAGTGTGCGTGCGGAGGGAGGGAAGGAGGGAGAGGAGGAAAAGAGCGCACGTCACAAGATGTACGCCAGAGAAATAACAAAAAAAAGATCTCACAAACGCGAAACCGTTCTGCGAGAAGCGTACCCGTGGGATGAGAACCCCCCGATTTTCCTGCAAGCCGAATGATGAACGACAGGACTCCTTGTTGTAGAGGGTTTTCTTGATGGCGGTTCTTTTCCTTCTTTTTTTTTTGATGCCCCACAGCGGGAGTTCTCGCTGAAATGGGCACACAAAACTCTGCAGTCGGAGCGGTGAAATGCGCAAGCGGGGCAGGAAGCGGCTTCAATCTCTGATACACGAAATCTCGATGAATGTCGGAAGAAATTGAAGGTTATCTAATCGATATATATATACGTATTTCGGAAGAGCGTTGGTTCGTTTTTTTACTGTCACTCGGAACTCCTTATCTCTCTCTCCCTCTCTCTCTCTCTCTCTCGTCTTCACTTGGGCGCACTGGCGATACTCCGTGAGAGAAGATCGTAGAAAAATCACGTTTAGCCTGAACGTGTCCGTAAGCTCCACGCTGCAAATAATATATATATATATATATATATATATATATGCGTGTGTGTGTGTGTGTGATGGAACGATGGTAGTGTGTGTACCACAAAAGCTAAGGATACTCGAATATATATATATATATATATATATGTATATACAGGAGAAAGAGAGAGAAGCGTACTGCTGACAAAAACGAAGCGAAACAGGGAAAACCGAAAAGAGAGCTGAAGAAAGTAACTCTGCCGGGATCGAAAAAAAAATAAAGTAATCAAACGCGTCAGCGAATTCGATATATATATATATATATATGTGTGTGTAGAAGAAACTTTTGCTTGGTAATAGCAGCTTCAGGTAAGTGAATGGAGGAATGTCCGTGAAAAAAAAAATAGGGGAGGATTCCAACGCGAATGTGGTGTGCTGATCGTCCTGGGGCACCCACGCTCTCCTGCTCTCTCTCTCTCTCTCTCTCTTGAGATTACTCGAGAAAGATGCACGGATAAAAAAACACAAAGGAATGATGAAACGGGAGAAGACAGATACGGCAGAATAAGGAAAGGAAAGATGCACTTGTCGGCGAGTGGTACCAAGAAGTCTTCGTGCCGGTGAGGTGGGTGGGGTGTGTGTGCGGGAGTGAAGAGGGCGAAAGAATACCAAGTGAAGCAGGAGAACCTCGTAAAAGCAAGGTGACAGAGGGAGCGGGGGAGCAGACCAGCAGAAGGAAGAATGACGTTGACTGCTGATGCGGCAGGGCACAAAAAATCCTCAACGAGAGTGAAAGAGAGAGAAAATCTTTTCGGCGCCGTCAGGGTGAGGGAAGTTACACGAATGTGCCCGAAACTTTTTTCTAAACGCGCCCTTACCTCCTCTCGATTTTCGAGCCCCTCCTCTGTTCCGTACCGTCACTGGAAAACAACGACGACGACAGGAGCAAAAAAGGTACTACCGAACGAACGTGAAAGAAAAGAAAGCTTTAAAAAAAGAGAGAATGATATGCGATAGTGTGCGTATTCGGAATATATATATATATATATATAGATGCACACACTTCACACCAACCGAGGTGATAGAACTATTGTCGGTGACGAGGTGTGTGCGAAAAGAAAAATGGCGCGTGAAGGACGCGACGATGGATAGTGTCAGATGACAAAGGAAGGCGGGAGAGAGAGGGAGAGGGAGAGGGAAGAGGGAGGGGGAGAGGGGGAGGAGGAGGACACAGTCACGTCCACGTTTACCTGCTCGACCCTACTTTAGCCTACCGAATGGAAACAAAATAGTGATGATGAGGCGCCGAGACAGGAAGACGTCCGAGGGTGGGAGGAACACATGCACAAAAGACACGGTCAACCCTGCAGGAAAGGCGAAGAGGTGTACTGCGGTGGTGATGGTTAGCTATCGGGAGTGGTGGCGCACAAAGATGGGGTAGACGTACAAAGACAGGACCGCGTATGGAAAAGATTCCAAAGGTGAGCGGAATTGTGCGGGAGGAAGAGCGACGTCAAGGCCGCGAGGAGGAGGGGGGGAGCACGACGAAGTAAAGGCGAGGAGCGGCAAGAAAAGAGGAGAGGATGACATCATAGGAACGCGTGGCCCAGGCCCGATTCCCCGGAATGGTCGCCGTCGTGCGAGCCGGCGGGGCGAGAGCACTCGAGAAGAAAGAGGAAGAGGGGATGGAAGGGGAAGAGAGAGCATCGCCATCCCAGCAAGGGGGATCAAGGTCGATATCGCTATTCCACGTCTCTTACGATGAGATGGCAGCGGTATCGCTTGGGCCACCGCGGTAGGGTAGTCGGGAGGAGGTCGCCGAAAGTTTCCTGAACGCGTGTTTCGAGAGTGTCTCACTAATTCATCGGGGTAAAGGTAAGAAGAAAAGAGAGAGAGAGAGGGAAGAGGGAGGGGAAGAGAAGGAAAGTTCTCTCACGCTTTTCAGCGTCCGGAAACAAACTCATTTGATAAAGTAAAAAAAAGTGCTTCGCAAAAGGGGGGCCGCTTCATCTATTTGCAGGGGGGGAGACACTTACGGAGAAAGGCGCAGGCAAGCAACAACAACAACAACAACGAAAATAGAGAGAAACCCGAGAGGAGGGCGGCCCTTCGAAGGAAGAAAACATGTGACCCCCTCCGAGGTGGCGGTATGCCGATCCTTAAACAACGATGGTGCCCTACTCTCATCCCCCATTCCCATCGTATTTTTGTTCCCCCCCTCCCCCCGCATGTTGCCTGCAGAAAAAAGGGGACAGCTGAGGAGGAGGAGGAGAAGGGGGAGAGGGAGGAGGTACCGTTACTGAAGAGCTTACCAGATACTAATATATACACGTACTCACCCACATATATATATATATGCATGCCCCGCAAAGGTTCTCACGCCTCATGATACTGCAGCGAAGATATCTCTGGGAAAAGAGGTGAGGGTGACGCAGAAGAGCTGGTGGGAAAAAAAGAATAGCCGCCTCGACAGAAACACATCAACCCCTCCCTCCTTTCTTTTCTCTCTTCTTTCTTTTGCCTTGAGAAGGCGGAAAGGAAAAGACGAGAGGTGCAAAAGACATGCTCAGGAAGTGAGAACGTGGAAGAAGAGATCGTCGCTTGCTCTTCGGTGACCATGGCGGAGAATAGGGCTGTTCTTACCGCTACCCATGTAGGAGGAAGTCTAGGACTATCCCGTTGATACGTATTTAGAGAAAAGACATCCGAGCGTGTGGCTTGCTGCGAGTATTTCTCCTGCGGGTGTCTATCCTCTCTTTTCCCCAAAGACATGTCCACAGCACACCAGCGCTCCCATAACTTTCCTCAAGACCCGATTAGGGACACGTTGCCTCTCTCTAGAAGGGAGTCTTAAACATGCCTAACCTATTGAGGGGTCCCGTTATCATCGGGTAAAAGTCCGTGCCCAAATGAAAACGATGGCAAACAACCAAACAAAAAAAATCGGAGCCACAACAACAAGAACAACAACGTGTGAGGGAGGAAAACATGAGCGGGGGCAAGGTGATGGAGTTCACGCGTTGAGCTCCATACGAACACCATGAAATTCACATATGTTTATACAAAAATATATATGGAAGATTTCTTAAAATATATTCTCAGAATATAACTATATCTTTCTCGAAGAGTTTTCTTCTCCAGAATCATGTTCAAACAGTCAAAAAAGAAAATACTGTCGTCTTGCAGTATGCGTAGACCCGTCGCGTCGAGTCCTGTGCGCTTTGCGCGCACCCTCTTGTGTTTTTTCAATTTCAAAACAGAATACAACAATGAAAAGGAATTGCCCTTTTAAGCACCATCTACGTTCCCCGCTTCCCTTTCCACCTCCTTGGAGCGAAAGCGGAAAGAAGAAGGAGGACTGGAAGGTGGCGCGGAGCATGGGACAAAAAGAGCTGCAAGCAGCCCTACGGCACACCCTCTTACAATTCATTCGATTTTTTTGCCCCCCCCCCTCTATCCCTCAGCATGCCGGTACAACAGTTAAAGGGAACACAAGAAGGAGGAAGCGAAAGGGAAAAAAGAGGGCGCTGGTGAACATGCCACCCTGAATGATCGCACGCCTCTTACAAGAAACAAAAAACCAGCCGGACGAAATTCTTTTTTTCGGTGCTGACGAAAAGCGGGAGAGAAAAAGGAGCGGCAAGGAAAAAGGGAGGGAGGGAGGAAGGGGATGCTTCCCAGCAGAGCGGCGCGAGAAGATGGGAAAAGAAAAGAAGCGGGTCTCCATGGCCGTCCCCTTAGTTCTTCTTACAGTTCACTCTCTCTCTCTCTCTCGCCCAAACACAAAACAACGTCACGAACGGGGAGTCCACGAAGACAAGACCGGTTCATCTGAGCGAAGTTAGAGAGAGCCCTTCATCGGTCGGTATCAGCGTCTACTCACGCCAACTAATATATATATATATATATGCCTTATGGAGACCTCAATACCCATTCGGCCTGGCACCGCACGGCTTGTCGGAATAGAAAGGAGAGAAAGAGAGAGTGGGAGACGTGAAGCTCTAAATACTCAAACATGCGCACAAAAGTGCACAGAAATAACACGTAGAGGAATCACAGATCAGTGATACCTCCATAATCGGTACGGTCGCAGTGGCCATCATCAGAAACGCTTTCTATCTGCTCCGAGTGGAGGGTTTGCGACGTCCTCGTTCTGGTGATGTCGCTCCCTCTTCATCCTTACCTGATATACGAAGAGGGGAAAAGAGAGAAGCACCAATGGGCTGCACGAAACGAACAGAGTGACTCGCAAAAATGGGAGAAGAAGAAGCAACCAAAACAGGAGAGGGAAAAAACACAGAGGGGAATCGTGAATGGAAAGTCTCGCCTCAGAACGAATGGAGGAATAGAGCAGAACAGGAGAGATGAAACGGCGGATTCGAAAAAGAAAATGGCGTGCTTGATAGAAGGAAAGGACGTGAAGGAACCTCCGTTTACCTCATGTTGTTTCTCTTTTTTTTCAGACAAGCCATCAATTCGAGCGTCTTCACGTGAAAGCGAAAAGGGTGGAAGGTTTGAGAATAAGAGTGTCATGGTAAGAAAGAAGAGTTTGGCGGGACGTGCCTGTCGGTAGATTAGTCCGTGGTAGCGTAAAGAAAATGCCATATCACCGTGGCCGTGAAAGGAAGGCAGATTTGAGAGTGTGGCATGGGGTGGAGAGGGAGAGAGGGGAGGAGCTTGAATACACACAAATGACAACGAACACGCACATGAGCCAGGGGCTCCAGCCCCCTTCGAAAAAAAAAGCCTCACGTCTGTTTAGGCGAAATATCACCCAAGTCTATCCAGCTGCTCCCATGCCCACCCCCGATAATTTCTGCCCTTCTTTCATTCCCTCCACGCAATTGCTTTTTCTCCTCTACAAGTGATGTGAAGCAATAGTAGGCAGTGGCAGCATCGTGCTCCCGTTTAGTAGTAACATGGTCTTGTTCTTCCCATCACAGCCTCCAGCCGCTTTTTCTGAAGGCTAGAGGCAACTGCATCAACCACCAACACACAGACACGCACGTCTGTCTATCGAGTGAAACGCACCACAAAAAAATCAAGAGAAAGAAAGAGGTGAAAGACTTTACCAAACCTATTCACGTATGCGGTACTTCCTCCTGCAAAGATGCAGAACGACCATCGCACACGTTCCGAAGTATTTTTCCACATTGCAGCGTACCAAATTGTTTTCGAAGGATATCGCGCTTCTCTACCGTCTTCCCTCCCTTCCAAGTGATGAAAAGCATTGCGATGAGTATCGTGCGGACGTCTGTGCCCCCGCCCCCCCTCCAAACTCTCATCACTACCCACATCCCAAACACACAGTTCCACTGATGCCGCTTCTCTGTTGGCCAACAACAGCGAAATCTTTTCGGAATGAATGAGGATACACATTTTATCTCATCTCCCCGGCATTGTCTTCCTAACAGAACGTCTTCGCATTCTCCACGCCGTATGGATTGTTATAATACCGGGTACGTCCGGAGGAGGGGGTCACGGGGCCATTGGGAGAACCTCCGCTCCCGCGCACGGTTGCGTCCGAAGCGGAAACGGACGAGCGGGGCGTCGCCATCCCACCCGGCGGGCAGGCGTCATCGCCGCGGGAGACCATCATGCCGGAGGCAGTGCTTGCCGTGAGCTCCTTCCCGACAGAATCCCTCATCGGCGTCGTTGGCGATGACACACGCATGCTGAGACGTCGGTCCTGCTGCATCCGTTGGCTCGTCTTGACCACCACTACCCGCCGCCACGACTCGGAGGCGTCCTCGTGAAGGGCCTCTTGATCGCTCTCGTGGAAGGGTACAATGGCAGGACTGGCAGCGGTCGGAGGGTAACCTCCATCCCAGCCACAATTCTGTGTTTCGGAGTTTGCTGGTGAATTCCGCATCAAGGTACGCGATACCGATGGAACGGAACGACTCATCGCCATGGGCGGGTCCCCTGTTGCCATGCAGGACGTCGCAGAAGGGTCCACCGCGGGTGGGGAACCCCACAAGCTCTTCTCCGCGACGCCGCTGCGGTGCCGCCTGCCCTCTGAACACCCTGAGCACGATAGAGACACCGGTGAGTTGGCAAATAGGGGAATGGCCATGCTGTCGGTTTGGCTGCCGCACATTAAAAAGGGTTCACCGGCGGGATCACCAAAGCTCGGAGCCTCCCTCCCGCTTGCCGCGTTGGAACGCCAGGAGGTGCCATCGTTGCCGGAAAAGGAGGCCGAATTCGGGTCGAACGTCAGCGAGTTTTGCGGGTAGGAGGCGTCGCGGGAGGCGGGAGGGGAGGCGGCAAATGTATGCATGGAGCCGTGGTAGGGCTGGGCTTGCGACTGCTGCAGCGGCAGAGAAGCATCATAGTCCCGGACGGAAGGAGCCACAATGGCCACGGGAACAGACGACGGCACGATGAAGGTCGGGGAAGTCCCCCCATCAACGCTCAGGAGTAGCTGCTGCTGCATGACTGAGCAAGCATGCATAGAAACTTCCGGCGGGTTCGCTTGCGAGGGCAGGTAAGGGGGCTCCACAGTTGGCACGCTGTAGAACACCGACTTCGGATTCCAATGATCCCCCTCTTGAAACTGTTGTGGCTGCGATTGGGATGCTTGATAGGAAGGCATCGGATACGGGCACTGCGCTACCGCTCCGTCACAAGGGGCAGCTGTAGCACAGGGCCTGGTGACCACGCCTTGCGACCTCGGTGTAGGCTTCGCAGCACTGGCTTGTGTCGTACTCGTAGCCGTGGAAAGCCCCGGTGTGGAGGAGTCTGTCGCCTTCCACGAACGGCGCCGCTGAGTATTCTCAGCGAGCTTGATCATGATAGGAATGCCCTTGCAGGACACAAACGGTTTCGTGTTGTGCAGCTCGCGTGCCGCTCGCTCGGCCGCACCCTCCTCCGTGAAAATGACAAAGGCGATAAGTCGCAGCATAGAATCGTCTTCTACCGGAGCCGTATCTTTGTGTAGCGTCACCTGCCGAACGCTACCGTAGCGGCCGAAAAGATCTGCTAGGTCCTCTCTCGTACAATCGGTAGGAACGTTACGTACAAACACCTTCATAATCTTCTTACGAGCCTCACCAGCAGGCGCGCTATCGTGCTGTTTGCGGGCCCATTGAACAACAAGCGGCATCGATTCATGCACGGAGATGGCGTGCGTACGGTCGTTAAAAGCCTCAATGGCGCGACAGGCATCGTCGTGCTGAGCGTACCGCACAAAAGCGGTTCCGAGGCCTTCCCCAGTGTGGATATCTCGCATCACCGCACAGCTGACCACCTCGCCGTAAGGACGAAATAGCTCGCGCAAGGCATTCTCCGTCATAGAAGGACCGATGTTGTAAAGAATCAGGTTTGTGGCGCTATGCTCTGGGCGGGCTGCGACGGTGGGCGCCGGTTTGAGTGGTGTCCCAGGCTGGGACGGGCCGAACCCCATCCCAAGCGGCACGTTGGCGAGGAACTGCGATGGGGCCGGCATACCGCAATGAGCCTCGAGGGTGTCGTAACGCATTGGCGGCACACAGCCCATGGCACCCTCAGGTCCAAAGGCGGGGTCAGGCATCAGCACCGGGGCCTCGAAGTTTTCAGCGGAGAGGAAAGGCACGCGAGCCGCCCGCACGTGGGGCGGAAAGGGGGTGCCTATGCTCGACGGCCATCCCCAATGTGAATCCCGATTGAGAGACGAACCGAGATGGGCAAGGAAGAAGTTCTGCCCTGTCGCCTCCTCGGTGTGTTGCGTTAGTTGCTGGATTGCACTCGAAGGAGGACGGGTGGCGGCAGCGTATGATGGGGTCATCGTGGGGTAGCCCAGCCCTTCCAGAGTTGTGGTAGTGGTCAGTGGGGATGGTATGGGCGGCTGAGATACAAGCACCGGTGCATGCGTGGCGGAAGGGGCAGCGATCACCGCTGGCTCTGCAGGCAGTTGAGGAAACATTTTGCCCCTTGATGAGCCCACGAACGAGAAGACAACCTGCGGTGGCTGCACCTGTTCCACACCGATGGGGACCGGTGCCGAAGTTGTAGCGTAGTGAAAAGATCGATAAATCTGCATCTGAATACCACGTTAAAAGGAAAAACCGCAGCAAGCAAGGAAGGCTGTCTTTCCCCAATCCTGCTGCCTATCGCGAGCACACGAACACACACGCAGAGGATCAGAGAGAGACACTCAGGCACAGGCACAGCCGAAGGATGATCGATGGGAAGGAGCACTGTTTCAAAGCAAGATAAAATAAACTACAAACGCTCAGAAACAAGCTGCCACAAACGGTTTTGCGCACCCAGCAGCCGGATACCAATCCGCCAAGAATAATTCGAAAAGGGGGGAGGGGTAAAAGAGAAGAAGGAAGCGCTTTCAAAGCCACTACTGATAAGTGAGCAGGCCCTTCGGTGGGATATATATATATATATATATATCAGATAGATTAAGGCCCCTTTCCGAGGGAAAAGGGGGTGGGGGGGCGAAGGATTTCAAGAGAAAGAAAAATCGAAAAGAACACGGGTCGGGAAGGGAGAAGAGAAAAGTTGTGGAAAACGGTAAAAAATTATGTTTCAAGCTTTTCTTTTTGCGAGAACGATAAGAAAAGTAAGGGAGTGAATCGCTACGCAATGGCTTACAGGTTAGGGAGGATGCACAGCGATGACTTGTTCGGCAACAATTTCTAGCAAAAGGCGACACCCACGCTCACGAACACGCAAGAAAGAAAAAGAAAAATGCCCTTCTTTAGAAGAAAACGATGGGACAAAGGCAGAGAAAAAGGAGGAGGAAATTTTTTGTAAAGAAAATCAATAATTCTCGTGCTCAGCCTGAGACAGAGAAGGATGGTGTGCAGCGACGTAGTTCTCGACAGAGCGAGAGAGTGGGGAGCGGGGAAGAGGGCGATAAGGGAGAACTATAAAACATCAACGTCACGAGCTTTCTCTCGTTCTTTCCCCTTTATATTTTTTACTCTGTTTGTACTATGGTGCGCTGCGCTGTCCCCTGAGAAGGGGAAAAAGGGGGTGCCTCACTAGTGAGTGTGGGAAGCTGACTGTCTCTCTTTTCAAGTGCCGCTTGACTTTTGTACGTTTCGTTCGCCGTACTGCACACGCAAAAGTGAGAAGACAACAGTTTGATAGACACGAAGAGAAGCTGCACCCCGTTGCGAGTTTCGCTGGGGGAGGGGGGAGGTAGTCAATGGCAGTCCAATGTACAGAGGACTGCGGCTCACTTCAGAAGAGAAAGAGCGCCCCACGATAGTTTGTTCTCCGCCAGGAGAGGGGGAAAAGAGGGTGTTGGTCACGTTGTTCGAGGTCTGCTCGACCAGGCACGGCTTGCCTCTACAATGCCTCGAGCGCAGCCCAGCTTTGGAGATATACCCCCTTTTTTAATGAAGGACGACGGGTCCTGACGGAGGAGCACCAGTTCCCAGCACTCGGAGAGGAGAAGGGGAGAGAGGAGCAACTGCAGTAGCTAGCAAAGGCTCGCGTAGGTACAACAGGATTCGAAGAAGATTAGCCGGCAAAGAGGGAGTAGCGAATCGTGAGACAACCGAAGAAGAAGTTGACTCTCACAGGATTACTCACATCAGACGCTCCCATAAATATCGCTATATATGTGTGGGAGAGTCTAACTCAAAGAAAAAAGGGGCGTAGGCCCGTCGGATGTGAGGTAGTGAATGGGGACGGGGGAGGGGGGGGGGGGGGAGGAAGAGTAGAACACCCTATTTGAAGTTGAGGATGCGACTGCACGCGTAAGAGGGAAGTTGAGGTTGAAATGTGAGGAAAAGGATCGCACTTGGTGCCACGCCGTCCACCTCCAAAAAGAGAGAGAACTCAGGCACGATAAAAAAACAAACAGGAAAATGAAGAGGCCAGACCTTTTCCAACCAACCAACCAACCATCGAAAAAAAAAATGAGCGCAAGGGGGGAGGGATGCGAAAGCGGAAAAGGAGGAGCCGTTTTCAGAAAAACAAATAGTATCACACGCACTCAAAAAGCGCACAGCTTTGTGTCTTTTCGCTTCCTCTCCACCGCGATAATCATAAAAAGTACGAGAGGGAAAATAGAAACACCTGGAAAGGGCACACGTTTGAGAAAGTGGAGAGCAAGGAAGCAACGAGCTTTTCAAAAGAAAAAATTTGATCAAGATGAAGAGTCGACCGGAGACGATTGCATCGACCGTACACGACGGGAACGAGGAAAACAAAATTAAAATGATCCTTCGCCCATTACAGAAACACCCACATCCACACCGAAGTTTAAAGGAAGAGTTAGACGTAGGGAACCAATTGCATCAGGAGATACCTACCGAAAAAAAAGAGAGGACGAAGTTTGGAGGAGTTAGAGCAAGCCAAGAGAACAAAGGGGAAGAGAGAAGAACTAGGAAAACGAAAGATGTTCGTGGCACACCGACGGTGCCTCACCCCTCGTGGACACACTCACACACACACACAGGCAAAGAAGAAAAGAAAGGAGCACCCGAAGAAACCTGAATGCTGAACACAGTTGGTATTGCAAAGGAGAGAGGGGACGAGAAGCACCCAACGTCGTAAGAAAGTGAGCGTAAACAAAAAAGGGGATGGTGACTATCTTTTCGGTGAACTGAAAATTCTGAGATCCCGGCAAGCCGCGTGGTGTTTCCCTTCCAGAGTAAGGGAAAATAGGAAGAGGAGAATGGCAAAGCGGTGCGACTGCTCTGCGTGTATGTGTGTGTGTGAGAGGGGGGGAGGAGAGGAGAGGGAGGGGGGTGGGGAGACTGAAGCACCAGATGGGAACGAGAAAGTCTCTCCCAGGTGGTAGCACGCGCGCTTTCTTGGAAGAAGACAGCAAATATATATATATATATATATATATAAAGAAGCGGAGAAGAAAGAATAAAGAAGACACGCTCAAGAGTGGTGATACCGCGTTGAATCACCAGCACATAATACGAGAAAAAAATGGTCGAGATGCGAAATGACAGTGGAAAAGAAAACCGAGCGGCACTCAGGTCATGCCGTAGTCCATACGGTGTGCAGACGAACCACAACGGCAGAAGTAACAAGAGTAAACAATGCAGAGATAGTATTTCGCCACTCTGAAGGTCCCCCCTTTTACGCTGGTATCCACGAAGAGATAGATACGGGTGAAAGACGAAGAGGGGAATGTGTAGTGAATCAATATAACTTTCCACTGAGCCACGTTCCCGTGAGAAGTGCGATGAGAAGGATTCGAAATTCGGGAAGTTCTCCAGATGGGTGAAAGGAGGGGAAGGAGAAGATAGAAGAGGACAGAATAAGGTTATACTCTGACACACGAAAAAAACAAAAGAGGAGGAAACTCTGCTTGCAGAAGCGACAGGAAAGGGAAAAATGAGAAGGGGAAGAAGGCACGAAAAAACTCAAAAGCCAAAAAAAAGGGGGGGATAAATGCGTGCAGCAGGACGCCTCAGCCGCAACGCGGTACCCTCTCCTTCTTCGAACGTGAGCACCACGTCCACCGCCTCTCCCAACGCCCGCTACGTCTTTTCTTTTTTCGAAACCGCAGAGAGGAGGGGGAAAAAGGATTGGAGGCAGAAAGATTCAGGTCAAGGAGAGAGGAGAAAGGTCGTATATAAATATATATATAGATATATAAAGGAATAAATCCAAGAGAGAATCCAAAATCCTTGTACCAACTAGTGTGAACGAGTATCGAAATTCCTCCTTTGCATGTACGCTGCAGCAGCTCCGAGAGACCTGATCGGCTCCTCCAGGAAAAAAGGAGAGAGCTGAAAAAAAATCGAGTGGGAACGGGAGCGTGTGGAGAGTCGGAACGAAGTGGCTACTTTTTGTAGCCACTTCTCACGTTTACGGCGCCTGTGACGGGTGAGAAAGAGCGGAGTGTTCCTTCTTCAAGGCGTTTGGAGGAAGAAGAAGGACTTTGGGGGGAGAGGTAAACTCGAGAAAGAAGAAGCGAACGACGCAGCCGAGGGAGAAGGGAGAAAGTGGCAGAAGTGAAAGTGTAAAGGTCCTATGAGCGGATATAAATGCGTACAAATTACCGAATGGACAAGGTGAGAGAGAGGAAAGAGGAGAGAGAGCATGGGCCAGAGGAGGGGAGTATGTTGGGAAGATCGAGAAAACAAAGGAAGGGTTCGCGGGTGGCGAAGTCCATCCCCTTCTCTCTCGACCTACGTGGCATCATACGTCTACCGAAAAGGAGAGAGTGGGAGAAGGGAGAAGAGCGAAAAAAAATATTCGTTGCCCATTCAACGTGGTGAAGCTGGTGGTTCCCTCCCGGCCCCCTTAAGCTCGACCTCCCTCGATATTTCCTCCGCTGGAGAGGCTCTCCCCTTGAGAAGTTGTGGGCGGTTCACCGATACCGAGAGAGAGGGAGAGTACAGAAGGCAGGCATGGCGAAAGGGGAGTTTTATTTTCTCCCACGAAGTGTCCCCCCCCCCTTTGGGTGGTGGTGGTGGTGGTGTNAGAACGGGGAAGGAAGAAGTAGTAAAGAGTGCAAGCGCTGCCTTTCATATCCCGACATAACGGGAGGGGGAGAGGGCGAGGCCCTTCGATAGGCAAGAGTTGAAATTCCTGAAAAAAAACAATTGTGGTGCTATGGTGCACGGGCAGGGTTCGGTGAGAGCATCGCACCATACATCCTCATGAATTCCCAAGCACGGTATACAAAAGGAAGAAACGCGACCTTACAGCGAGCTATGAAAGGACTCAAACCGATCGACCTCGCCCCCCCCCCCGGTGGGGGGGGGGGGGGGGGGGGGGGGGGGGGGGGGGGGGGGGGAAGCGAAAGCCCCCAAAGGGTGACGATGCGAAGATATCAAAAGAAAAAATGAGGAAATCGCGTCTTGAGGGTGTACATAAGCAGCCATCGACAACCCCACCAAGATACACGCGCTGCGTCGGAGAGAGAGCGTGACCTTCAGCGGTAAAGCGGTACAGCAAGAGAGAGCCGAATATGTAAGGAGTATATCGAGCAGAATAGCAGAAAACCTTGCGAGTACAAGGGTGGCAGAGGTTAGGGAAATGTCATGGAGATGAGAAGCTGGATGGCCTCACCGAAGAAGCTTATGGAAGAGGACATGGAGATGCAGATCGTCCTCGCATGGTCCCGGCCCCATGTAAGCTGTTCATTCGCGCAGCGGGGAGAGGAAAACAAATAGGAACTCGTGGTCAGGAGAAAGAGGCGGAGCAGAAGAGACATAACGGGTGGGGGTGCTGTGATGTGAGAGGTGAGTAGCGTAGCGAAAGCACTCCACACTTGGATCACAAAGAACCAGCCATGCACCACCACTACATGATCGGGTTTATAATTATAAAGAAGCGCAGCAGATATCGCATTCGAGCCAATTTGTCCTCTGCGTCCGCCTCTCTCACCCCCCCCGCCTTCCCTCCCTCCTCCGGCTCTTCCAGATGTGGAAAGTGACTGCCGGCCTTCGATCAGTCCAGCGTCGAGTCCCCTCTCGCGCTTCCCCTCAGAAAATCGGATCTCCACGATGTGATTCGGTTGTTCACACATGCATACACACACCTGTACCAATGTGAGAAGAAGAAGCCCTTCATTCCCCTCTCTTGTTGTCCGTTTGCGCATGGGGGCGGGTGTTTATGCGTGTGAGAGGCCGCAATGAAAAACTTCCCGTATCGAGAACGGAAAATTGAGGAGTGGAGGGCGCAGTAGTCGTTCCATGAGATGATGCGCTCGACTCGTGCCGCCCATCTCCTCGCATCGATGCGTAGCAGACGGGACTACAGTGATGGAGATGCAACCTCTATATATATATTGGTACGATCTGCGCCCCCAAATGAGACATTTGAGGCTAGCAGTGAAGCTAGGCAGAGAAGAAACGGGAAAGTAAGGGCTCGCTGCGCCTCCCCCCCTCCCCCATCCCTCTTCATCTCTGCGTTGCTCGAGATCCGCTAAAAAGTTAACAATGTGAGTTGCCGAGATTCACTCCATATGGAGGGTCACGCAGAGAAAAAGAAAGACAAGAAAGACGAAAGTGGTGCAGGGTAATACGCATAAAGAGAGGAATAAATAGGGAAGAACATATGATGTTGTGCAGCGGCGTGGAACCGGCTCCTAAGACTCTTCACTGGGCTTCCCTCCATCCTCCTCTTCCACTCTTCCCTCGCACTCGCCGCACCCCCCTTCCTCAGACCATCGAAGCCGGAGGAGGCTCATCGCTTTAGATTCCTGGAAGATCAAAGAAAGTTATTCCCCTCTACACTTTCTTCAATCTTCCCATCCCCCCTCCCTTCAGCCCCTCCCCCGTGCCTGCTTGGAGGGGGATGGGAAGATAGAAGAGAGGGGGATATTCTCTTTCGAGGATCATCTTCCACGTGGCAGCTCCATCCAGGCCCACTACGCCATAGTCTTTCTTTGGCCCGCCTTCCCACTTTCCCATTCGCCAAATGTTGCTTTTTAATTTAATTCTGTGTGCTTCGATCCAACCGTTCACTTCTTCCCCGGCATCGCCTCTTCCTAGCTCCCTTAGCCTCTCTGGAGCATATATATATAGTGAGAGAGATATAGATGTGCATATATATATATATATAGAGAGAGAGAGAGATATAGATTCTCTGTGCTCGCTTAATTTTCTCATTCAATATATAAAAGAGAAAAGTGCAAAAAAAAGGAGGACGCAAAGAGAGATTGTAGGGGGGGGGGGAAACCCTCCGCTTTCACGGGTTCAGCGGTGAGGAGGGGCAAGGAGAAAGGAAGGAAAGATGGAGACAGTTCGAGAAATGTTTACTGGAAGAACGCACAGTGCTCGAAGCAATACGCTTCAACTTCAATATATATATATATATATATATATGAAACATAGTCAAAAAAGAAGGGAAAACAGGGAAAGGAGGAAGCTTAGGCTACCCTCTACCGCCCGACTTACATCTACACGCTTGCACCAATGAATATATTGATAGGCGGAAAAGGAAAAAAAATCGATCGAGCTCTATCTATATCGATAGATATAGATGTAGATATACATAGAGAGAGAGAAATAGAAAGAGAACGAAAAAGCTGATGAGGCGAAGAGAAGTAATCTTTTGGCAGCCAGTTAATAAAATTTTTAAAGGGAGGGAACCATCGCAGATGTATGGCAAGCCACCCTACCAGCGCTCGCCCCGATCAGGACCCAAGAAAGTAGAGTGGGGGAGGGGCACCATACAAGAAAGATGAAGAAGAAAAAAAAGCCATGGTGTTTAGATATTAAAAGCTGTCATCCACCTCCTCGTAGAACCAACGCACGCACTGGAAAAATAAAACAGAGAAAAAATGATCACCAGATTCGAGCTCGAACACGAAATGAATGCTCAAAAAAAAGAGAGAGAGAGGCACACCCATCCATAAGTGCAGAAACGCGCTCTCAAAGAGCACAGCGTTGACGGCGAAGAGAAACCGAGAGCGCGTCCTCCAGGAAATGTTCGTGGATATATATATATATATATATATATATATAATGCTCTGGGGGCTGGCGACACACTCACTCACACACAAAAGAGGAGCGCTGTGGAATTACTCGTTCGGTTTTTTTTTCATCCATACCGCTTCCACGTATTATTCCTTAATCACCGTTACCTTTTCCTTTCAAGGATTTCCTTCACCGCTTGTTGCCATTTCCGCGACAGAAAAAAAAAGTGTTGCTCCTTTTTGGAGCATTTCGATGGTGCAACTCTTTATTCTCCCCTTATTTTCCTAACATGTGGACGCCGAATAGGCATTTATGTTTCTCCATTTCTGAAATTTTCTCCTTTCGTCATCTCTTCCTTAGACCGCCATAATACTTCGGAAACGGAAAAAAAGAGCGATCTCCTGTGCGAAGAAAAAATAGTAGCACCATTCAGTGCATGACACGATTTCGAAGAAGGAAGTGTCGGAGGAGACGCACATAATGTAGCGGTCCTCATAACAGTCACCCGCAGGGACAGCAACAAAGCGTGGTGGTATCAGGCGTTGCGCAAGAAGAAGACGTAAGAGGAGAAAAACGTGGATCTGCACAGAAAAAGGGGGAAAGGGAAAGACGGAGAAAGACGGAAGCGGTGAAGACGACAGTGTGCCTATCATCGTAAGTGATAGTGAGCTTCATCACAAAATAGCACCTGTGTTAGCGGGATGGGTCCAGTATTCTAAAACATGAATGAATGGCAGAAGACTCAAAGCGGGTGCGACAACCCCTAGAAAACAAAAGATATGTTTAAACAGAAAAGGCGAAGGACGAACAAGAAACTCTCAAATAAAGAGCGAGAAGTTTAGAGGGGAAGGAGGGGGGGGGGGGGTAGAGACGGAAAACAAACGAGGATATGCCCCTTTGGTAGAGCAGTCGTTGATTAGGGAGGAAAGAAACTGCACCTGGAAGGAGGAAGAGAAGGAAACGGGGCAGAAAAAACGTCGGGGAGAGAGAAGAGGGCGATCCACAGGAGAGGAAGGGGGGCGTTTGCACGGATCAAAGGAGAAAACTCTGCAATGCATAAGCGGCCAGTGGCCCTCCACTTTTTTACGTATTTTTTCTCAACCCTGCAGTACACCTACACATGGAGTAGCGTGCTCAAGAGAAAATGCTCGGCAGCACCCCTCTTTTTCTTTGCATCTCGATCGCTGTTGTTGACCCCGCTACTGAGCTCTTCATCCTAGAGTGTCCAGCACCGAAAGTGACGCACGCACACGCAGACTGTGAGAGCATACATATATAGATATATACAATTAGAACGAAATAAAAAGTATAAAGAAAATGAACGGTAGCAGAGAACGAGGAGAGGAAAGACTATACGACTAAGACACATCATCTAAGATTTCATTTAAAAAAATGCGCTCCCGCAAAAAGATCTGCAGATACATATACATATATATATATATATGTGGGAAGGTAGGGTGCAAAAAAAAAGATTGTTCTGACCAACGCAACACCCGGCAACGAAAAAGGAAGGAGGGAAGGCGTGAATAAGGGGTTCGGCGAGAGGGAAAGAGAGAAAAGGCCGAACAGAACGAATTTCGGTTCCCTATGGGCCCCAAGTACTCTCTCCCTCTCCCTCTCGGGCTCCCTTCTCCCTATGAGCCCTTCGTGACAAGAAAAAAAAGACCAAGAATTTGAAAATCGTGGGGGGGGAGAAAATATGGGAGTGAAACACTTATCGCTACAACCACCAACAGGAGAAATGGCCGGGGTGTCGTTTTCTGGAAGGATGGGATATCCCCCCCTCTCCCCCCCACACACACACACCCACGCACCACCCCAGCCCAACGCCGACCCCCCCTTACACATTAACAGGATGAAGAAGAAGCGTGGACCTACCGTGCACTCACACGAACGTAGCACGAAAAGAAGGAAACAGAGCGGGGAACACCCATGCACGCCGACGGACAAAGAATAAAAAAAAAGTCTGGAAGTGCGGGTCAACTAGGCGAGGTTGGCACCTCGAACGAATTCATTCAACAAAAAAAGATGGAACGAAAAAGGGGCAGTAGACGGAAAACGAAACGACAGGAGCCGTGGAAAGGAGAATCGTGCCGTTCTCCTCTCATTCGTATCACCACCCTCTACTTCTCCCAGCGCGCGTCACCACCTTCCGTGCCTGGTTTGTTTTCAAGGAGATCGGGCGTGTGTGTGGTGTAGCTTCCGCATGATACATACATACATATATATATATATGTGTATATATTGTTTGGTGAACCTCGAAATCAGCGGTGCGCACTTTACAACTCCACGATGCTCAAACGCTGCCTCAAGAAAGTTCACGTGAAGGGGTTGAGACCGTTTTTTCTTTTCAAAAAAGTTCCCCCCCCCCCCCCTCCTCCTCCTCTTCCATAATGATGGTCTGTGCATCACGCTCCTGTGTTCCTCTTCCTTCCCCACCCCTGCATTCTACAGTTACGAAAGTACAATGCCGAAGAAGATGAGCGACGGAAAAGTAAAAGGCGCGGGGCGTGAAGGAAAGGAGGAGGGGGAAAAGAGGCAGGAGAAAGAGGCGTTCATGAACGTGACGGATAGCTGTAGCAAACTCATTTATGTTTCGTCGATATTACACAAACCTCAGCTCTTTCCCCTCCGTCCGCCTTTTAAAGGGGGCGGATGTGAAGTCGTTATGACCGGTGTTTTTCTGGGGGGAGAGAAAGGGAAAAGAAGGGGGAGGGGGGGGCGTGGCCTGTCCGATCCAGGGTATCAAGTTCCAAGGGAGCTACTCTGCTTCCAACCACAGCGAAAGGGTATTTTAAAAGGGACCAGTCAACGGAGAAGCCTACGCAGCAGCAGCGGCAACCTGCATTCCTTCGGAAGCTGTGGAATCCGTATCTGCTCTCTCTCTCTCTCATACACGTGATACACAGGGGGCACCTCCCCTACGGAAGGTATAGGGAGCGGACACAACACATGGAAGGAGCTCAACACTGAGGTGAGGGGAAGAGAAAGAGGAGTGAAGAGGAGGCCCTCAAACTCCACTTCCCCCCCCCCCACCTACACACCCATACACATATACATGGGTAAATACCTCTCCTCCGTGGTCGAATCATTCAGTTCATCCCTTTCCCCACCGACCTTCGTCATCAGCGAGTATTATGTAAGCGAAGGATAATCTAGAAACGCCACGCATACCTGCCCACACACACACACACACACATACCAACAAGGAGAGAAGAAAATAAGATGAGGGATACACGTTCTTCTATAAGTGTGTGTATGTGTGTGCAGGTACACCCTCCTCCCCCCCTCTCTCTCTCTTTGTAGATGGATAAGTAAACTGTTACAGGAATGTAAGACAAGTTGCATGCTTGTCCACCTGTATCCCTTACATCACCCTTGTTTGCAGATATGAGATCAAAAGTTTAAAAATATATATATAAAGAACATCATCAACAAGAGCAGTTCAGTCCAAAAGTAAAGGAGAAAGATCGAGGGGGAGGATGAGGTGTGTCAAGTGGAAGCAAATGCCCACTAGCATAGTAATGCGATTCTCTTGAGCGGGCGAGGAGAGGGGGAAGAAGAAAGTTGGGGGGGGGGGAACGGAATCAAATCAAATAAGAAGATGTACAAAGAGAGATCATTTTCGAAAAAGCGGTGAAGAGAAAGAAAAAGGAAGAGAGAATGAGATTTTTGAATAAATGAACAGAGAGAAACGGAAACGTGAGGGGAATACTTACAAAAATACACGGCGACAGACGGCAACGTGAATACATCGGCATCGACGATGACCTCACCAACAGAAAAAGAAACAACATACCAAAAGAATTCACAAAGGCTGAGAAAAGTGCGGAGGGAGGGGATGCTCGCTATGCAACACCAGGTCAACTGCGGTGGACGTGAGGTGAAAGCAAGAAAGAGAAGCTAAGCAGACGTCGAAAAGGGGGGCGAAAAATGAGAAATCGTATCTCGATGCTGTGAGAGAAGAAGAGAAGAATATCACTCCGGGGTGGTTCATACCCAAATGTACGTGTATAAATATATATATATATATATATATATATATATATGAAGAGGTGGAGTGCGGTGCAGTTCGTTCCCCTCTCTATCCTTTCCTCTCCTCGCGGTACTTTTCTAGACTTAGGGAGAGAGGGGGGGGGGAGGGAAGGAAGGAGAGGGAGAGTGTTGTTGATACCTGACTTTATGGACGACTACCATGCCAACAACAAAAGGGCGAAACAGAAGGAGAGGAGGAGAAGGGGGAAGTCTTGTCGTGAACGGGCGACTTCCCAGTTACACAACTTTGATACAACGAAAACAAGCGAATAAAACAAAAAGAAAAAAGGGGTTGGAAAGGGACGGAGGTCGAGCCAGAGAAGGAAAGATTTCGGTCGTGCTGAGCGTCCTTATTGGAGCAGCGCGTCTTTTGCACCTCCTCCAGCGCGCACAAATGCCAAAAAAATTAATGGCGAGAGAAAACGGAAGGCGAGACATCCCACATATACATCTATAAGTATATATAGCCCGATTGGAAGGCCCACGATTGCCGATGTGCCACGGGAAAGAGCCATCAGGGAGAATGGAGGAGAGAGAAGGAGGGAGGGGGGGGGATCCAATGGGAAAACAACGAAGGAGACAAGAGCAACACAAAAAAAAAGAACTAAAAAGGAGGGAACCATAAGACGGGAGGAAGGAGGATGCAGGAGAGAGGTAGAAACAATTACGTATTTCCGGAAACGAAAAACATTTCAATACGCACACACGTACACACAAAAGAAGGGTGGACCTCGAATAGATCCCCGCATACGCTGAGACAGAAGGAGAAAAGAAAAATGAGAAGAAAGAGAGGGAGGGGGGGGCGAAGATAAAAAGCTGAAGAGATCAATGAAACACTTGGGATAGCTTCGTGGTGAGAAGAGGAGGGCGGATGAGTACGGTGAGTGAATCCCTAAGCGAGCGACCCCCTCCCCCAACACAAAAAGAGAAATGACTGTATAAAAGAAAGAGAAAACTACAGGGATAAAGCGTCTTTCCATCGCCAATGCAGTACAATGACAAGCGCAGCATCGCTCCTTCTTCCTCTGCCTCTCCTGGGCCTCAGGAAGGCTGAAAGAAAAAGTATCGGCGGCCTTGGAACTAACCTGCACATCAGAAAGAAAGCAACAGCAACAACAGAATACCACGCAGTAGCGTCTACGACCCGAAGAGAACGCTGAAACCTACGGCGGAGGAGCCTCACTAGAGGCAATAGAGTTCTGGTAGGAGCCCACCATGTCTTTCTGGGTTTGTAAGCTCCTTTGGTCCACAGTGACCTTCTTCGCATCGAATGGAAAACGAAAAATTCGGTGCCACATAGAACAAAAAAAAGGAGAGCGAAGGATGGGAACGAACGAGGATGACGCCAACGCAAAGCAGTACGTCTCTCGAGCCCAAGCACAGCAATGGGGAAAAGGAAAGTTATACATATGCTTGTAGTTTTTGTCAAATGCACCGCCATCACCGTGGAGAAAGACGTGGGCAACAGTACTTAGCGCGCGGGGCAGACTGCAGCGATCGGCCTTCCTCTCCAGCGTCGCAGTTTTGTGCTGCACCCACTGAATGATTCCCCCTCTCCGTCACCCTTCCTTACCTGACAGGCTGCGGAGAAAGGGGTTAGAGAAAGAGAGAGAGAAAGAGAGAGCAAAGTGAAGAAAGACGCGCGCACGGGCTCCTCGACCTCAAGATACCGCCCTTCCTTTACACACACACACACACACCTTGCTCGCACGACCACCCCCTATCGCAGAAGCTGACACGCATTCAGAATGCTCGGCGATCGTTAATGACTTTCCCCAAGCTTCGACTTCGATATATATGCATAAATATATATATATATATATATATATATATGCGTATGTATTTTGATGTCGTGACGTTCAGGCAAGAGCTGGGAACCCCAAAGAGTGTAACCAACAAGTAGGGAAGCATTCGAGGGGAAGGTCTTTGAAGCACACACCCACATGCACATGCATGCAGCCATTAAAAAAATGAGCAAAAAAGAGGAGACCGTGACATTTTCGAAACAAAAACGAAATGGCGGCACCTTCATCGCAGACTGCAGCTCTGCACACACAGACCCCCATCACGGGGGAAAGTTTCAAAAAAAAATGGGGAGAAGGGACGGTGTGTTTGACGTGGAAGGCGGTTGCCTTCTGAGGCAAGAAAACCGAACGAGAAGGCAACGCGTCATGCCAGGAGATGAAGATGGGAAAGATCAGAAGGGAAGAGGGAAAACAAAGCGTTGAACAATATGTCTGACGATGGATATACGATCCGAAATGACCAAGAAAAAAAAGGGGAAAAAATAGAATGCCAAACATGCAAGGGAAGATTAGGGAGTCCGCATCGTAATCGTTGGCCAGCTTCCACTCCGTTTGTGTACGTTCCATCATTGTCACATGTTCTTTTCCTTTGGGGGGTGCAGAAACCCAAAAAATTTGTGTGGACTCCTTCCCTCTCCTCGTTCCCTCCTACACCATTGACACGCATCTTCTCTCCGTCGAGAGAGGGAGAGACGAAAAATGGCAAAGAGAAAGTGAGTAGACCACAGAAATAGGCATGCGTACTTTCTCAAGGCAACGACGCTTTCCTTCTGATGATTGACAGGTGAGAGAGAGAGAGAGAGAGAGAGAGAGAAAGCCAACACATATAAGAAAAAAAGGGACGCAAACAAAACAACACGCGAAAGAGACACTGTCGTAGTATATAAATGCATATATATATATATATAGGTATATATATATATGTGTGTGTACGTATAGACAAATAGATGAAGCTGCTGATTTAATCTGAATGCGAGAGCAGCAGCACGGTACGCGGAATCAAAAAAAAAACGAAACTCTTCAAAGATAATGTATTGCATTTTTAAAACATCACTCATATTTTCCACTCTTACACACACCTAGCAACTCGATACAAAAAGCATAATGCATGAATCGGAGAGGCTGCAAGAGATTTGCGAAGCCTTGGGCTAGTGTTTGGAGGTAGCGGTGGCAGTGGTACGTGAGGAGAAGAAAAGCGCGGAGGCTGAGCAAAAAACCGTGACCTCTTCCTCCATTCCTCTCGGCGCTGCACCCTCCCAACCCTCCTTAGATTTTTTTTCGGCAAAGAAGGTCGTCTATATACATGTTAGGTCATAGCAAATGCTATGAGTTTTTGCGGGTATGCTGTACTTTACGTCCTTATTTTTCTCCGTTTCTCTCTACGCGTGCAGCTGTTTTGTTCGTCCTCTGTTTGCTTGAGGAGCCCCACTTCTGAATTTCAAGATCCTCTCTTTCCCTTTCCCCAGCCCCATATCGGCACTATTTTTTTTCTGTCCTGATGGCGGTCGCCTTTATCGGTGCCGCCTCTTCCAACCCCTTCTTTTTTTTCTACACAAAATACCCGCGTCACAAATGGTGGTTTGGTACACTTGATACTTGCCTTATGCTTTCCCGACGTTTAGAGGGGAAACGAAGGAGACTTCGACGCGGTAGCATTTCTACTTCGCCTCTGGAACCGTAGCGGGTGAGCTTGCGTTATTCCAGAACATCATGGCTTCATTAGCTGCGCTTCGAGGCAGCGTCGCTGGCGGCGACACCCTCCCCACCATCGTCGTGGGGGACACAATGTTTGTAGAAGAGTCGTATCCGAAAATGCCGCGCCACGGAGTTTCGGTGGAAGATGTGCAGGCCGCAGAGCTTCCTACTGCACCACAAGGAGAGATGGTCACTGGAGGGCTGGACAGGACTGGTACGGCGTTCATCCCGTTCATGGCAGCGTTCACAGGACTGTCGTCCGAAGATGCGATGGCTGTGGGTGCCCTCTCCATGTAGCTGGCTGGGCTGCTCAGTTGCGGTGACGAAGATGTCACCAATTGATTTTGGGAGATGCACCGCTGCCCGCGAGACTTCTTTGGGAGACCGGTGGTGGTGTTTCTGGGGACCGACGAGGTGTAAACGTCAGGGGAGGACGCCGTGGTCTGCAGTGGCCTCAGGGCTGCACTTTTCCGCGACTCTGGGTTAGGCATCGGCTTGTATTCTGACGGGACCAGAGGATCATTCTGCGCCGACTGAGCTGCGGTGGGCTCGATGGAAGTCTGGAGTGGCGTCGTGGAGGCGGAGTAGTAATTTGGGACGAAGACACTCCCTTGGGGAGGGAGGGCATTGCCGCGACCGTCCACGAAGATGGACTGCACCGGCATGGTCGAATAGAACGGATGAACCGTCGGAGCGGAGGCAGGTGCGTAGAAGGCCGACTGTGGTGGCGATGCCTGGGACATGATGGGGTTCGCTGCGAGCGGTTGGAGTCCGGCCGACGTCATGATGTACGGCCCTGGCATGTTGGGAGCGTGCATCATCGCGGGCACCGTACAGGTGCTGGGGGATGCTGACGTCATGAAAACGTAGGTGGCGTTCCCGTTAGCGTCTAAAGCCGTTTGCACCAGCCCTGGAGTACTCGCATTCGGCTCGTGCGTCATCATCGTCGTGGTGTACGGCGACATCAACGATGAGGTACGTCCATCTTGAAGAAGAACAGGTCCGTTGTGGCTCATGTCCATCGACATGGTGACGGGTGACAGCCCGGAAGAAAGCGGTGTGGAGAGGGAGATTGTCTGCGGCGACACCGAGCTCCCTCCCGAAATCGAATTGTTCGGTCGCACGGCCTTCAAGGACTCTCTGGCCGTACCAATGGAAGTACCGCTGTCACTGAAGCGCTGCTTCCGATCGATTCGGTCACGGTTATCCTCAGCGAGCTTTACCATGAGCGGTATCCCCTCGCAGCTTTCGAAAGGGCACGTGTTATGTAAGGCGTCTACGGCCCGCTCCGCCACCTCATCCTCG
The DNA here is from genome assembly GCA_030849085.1 of Borovskyia barvae. NCBI lineage: Eukaryota > Euglenozoa > Kinetoplastea > Trypanosomatida > Trypanosomatidae > Borovskyia > Borovskyia barvae. The sequence continues at coordinate 129,083 of JASAOM010001090.1, read as the reverse complement.
AGAAAAAGGATAAAGGCGATGTTACGCATCTGACTTACCGTGCGTGTGCCGTCGGCGTTGTCCCGGACCACAGCGGGGGCGGTGTCGCTGTGTAGCGTCACGTTGTTGATTGCTCCGAACTTCGAAAATACCTGACGGAGGTGACGAGCTGTGATGTCGAGAGGGATATTGCGCACAAAAAGTTTCCGTATGCGGCGGCGAGCCTCACCGCTCGGGGTGCTGTCGTGCTCTCGCTTGGCCCATTGAATCGAAATCGGTCGGCCGTACAGCTCGCGTCCGTCCAGTGCCGCCATGGCGGTGCGGGCTTCTTCGTGCGTGCTGAAGCGGACGAACGCCGTGCCAAGACTCTCTCCGGTGTGGATGTCGCGCATGAGAGCGAACGACATGATGGTTCCGTACTCATCAAAGAGTTTCCGCATATCCTCCTCGGTGACAGCGGACGCGAGCTTCCGCACAAACAGGTTTGTCTGGCTGCGCGGCCCGTTGGGGTCCAACACGATTTCTTCATAAGACGGTGGCTCCGCCGGCGTCGACAACTTAGCGAGCGGGGCTGGAAGCGCGGGTGTGTCCTTCGTGGGTAAGCTCACAGGAATCGTCGAGGACCCCATAAAGACGGTTGGTGCTGGCATTGGCACCGAGTCAGGGGATAGAAAAAACATTTCAACAAACAAATGTGCGAGACACACCAGAAATGCCCAGTAGCCCCTCGAACTAGCAAAAAAAAAAGAGAAGGCAAAGAGAGACACTCCAATCACGAAGGATATCCCCAAAGGGAATGCTGCGCCGAAAAACCCACAGGCAGTGGTGTGTAAGGTTAGTGCCGGTCAAACAAAAATATCCAAAAATAAAAAATTGAAGCGCAGTTCTGTTCGCCAGTCTGTCCTTGTCTATATATAAGGATGGGAATATGCGTGTATCTACTATACGAGATACGCTCGAGCTTGAAGTTGGCCACGTCAGAGGAATATATTAAGGTAGAGGGGATTAGAACCAACACTAATAAAGATAGACAACACCGATTCCTTGTCAAGATGACTTCGTCTGAGTTTCCCTTCCTCGTCTTGTTTCCTTTAATACGTTTACTCTCGTTCTTGCGGTGATGCCCAATCTCAACTCCCTTTTCCTAAGTGCCTCGCTGGAATCGTAGAAGAACGTGTACTCAACTCTTTCCCAAAACACCTCCGGAGCGGAGCAAAAGAAAGCAAAAGGATAACGTAGTGGGCAGCGACGTGTGTGCGTCTGAGTGCAGATCTTTCCTGATAAAAGACGACAATGCGTGAGGGAAAGGAGGAGGAGGAGGAGAAAGCAGCGCGACAACGCCGCCTTTCAAAATTATGCCGCTTACTGCTCCTTCACTCGCTCCTTCTTTTAGTTTCCTTCCTCTTCTGTGAAGGGAGGGAGGAGAGGGGGGAGAGGACAAGAAAAGCTGATCAAGAAAGCGGAGAATATATAGATAGAGAGAGAGGGAGGAGTACAGCGCTGAAAAGGGGAGGGGGGGAGGAGGAAGGAAGAATCCAGTAAAGACAGTCTAGAAGAAAGAGTTTGGAGCCACCAAATGGGCTTTTACAGACGGGCAATCGATCAATAAATATATATATATGTATAATGAGAGGCTCCAATGCGCTTTTAAAAATGGGCAGGGGGGGGGAGTACACCAACTACAACGAAGTTAAGAGGAGGAAACGAAAAATTCCAAACCCCACAGACAAACAAGAAGGGTCGAAAAGAAATGGTGAAATAATGCGCAGTTTCGCGAGCTAAAACTGAAAATGAAACACAAGAAGAATGTGAAAGCCAAGAGGAGGGTTCCAAGGTCAAGTCGCACAAGCTTAGACGTTTCGTAAACAAGCAGCAACCCAACAGCAATAATGATAATAAAAAGCGTGTTTTCCTCTGCACGCAATGTCAACCCTTTCTCACCTTTTTCACTTTTTCTATTTCGGCTGTTGTTGCTCTGGCTTTCCCGAAACACAGTTCTCTTCCTTGCCCCTTGTTTTTTCTTGAAGGGAAAAAAAGGGGGTCGGTTGTAAATCACGTTGGCAGATCAAAACGAACGGGCAAAGGGGATTCAGACCGGTTCCGAGAGAGACGAGGTGACGCTTCTTGCCTTTTTTTTTTGCTGTGGCAAATCCGAATACGGCTGAGTAGACCACCACCGCCACCACACAAGAAGAAAAAACGGGAGAATGAAAAATAGTGTGCAGAGGGATAGAAGACGGAAAGAAGAAGAAGCGAAGACAATTGAGGGAGACACAAAAGCGGAGGCGGGACGAATCTTGTGAAACCAGGCCAAAAGAGAAGGATGCTACACAATTTGGAAATACCGGGGGTTCAACCTGTGATGCACCGGAAGGATGCTAACGAGAGAGCTCAGCTTTAGGAGGGAAGGAGTAATTTTTGGATGCGTGAGGACCTTTCAATTTTCAAGAAAAGGAGGAGGGAGAAGGGGGTGGGGGATGCAATCTCTCTTTCTCGCCTTCTCTGTGATCGAATCACGGCACAGTAGGAGGGAGAGAAAAACTAAAATCTCTCTGCTCTTCACTCCTCCCCGTGAAGAGGAAGGTGAGAAGAATGAGAGAGAAAGCGAATGATGTCGTGAAAACTTGTGAGTTTTGGCAAAGCTTTCGGGAAGCGATGGATGCCTTCGAATGAGTACTTCTTTTTTTTTGCTGTTGTTATTGTGCGTGGTGGTGGTGGGAGGGGGGAGGGGGGGAAGAGGAAAGGAAGAGGTACCGCACTCGTACGTGGATAAAAATAGCTTCTCAGTGAAACCTTCGCAGGAGCGCGCTGATTGTGTCGCTTGTGTTTGTGGGTGTGTGCGCGCGCGCGCGCGTTATTTTACAAAAAGAAATGCTGTATTGCTCTCTTTGATTACAAGCGAAAAGAGGGGGGAGGGAGGAGGGAGGAGGAGGAGGAGAGAGAACCACAAGAAAGAGGGAGAGGAAGAGATAAGAATAGGAGTTCTTCGAAGCGGGAAGGTTGGCACTGCGCCTTCACGAAAACCCTCTCAACAAAGAAGTGAAAGTGAAAGAGTAGGGTGGAAAGTCGGAGATAAAGCGAGTAGGACAGAAAAAGAAAGGAAGAGGAGGAGGGGTAAGGGAGAAGGTGAGAAAAAAAGAAGAAAACAGAAAGTTTCACAGGAAAGAAATAAAAAAAAACGTGCGGGTAATTGCTGTGGTCGTCGAACTTCAAAGGTGATGAGCAGTGACAAGGAATGAGAGATGGCTGGAATGGAGGAAAGGAAAGATAACCTCGTGATGCGAGAGAGAAGCAACCGGAAACGATAGAAGTCTGCAACGCCAGAACACCCCCACAAGAGAAGAGGTGGACAAAAAAAGGGAGAAAAGGACCTCCCCCCCAAAAAAAACCCTTTACCACGTCCTACGGCTCACACACGCGCACACACAGAGGCAGTAGAAACGCTCACACACGTTCAAGCCCTTGACGCACAGCCCAGTCACCACTGCACGAGCACACAGTGCGCTGTTCTTACATGCAAAACGGAAATAAAATTAAAAAGAGGTGGAAATCCGAACGATGAGGAAAATAAAAAACAAAACAGAAGAAAAAAAGGGGAGGCGAATCACACACGCAACAACACAAAGGGCCCGATCCGGAGTGGAAACGAAGAGGAGGGGAAGCGGCAAGTACTTGAGAGGAAGGGGGGAATATCCAGCAACGAGGTAAGAAAGAATGAAAGAAAACCTTAGCGGAAGCTTAATTCTCTGTCGTTGTTCCCTTCTCCAGCTGGTTGGGCCGTTTATTTTTTGTTGTCTTTCAATTGCCCAAGATTTCGTTTCTATCTTCACTTTGGAAAGGAAAAATAAGGAGGAGGGAAAAAGAGAGAGAGAGAGAGAGAGAAGGGGGAGGGGAGGGGAGGGGGGGGCAGAGAAAACGGAAAGAGAAAAGAGAGTCGTCGTGGTGGGAGACAAACACAAACACAAACGAAAAAACGATGGGCGACACGTGGAATAGAGTCAGATCACGGCAATGCAGTTCCTCTCTCAGTTGCGAGGGCCCCTTTTCCCGGTATGTTTTTGTTTGCTCTTCTACTCTTCTTCACGTGAGAGGCTTTGCTCTGCCTCTTTCCTCCTTCTTTTCTCTGGCGTTCCGAATTCCTCTGAAAAAGGTGTGTAAGAGAGACAGGGGGGAGAGAGAGGGAGGGAGGGAGCAGAAAACGCGCGCGCGGTGCTGAGGTGACGGCGAACGTTTTGTTGATTTCTGCTTTTTTTTTCGTTCGGCAATGAGAGGAGACCGTGAAGAGAGATCGAGAGAGACAAAGATGGGACGGAAGGCGCAGTAGCTTCAGTACATATATAGAGAGAGAGAAAGAGAGAATTGAGAGAGACCATTAATATTTAAATTTATCACGTGGCGTGGTGCGCGGTTTCAGCGGAGGTAGAGAAAAGGGTGGAGGGCGTGAAAGCGAGAGTTTTGCCCACGCAAGGGGGAACAATAAGAGGTGAGGGGAGAGCGATGATATAAAACGATTACGGGAACGAAGCGGGTGAGATTGGAGGTAAAGATGCAAGAGGGTCCGGGGCGCTCACAGGTAATAGGAAGTTCTCCGCGCCCTCCGGCCCCCGACTATCCTCAAAGTGTGAGCCATTCACATCATCACAGCCGGCGAGCGATCGAAGAAGGGCGAACAGTGCGTAAGCGGTACGACCGGGGTACCTCGGGAGAGGCTCCCCTGGATTCCCGCTACGAAGCAAGTTCCACAGCACCTTGGAAAGAGGCGGGCAAGCCACCTTTAAAATCCTATGTTTGCATTCGTGTTGGGACGCCCCAAGAAGGATTGTGGATTCACCGGACGCATCGCTTTCTTTTCCCGAAGCTTCCGTGGGCGGCAGCAGTGGGGAGTAGCAGTACTATGGGGAAGGGGGCATTAGAGGCGCCCAGAAAAAAACGTGTCCCTATGAAGTGTTTTCCTTCCCATCTTTGTCTTCGCAAGATTCGTTTTCACGCACACATTTGCTATCTAAAAGAGGAAGAGATGAATATATAAATATATATGCTTCTAGCTTCTCCAGCCGGCGAATTTGGAAGTATGAGAGGGAAGCAAACGCGATGGGCCAGTCTGCGTGTGACCAAACCCGAGAAAGCCAAAGTTGGGCAGGGAAGTGAACCGGACGGGAGGGAGGGGGGGGGGGTACATGCCAGAGCGACTCCCTGCACATTCACCCAGTAAAGACGTCAAGAAAACATTCGCACAAAGGGGCCAGCAAAGGAAGGAAGTTGGGGATCTCCGTGTTATCGAGGCGACGGACGCACCAGATGCAGAGGTCCGACCACACCCTTCCTCCTCCCTTTGGATGTCTGTCATCTCTGAATCCATTGGGTAATACACGGAGTGAGGCGGTTACAGGAAGAAGGCGGGAGAGCCATGATGCACCCTCTTCGCTGTCCCTCGATGACCTGCCCTCCCTCCCCCGTTACACACCGATGGACCCCTGCTCAGTGCGCGGTCAACGATAATAAAAGTGGAGGAGGAAGAAAAAGCAAAGCAGCAGTGTGCGCAAGGTCGCCTCCCCTCCACTAGGCCCGAAAGCAATGAGACAGAGTCTCTCGCCTTCCTGTGCTTCTTGGAGACAGCACCTTATGAGGAGTCTCTGCAAAAAACCCGCTCTCGCTCCGAGCTTCCGATTTCTGCTTGTGTGTTCCCTGCCACTGCCGACTCCAGAGAGCACAGAAGAAGGGGCTCCCCTAGACCCTCCCCCCCTCTCTCCGTTCGGGGAAGACCTATTCCCCTTCCTCACTTCAAAAAGCTGCCCTCTCCCATCCTCCCACCATAGCATCAAGAAAAAGAATACGGATCGCACCGACGGAGCACCCTCTTCACAGCCGCTTCAGCACCCTCCCTACTCTCCTCATGCCTCCCCCACATACGCTTCTGAGTTCTTTTTGCCTCGTCTCTCCCGTCAGCGGACTAAGCCGACTTCGGACGGGCTTTCTGAAGCCATGGATGTCGCAGCACCTCTTCCATGGTAGGCCGCGCCTTCGGATCCTTTTGTAACATAAGCTCGATGAGAGAGCGCACGCCTGCCGAGAGGGTGACAGGCTCCACTGCGTCAGTGACCCCGTTGGATTGGGAAGCGGCACCGCCTCGTGCTGGGCTGCTTGGCAACGTCCCGCTGAGCGCCGGCTGCTGCTCCAGAATGGCACGAAGGGTTTGCTGGGTTGAGGCTGCATAAAATGGCGGCATGCCCGTGAGCATCTCCACCAGCATCACACCGAGAGACCACACATCGGTTTTGGCCGTGTGCGTCTGACCCGACACCATCTCCGGTGACAAGTAATCGAGGGTGCCACAGATCGTTCGCCGACCTTCGCCGTCACCGACGTCCCCCACGTGGTCGGGCAAAACGTCACATGAATTCTTCTTGGCGTCGCCGCAGCCGACGGCGGCACGGTCGCTGCACGCCGAAGAGGATTCGTTTCGCACGATGGAAGCCACCGCAGGAGCGCGGACAACTGGCCGCGACCAGCCAAAGTCAGCGAGCTTCGCAACCCCATCACCATCGATGAGAACGTTCTCCAGCTTGAGATCGCGGTGCGCCACACCAAGACTGTGAAGATAAGCCAACGCCTTCCCCACGTGCCGGGTATAGCGGGAGGCCTGCCGCTCCCCAAGGCGCTGATGTGGGGCGGCCTTGACGCGCTCCTGCAAAGTTCCACCACGGCAGTATTCTAAGACAAGGCGAATAGAGTTGGCGGAGACAACGTAGCTGTAAAGCCGCACAATGTGGGGGTGACGTAGCTTGCGTTGCAGATTGATTTCCCACCGCAGCTGGTCCTCCAAGTGCTGGTAGCGCAGCCTCCCACGGTCCATTTCTTTGAGCGCGAAGAGGAGGCCAGAAGCGCGGTGCGTAGCAAGGCTGACGATGGAGTAGCTTCCTTGCCCCAAGACTGCCTCACTCCGGAAGTCCGAATCGTGCAACTCATGCTGCTGTATTCGATGCGGCACCGGCGGGGTTTCCAGAGAGCCTACAGAAGCGACCGGTGCCGCTGCTGGCCTACCCGTATCCGCACAGACGGCAAAGTCCGACGACGGCACCCTACAAGCGTCGCACGGAGGTGTAGAGCCGTTCCCATGGTTGCTGGTGCTACCCGCACATAAAATCACGTTCCGAGTTTTCCCCGAGTGATGCGCTGCAACTTCATTCGTGTCGGCCTCTGCGGTGGTAGAGGCAGAGGCGAATCCATGAGGAGATGCCGACGGTGCGAGGGCCGCACGAGGTGGCTCGGGGGCAGCAGTGTGAGACACGGCGTCACAAGCACAGCTAACCGCACCGTCAACGCCATGGCTACTCATCTCTCGACACCCTTTCACAGGTAGAGAAATATCAGCCCGGTGCCGCTTCACCATAGGGGCATCTCCGCACAGGCGGGGAGGCGTTCCAACATACATGAACGGCAACACCTTTACTTTTGATCCCCCCTCCTTTGGCATGGCACCATCATGACGGTTGGAGTCATCCCGTTGCCGCAGACCCAACGGCGCTGTCCACTGCAGCTGCTGCTGCGGTGATGTTTTCGATGAACATGGACGAGAAAATCCGTACTCTTCTGCTTTTAGGGCATCAGCTCGGCGGTCTACCATGTGCGTGATGTTCTGTGCGGAAAGACGGTTAGACGGAAGGGAGAGAAAGGGGAGCAGCAGCGATGACGAGAAGCCGCTGTTGTGTTTTCGTTGTTTCCTAGCCTGGAGAGAGGCGGCCTGAGAGCGTCCCGGGAAAAGAAGGCAGACCAGGCCGAAAGCGCCGCCAGGTCCACTGCGCTTCGCCTACGGCGGCTGTGCAACCCTGCAAAGTGCTCCAGTCCACCGTGCGCGCTTCCGCCTTTCTACAAGATGGACAGAAATCTCACATGTAACGAAAAAGAATAGGGAAGGTGAAGCAGGAGGCTTGCAGCAGCGCAAAAATAGAGGAGAGGATCTTCAGGTTCAGGCATGGATAAGCGGGAACAGCGACTGAAGGTTAGAGGCACGATGTACAGTTCAAGGGGGGATGCATCAAATAAACTAGGGGCGTCTTCAGTATAACCGGAGAGAACTGTATCCTGCACTCTCCAACAATCTCCTCTCGTTGGGCATCCGCCCCCTCCTTAGACAGCCACTCCTCATCCATTCAACGACGTGCGGGTAGCATTGACAGACAATGTGCATCGGTGATACCGATCGCACTTGGAAGCTCAGGAATGAGACCCGTACTCATTGTCAAACTCCTCAATGTTCCCACAGAACACGAAGGAAAAACAAAAGAACGACTGTCGTCTCCATAAACTGTCACAACGCCGCACCATGCAGAAAAGGACAGCCCGTGAGATCTTTTTTTGCACCACTCCTCATCAGCAGTGCCCACAAAAAGATTACGTGGTTAGTTGCCGCACCCTTCTCTGGCAGTGATTTGGGTTCAGCAGCTCGGGTGTGTATGCGTCTATGCGTCTGATCAAGTTTGCGTGCCCGTGCTAATGAACGTGCGCCTTGTGACGAGCGATGAGGCAGACCTGATCGACTGGTACATATATTTTCTTTGGGAAAAGAAAAATTACGAGAGCGAAAGAGAGAAAGAGAATCTTTCTTTAACCGTTTCTTTTCTTAAAGCGATAGGATGCTGCCTTGTCCTCCTACGTTGCTGTTTCTTTTTCGTGTGTGTGATATTTCGACTTAATGAAGGAGAGTGAAATAGTGGGGAAGCCCCGTCTTGTGTTTACGCTGCAATTTTTTAAGATTTCTCACCGTGGAAAAAGGGGAGGAAATGCCCCGTCGGAAAACCCTCTGATCTTCTGCTCTTGCCATCCTGCTCAGACAGCACGGCGCTTCGTCGCTGGGGAAGCGCACGTCGTTTCGACTTCTTGACCCGCTCCCACAGTTGCTTGATTCGCCTCTCGAATTTCGGGGTGCGGAGGTTGGCCTTTCTTTTTCAGCTTAGCCAGTCCTTCAGGTATGCGCAGCTCGTCGGGTTGACAACGCCGCGACCTGAGACTGTGCACTGCATGAGGAGAGGACATCCGAGGCATGGTGACCCGAGTGCCGGTGTATACGACCACCCGTTGAGGGCCGCTTGCGCTGAGGGCAGCGAAACAGGCGCTGGTTCCCACAGGCTTGCGGGGCGAAGTATACTCGTGGCATTACCCACGGGTAACACGGACTCCATATCTGGAAGGGAGCCGATAGCAGCCACGGCGCCTTCCTCTCCAGTTGCGGAAGGGTGAAGAGCGGAAGCCAACGGCGAATACCTCGAAAGTCGCTGCACCAGCTCCTCCTCGCAGCCGAAACGTTGCTGGGGGGGACTTTCTGTTTTTACCGACGTTGTGGTTGAGCGCTGCTGCGGCACACGGGCCTGCGCTGTGAAGTGCCGCATGACATTTTGACCGTGGGCGATTTGATAATGCGGTCCGCTGCTACCCGCGGACGTCGCCGATACCACCATTTCGAGCACGCCATCGAGGACAAGGGACTGCACTAACGTCGCAAGATCCGTTTCGGACAGTTGTTTCGATGCCGCTGCAAAGGTATTAGTCAGCGGTTGTTTTCTCAACGCCGGCGTGCCCCCTAATCGTGCGTGGCCCAAGGAATCGATCATGGCGACAGCCACTTCCCCATTAGCCAGCGGCGCACCGACGTTGCTACTCGACCTCAGCATCTCGCTCTTCACCTCTGTAGACGAAGCGGCACTCTCTCTAGCGCCGTCGCCTCCAACACCTTGAAGTACTCCGACGTGATGCGTAATCTGATCGAAGCTAACGGACCGTCGGGTGGACACAAATCGAGTGAGTTCGCGCCGCCACTCATCCACAAAGGTGATATCGATTTCCTCACCACAGTACAGCGTGCCACCCGTAACGCGAGAGGAAGGATCGATGTGGAAGAGCGTATAAATGCGCTTGGCGCGATTCGTGACGGAGCGGTGCTCCTTGATCAGATTCTTTGCAGTCAGCGCCGCCAAGGACTTGCCCACCTCCGTCTTGGGCATACGCACCTTCGCCAGCAGTTGCGCCTGGTCGATGCCACTTGACCCGCTTGCCCGAACCGCATCAAGAACCATGGAAAGATTTTCGTTGATGTTATTCACCAACGAGATGTAGATTTGAGTATCGCTGCCCGTCCCACGGCGTAGCTGCACTCGATTCTGCTCCATGAGCTGGCGTACTGCCACATGACCATCACTAGCACCTAACTGAAGCTCTTCCTTTAGCCGCTCATATGGGATCGCCTCCTCCGCAGAGGTGGAGAGCCGCAGAAGAATGCGCTGTCCCACGGACGACGTGGTGGAGGAGGAGGTGGAGGAATAGAGAGACATTGCCCAGGGTGAAGCTCAGCTACGTCTTTGCGGACTCCTCTCAACTTACATACGCACCCTTCACTATTCCACTTTTTTTTCGTCTGATGATGGTGAGGTAAAAGAGATACGGGCGCCTGCCACGTTACGTGCACCTCCTCTCCAGCTCTCTCTCTCTCTCTCTCTTCACTTTACGCGTGAAGGGAAAGGTGAATTCGTTGGTCTGCACACTAAAAAATACTGCTCGGATACCTGGGTGTGTGCTTGCCTCTTCCGGGCATAGTGATCTAGCAAAGCACCGTGGGAGCACTTCAAGAAAGAGAGGAAAGGGGAGGAAGAAATAGGATGTCCACTCGCGTATGTGTGGGTGAAGACTTTTTCTTCTCCAGGCCCCCCCCCAGGAAAAGTCGCACACCCTTCCCTAAACAGCCGGTGTTCGGTAAAGTGCGACCCACCCACCCCTCAGGTCGAATGGACGGTGACGAACCTCAGCGACTAGCCAGGGCTGGCGAAGCTTCAAAAACAACGCTCGTGCATCGTTGAGAGACGCGATAGTATGGGGAAAGGGAGGGAGGGAAACAACCGAATAAAAGGAGACCACATGAGCGGAGGTTGAAGGAAGGAAGCGCATGAAGAAGTGTCCCCCACTGGCGCAGAGAGAGAGAGAGGATGAAGGGAGCGGACCACCGAGTGTCAGAAACCGCGGCCCCCTCCCCCCAAAAAGAGGAAATGAGGGGAACATCATCAGTAAAAGTCGATATCTCCAAAAACAAAACCTTGCGGCAGCCCCCACCCACCCCATTCACACTTACACACACCTCCTTGCCCGCAGGAGTGGAGAAGAGGAAACAAGGAGAGCGCTTTTGCAGCCTGTAGATAGCCATTCCCCCTCCCCTACAAGACAAACACCCTTCATCAAACGGATGCGACAGAGGGGAAAGGGAAAAGAGAAGCGAAAGGGGCAAGGGGGGGGACGGCTACTGCGTGGCAGATCCGCTTTTTTCTACTTCGGAGCGCGTGCTGCCTATAGTTTCGCACGTAAGCGATACTTCAAAGCTAAGGGAGGTAAGGCACACAATGCGACTCTGCGAGAGGAGTAAAATAGACTATAGAGAAGGAAAACAAATACATGAGAAAGGTCGGATCCATCATTGAAAAATGGCTCGGGGCCAGCACTGCGCTACGGGTATCCGCTCACGATTTCTTTCGTTGCCACGTACGCCCCTTTTTTGTTTCTCAGACATCCACGGCTACCTCGAAGTCGACGGCAACACCCTGTCCCCGGCGAAGTCCTCTCCCTCCGCTCTGCCCCCTTCCTCGCAGCTATCATGCTTTATACCTCGCCCCCTCCCCACTTAGGCGCGGGAAACGATGAGGATGCATACGATGGTCTCTGATATTTCTCTGTTTTCGTTTGAGCTACAACACCCAGACCGTCGAGGTGGTGGCAGCCACCACCACCACCCTTCCTCACTCTCCTATCTTTTTATTTCCTCTTCTTCCTCCGATAAAAAAAAGAGACCGCCGCGTACACACACACACACACACACACACAGAGCGTCAAAGGCTTCGCACAAGTCATCTGGTTCACGACAGGGAAGGGTAAGACGGAAAAAGAAGGAGAAACAGAAAAAGGCCGATGTGGTACAAAGAAACAACGACGAGTACGCGTTTTCCAAAGGGAAGCATCCACATAGGGGAGGGAAAAAGGTAGACCATTCGAATATATTTTCTCTCCTGTGTACCCGTGAGGTTCGTTCTGCTCCCTTTCATAGCTGACAGGATGAAAGAACGAGGTCAATGGATTTCCCCCTCCCCCCCCCCGTCACTCTCAGTGCCACTCCCCGTCACCGCTTTTTTTGTGTGTATGCGCACGATAGTGGCTTCCCATAACGCTCACTTTTTCCAAGATGAACTCTCGCCTGTGGACTCCGTGATGTCTCATGAGAGAGATCTGGCCGTTCCTGAAGTTCTCTCGTGCAGCTATCACGTTTTTTTCGACATCAGCGATCAAAGCATCGTCGGGGTACGTCTCACAACTGCATATATCCGGACCCGCGCTTAGCCCACCATCAGGGAAGTAGCACTCCGCAGCACGCTTTATCAAACGCGTTCAGATTCCCGGCGTCAACACCAATTGATGCCTCTACCATTCCTCTGCTCGTATCAACACATATACCCTTCTACCCACCGATTTCTTCTCGGCTCCTCCTCCCCCCCCCCTCCCTCCCTGCCTCACATAAGACGTACACCCTCCGAGGTTCAAGAAATGCCGTTTAAATCGCCTTCAAGTCAGCGAAGGGACCGTAGGAAAAAAATTGGAGCAGGAAACGGCCGTCACGAGCCACTACTGCACCGCCATTTCTCTCTCTCTCTGTTCGTTGCAGCCCCTTCAATGCCACGTTGGCGTTCACTACATGACGCCAGTGCGAGGATAGGGAAATGTGAACAATAAAAAAAAGGTGGGATAAAACTAGGGCCCTGTTAGCCGAGCGAACGTGTCGGAGACGGATCAGAGAGATTGTTAGCGCATAAGAGACGAGGCAGATGCGGCGGAGAGCTCGGCAGGAGAGGAGGGGGAGGGAGTGGGTAGACCTGATAAGGAACGCGCATCTTTCTGTGTGATGGAAAAAAGAGTTCATCCAATCGAACATAATTTGAGGACCATCACATATTCGAAAGCGAAAACAAAAACTCCATAATAATAACTGTGATAAGAATCCAAGGAGAAGCTGCGTGCCCATTGATACAGGATGATGTAAGACGAGGATCTTCGCGAAAGGGAAGAAGAACAAAAGCCCCCGCACCACCACGAAAAGCTCCACCTCCACCGCCATTTTCCATAGATAGGCACATTTGCATACCGCATCGAGGGAGAAAACTAAACCTCAACGTAAATTCAGAGAGGAGAGAGGAAGAAAAAAAGCGGCCCTTGTAGCACCCGATCATGCTCCTCTGCTTCCCCCCACATACCTAGGCATGCGTGAAAAAAAAACGTTAACGTTTCCTTTGCAAGATAAATATTTCATGGGCTCGCCGCGAATCATCCAAAACCAGGATGAACGACACAGGGACACCAGCGGAAGAGATGTGCTAATGCGATGGATAGTGAGGCAAGAAAACTGAGGAGGAAAAGGAGGGTTTGGGGAGTGGTTGGGCGGGGGGGGAGAAGGGGGGGGGGGGAAGGCGAGCGACAGGTACCTTCATCTGCTGGTGGCAAATCTGCACGCTGGTGAGTCCACGTGGACTGATGCCGAAGAGAATTTTGTCCCCTTCCTCCAGTTGGCTTGGCAGGTGTTTTCTTCTCGGGAGGAAAAAGGGGGGTTGAGGCCAGCTGGACTCTCCCCTCTTCCAAGTCTGATATCGCGATTCGGGAGTCCCTTTTGGTGTGTACCTGTATTCCGTCCCAGCGTACGTCACTTCGGTGCTGCAGCGGGGCTTGAGGTAGACACGCCGCCTAACAATTCGTAAAGCATCTTACACGAAACCATCAGCTCTGCCTTCAAGTCGGCCACGTTCGTCGCAGGGCTGTTCGTGAAGGCTGAGAGAGAAACCCGTACTTCGTGATCGTCGATCACGTATCCAAGCCCGTATCCATTGTTGTGAACCGGACCGAACGTATAGTACCGCAGCCACGGTTGACTAAACTCACTGGTGCTCAACAAGAACGTATTCGTTTTGACGAAGAGGTCGTCATCGAAAAAGGCAAGGGCTGCCTTGTCACCGTTGATCTGTGCCACGTGACGCAACACCATGAGGTGACGGTCGAAGCCTTCGCCTCGCTGTGCCGCGGCCGTCAACGCCACGTGTCGGTCGCTGGTTGCGCGAATCAGCTTGGCCATCGCCTCCTTTCCATTTGTGTCGAGCGAGGCTGCGGCGGCGCTGTCCTGGTGGTAGTGCGCGAGGCTCGTTGCAAGTGCCAACATTTCCTCCGATGTGGAATGCATCAGCTCCGTTGTACCGTGGAAGAAGCCGGCCGTGCTGCAAACTTCAGCGGTACTACAGAGCTTATTGCGTAGTTTGTACATGGAGAGCTGCAGGCACATCTGCACGAAAGCATCGGGCTGCACCCGAAGCGTCGAGAGTTCGGCACGGCCATACGGTATATCTATCGAGTGCACTTCGGTATCCATCACAATTGATAAGGCCTCTTGCCGGGCGGTGCGTATGTGAGCCGCAAACGACTTCCCGTACGTCACGCTGAGGTGGCGCACCATACGGCTGACGGAAGCCCCATCGATGCCCTCGGTCGAAACCCCGTCGCAGCCTTTCTTCTTCAAAATAGAAAGTACCTCATTAATCCACTTTGCCCAGTGAACGCGATCGCTGGCTGTCGCCTCGAAATTGAAAGCGACCTTACCGTCCTCGGAGACGATCATTTGATGCTTGTCGTACCAGCGATTCTCCAGCTCCTCCTTGCTGCCGTGGAGGGCAGACGCCTCGGCCAAGTTCTCGTCCGTGCCCCACTTTGTGCTATCCAGGCAGACTACCAAGATGCTTTCATGGAAAAGTTGAAGAATCTCAGCATTTTCGGGGGTTTTGATGAGCTCCTGGTATGCCTGGCCCCACACAGCGCGGTTGCCCGCGGTCAACACCGAAACGGGGGCGGTGTTGTCTTGATCTGGGGTAATGGTGAGAATGAACTCGAACGCTTTCTGTAACATCTTGCGATCCAGCACCCGCTGCTGCTCATCGAAGACACGAAGCAGGTATGGGTGGCCATCGTGCAGCACGATCACGTGGCGCAGTTTCTCCAGCGGTGTGGTGTGCAGCACGTCGGTGTCTTTCGAAGGAATGAGGCTACGGCCGAATTCTGTGAGGAGCGGCGAGACGTCAAACTGTGCGGCCGCGTCGGAGGGGACCGCCAGACCGTTTCTTCGCAGATCTTCGATCCAGCAGGCGATACCGTACGTTAGCGCAGATGCCACCCCCGCCTGCGTCTTGTTAGCACCGGCGATGTCGTGCTGAAGCACGAAACTGGCGTTCATGTTGACCTCCAGAGGCGAACGGCAATGCAAGGCATTCTGAGCAAGGAGCGCTTCGACATACGTAAATGGTGCCTTGCCTTTCTCGGCGGCGGCCCGGTCAGCGTCGACAATCTGTTTCTGCAGCACGGGTGCGGAAGACTCTAAAAACGCGTCGAACTTCGCCAAGTGCGGGGCGATCCCTTCTGGTGACCACAACGCCTTGAGGGAAGAGCGATAGCCTGCGGAAGTGGCGGCTAGCGAGGGAATCGGGAGGCGTGGGAGCTTGAGCACATTGCTCTGCAGCTCTGAAGCACTGATCCGCTTCATGGGTTATTCTGCTTCTCCGCCGATGAGAAAGACGACGCAAGGAGCGGTTTAGAATGACTTTCCGATGCGGTACGCACACGCTCCAACGTTCCAACCACAAATTTTTCGAAAAGGGAACAGACGCGTTCACCAGTTGGGTCCGAATAAGTGATGAGTGGAGCTCAAATAAAAAAAGGAGGCAAACGCGAATAACGAAACAAGACAAAATACAAAAAATGCGGAAGTAGAGAAGGCGAGGTACTTCCCTATCCCGCAGAAGTTACACTCTGACGATACGACGCACGCGCTCAAGTCAAAGCTCGTCCCTGCGAGTCTGTGTCGGGGTGTACTCTCTTCTTCTATCGTCAGATAGGCAGTGAAGGAGAAGAAGCACAGAGTCTCCTGCAGCACAGCAGTCCTTTGATCTCGAGTAGAGGAGGGAGTCAAGGAATACTTTCACACGCGTCGTCAAAAATCCTCTGAAAAGGGGGGAGGAAGGTGAAGAAAGACGTGCCGCGAAAGGTCAGGTCTCTGAATTCAATTCGATGGAACAGAGGGAAAAACGGCGCAGTAGAGGAGTTGTTTATTCCACGTTTGTTAGCAGCACAGACGCCTTAATAGAGGATCGAAATCAGCAAATCGGAAAAGAGAGGAATGAGACTTTCCAAAAGAAAAAGAGCCTCCTGGACCACGTCACCCGACCTTTTTTTCTGTTAGTGAAGGGACAAAAAAAAAGGAGAGGGGAGTGTGTGAAGTCCAATCAAAACAACAAGCGGTGGGTTAAGACCGAAAAAGGGAAAAGGTGAAGAAGGGCCGTACACTGCACCACGCAGCGGAACAACACGAACAACGGAAGCACCCTGTATGCAAGGTGAAGAGTGGAGGGAGAAGCAAATATTCAGTTGTTGATTTCTCCTCTTTCACCGCGAGGAAAGCAAAAAAACACTTGAAAAGGATACAGAAGACGGAGGAGGCGTATCTGCACTGCCAAAAAATCTATCAAGCGCGACTCAACAAGGACCCCCCAGATCCCTATTCAACAGGCTACGCGGTGCTGTAACAGCGTGACAGCGACTGAAGACAGCAGCGTGATAGTGGGGGGGGGGGGGCAATATAACTCACAGCAATATTCTCAAGCGGATGGTGCCAGCACTCCAACAATCGCAACAGTTTACCTTCGTTTTTTATCTGAGTGCTCGCCCAGCGATTTCCTCTCTCCTTTCCTCCTTAAAAGAAAGCTCAGCTGCGACGCGGCTGAGCAGCCCGACCCTCGGGCACGATGTAGCGGCTGCAACGAGCTGCCTGATGTGAAGAGGCGCGTCCTTCGCCGAGGCTTGGGAAGTGAACGCGAAACGTGATGACAGTTAAAACACTCCTTTTCCACAAACTCACACAGACACGCAACTAAAAAAAAGAGAAACAAAGGTGGGAGAGGGAAAGAAGAGGTGTGTGAGAACAGCGAAGGAGAGGGGGAAGGGAAGGAGGACCGAAGGAGGGAAGGCGAAGCGAATATCCCCAATGCCCCTGATAGCAACGACACCAACAAAGCGCACACAGCAAAACACAATAGTGACCAAGAGGTGAAAAGGAGGGGTGCTAACGAACCGTCTGCGCTGCTGTGTATAAAGAAGCTTTTGTGAGAAGTAGTGTGAGGGACTGTGAAGATGTACCATTACGAGAGGGGCCGGGGTGAAAGTAAAAGAGAGAAAAAGAGCGTCGTTCGACGAAGAGAAGGGGGCAGGAATGGCGTTTTTTGTGCATTGTGAGAACGCACCGTGGAGGCGAGGACAAAAGTAGCGGGTGTGGAATCAGGAATCAGAGAAAAGCGGCACGAGACGCAGGCGTAAGGAAGAGAAGAATGTTAGTGAGAAAGGGGATGAATATATTGTATAGAAACCGTCCGAGTGATCGACAGGGGAGTCACAACGAGTATTAGGTAAGATGAAGGAGGAGAGGGGGGGGGGAACCGAGCCGCATAAAGGGGAGAGGTGGAGTAACGGCTCGTCAAGGGGCACTGTTGCTCCTTCGAGAAGAAAACACCGAGGCTTCCGGCCAACCGTCCCCTCCTCCCTCCCCCCCACCCTCCATCACTCCCTACTGCTCACCACATGGATAGAGCATTTGCCCACCCGAGGGAAAGCTGCAGCAGAAGGAGTCTTCTCATCATCGCCGAAAAGTCGTATGATGAAGGAAGAAGACCATGATAATATTTTTGTCTGAGGGGACACTTTGTGGATCGCAGAAGAGCTAGCCAACACTTTGGCGTCCCCTCAACCCCCACGTATTTCTCCAGGCTTTCAACGGAAGGTCCTGTCTACCCTGACCTCGGAGTGATAGTACGCGGTTGTATCGAGACACGAAGAGGTGAGAGAAAAAAAACAAAGAGAGACCCCACTACTGCACCCTCTCCAAAGCGTATATGGTGACATCAGCAGATGCACTCTTTTTTCTGGTGTTGCCCAACCAATCACCCGTTTTCAGGGAATTCAGTTTCTTTTGTCCATTTTGGTTTATTCGGAAGGAAAGTAATGTGAGGCGTACTGGTTTACTACACCACGTGCGTGGGCTTCCATGTTCGCCCGCCGCCTCTTCCCTCGCCTCCATCTCAGAAGCCGACGACACGCTTCGGTAGGTCTCTTCGATCACGCTTCTGCTTACGACCTCCGTGTCACAAGTACATGTGCGGGGGGGGGGAAGGGAGTGCAGTGGCAGAAAGGAGAAAGGGTGGGCATGACAGCGTCTTGTAAGCGCCCTATCCCATTTTTCGATCTCGCATCACCTTTTGTTCTGTGGTCGGCACAGCCACTGCACGCCAAAACAAGCGGGAGACGATGGAAACTACCTAGATCTTCTACAGAGGACAGAGAGAAAAGCGCGTAGGCGCTGGTCCGCTAGGGTGCCCAAGATGCTCCTATACAGACATCGAATAGGGTGGGGGTGGGGAAATTAGAAGATGCGTAACCGCCTCTCCTTCACTCCCTCTTCCGATCTCAACATCCCCTCCCCTCCCCTTTCTTCTTCGATCCTCCTCCCACTGCTCTCCATCGCGGGACGTAGCTGCTCGACGGCGGACCCGCCGCGACACGAACCGAAACGGCAACTGCCCATGGAAAGACCTGAACCCGCACCTAAGACAACAGCAAACAGCAAAAAAAACACTTTGCACTCCGACTCGGCATTGCGACCCCATTTCTCAACGCACACAGTGGCGAGGGCCACATCAGCGCCTCCATACCTCGCACCGGGGCCTACCCATGTACCTCCCACCCCTCAGACACACCCACCACGCCACTTTCATCCTTCCTCCTCAACCAACTAGAGAGCAGGTGATGAGGAGAGGGAAGGTGAGGAGGAGGGAAGGTGATGGCTGCAGTGCTCCACGGGGACTGGCACATGAGCATGGAACAATCGAGAGAGAAAAACCCACAATAGTGATAAATTTTCGAAGGAGGTGGGAAAGACACGAGGAGAGGAGAGAAGAGACGACCCTTTTTTGTTTGGGCCGGATCGCCTCGTCTCACTTCCCCGCTGCTTCGGACTCAAGCTCGCTTAATCGACATGCAGCAGGAGGAGCAGAGCAGAGAGAACGCTGAGCTTCGTCATCAGCTTCAAGTTCCCTTTCGAAGCGGTTCGCGCAGTCTCCTAGTACACCCGGAAGAAGACACGGCCGGACAGCTGCCAGAAATGGACATGCGCTGATGATGGCGGCTGGCACCATCAAAGCTAAAGAACCATCTACCCCTCACTCACCCGCCGAAACCCTTATCTCCCTGTCTCTCCTTTCGAAGTGAGACGCAAGACTGTCCTTAAGACGTCGCAGCTCCACCACGGGTGACGTGACCACTCTCGCCCTCGCCCTCCTCGACGGTCCAGCCCCGGATCACCGCATCGTACGCTACCTCGTCGTACCGGTCAAAAATAAGAGGATCGGTGGGACTCAAAAAATTAAAGTTGCCCTTCGCGAAAGTTTCGTCAGGGATGCGATCGAAAAGTGCGGTGTGGAAGCGAACATAGTGCACCAGAGTGTAGTAGGTATATATGGGCACGTCCTCCGGCCGGGGAAGCGGGCAGAACTTCATGAGAAACCCCATCAGCATCATATCAGCCCCAGGGCCGTCGTGTAACAGCGCCTCCTCGAAGTTTACTGCCGTGACGTAGTACATGTCTCGGATGTAGTATTTGATTTTATTCAGCGGTGGACGACCCATGATATCCTCGGAGGTGGCGGCCCAGCTATCAAACATGGTTACCAGCAACTCCTCGAGCACTTCACGGCGGCGATTGAACTTCTCAATAGGGATGCTAGTGGCCCGCCGGCTCACCAGATGCACGTGCAGCACATACAGCCAATACGTCAAATCCATTTCCGCGTACTCCAAATCGAATAGTGACTTCCACTCCGGCAGCGAGATGTGATGGCAGAGGTGGCCCGAAATAAATTCGGAGACAGCGCGCACTTGACCTCCCATCGTCATCCATCGCGGCCGTTCTCCTTCGTAGACGGCCATTGAGGAGGGATCCCTCACGTCAATACCCTTGTAGCGCTCCTCGTTCTCAGCGACCAGCTTCGATAGCAGCTCCTCCGCCGGTTGTATGTCTGTGGTAGCACGCGGGGTCAGGAAGTGTTCCGGGACAACGCTCAGGAATTTTTCTGTCGATACCCCTTTGAATTCACTCCCGAGACTAGCCCACGCTGCGCCCGCCATCCATGACGCCGACGTCGTGGATGGCGACGCTGAAGAGGAGGAGGAAATGGGCGCAGCTGCGACCGTGGCGGCTGCCTCGACTCGATCGGACCCACTTGTATTTTTGCTACCGAGATGCGAGGCATCGCTCTTCGCCCCCAAAATACCGGTGGTGGCGAGGAGACGCCCCAAACTGCGCGCCAACATGGTGAGGGAAGAACAGAACCAGCTTGAGACTAGAGAGAAGCAAAAACGAAAAAAAGAGCGAAAGGGGGGACCCCGTACACGCGCACACGATCGACGCTGCTGCTCGCAATGCCCTCTTCCTATCTGCCGATTTGGAAAAAAAACTTGTGAAGATTGATTAGCCACCGATAGAAGCGTATCTGCCGCTGCTAATTTTTATTATGCCTGTTTTGTGTGGGTGTGTATGCGTGTATATTCGTTTGAAAGATGGGGAGATCGTGGGGCAGCACCTCCGCATCACCCAAGACAGCACCTTGCGCACAAACACGCGTTGACAGAACCTCCCTCTCCCCTTTCGATCGATCGCCCCTTGAGGATTCATATATACAAATATATTCCCCAATGGAACATCCATCGTCCGTGGGCAACCACCATGAAGGAGGAGATAAACGTGGGTTAGCCCGCAGAGAGAGAAGCAGGGAAAGAGCGAAGGTGCACATTCAGAAGGTATGGATGAGGATGGGTGGAGAGACGAACGGCACCACGCACGGTAAAAGTGCTCCCTTTCTGGAGCTTCGAACGGGGAGAGAGACGGCGGGGGGGAGGGGGGCGATTCCTCATCAGGAGGAAGCACCGCACGCGAACCGTGTTTTTGCCTCGTGAGGTGCTCAGCTGCGGGATCCAGTGCGAAACGAAAGCGAAGAGAGCGAGACGTGTCCCAACCACATCAACGTCCCTTCGCAGTGGAAAGAAAACGAGAGAGGCAGAGAAACAGGGGGAGGGAAATATCGCGAAAAAGGGGGCGAGAGAGGGGGGGAGGGGGGGGGGGGGGGTAAAAAAAAGCGAAGAGACACTTGGCCTGTCGCTACGTCGCGCTTGTTGAGCCCTTCCCCCCACCCGTCCTCTCCTCTTCCCTACTTTGCGCGCTAAGCACGCCACCCACTGCTCGCTGAACGGCAAACCCACCGCACAGCGGCTCTCACGCATTCTTTTTTCTTCTCTTTGTCTCCTTTCCATCATCCTCCGCCAGCTTCATCGAGCATCCTCTTTGCGAGCGCAAGACCGGTGTTTGACTTTTCTGTTTTTCATGCCCTCTCCGCTACACGAACATTTCGCGGAAATGCTCCCAGAGGCGTTTGCGTCTGCATATCATTTCCGCCGCAACAATCCTGACTTCCCCCTCCCTATCACGCGATCCAAGACGACAAGGAGGGGGAGAGAAAGTGAGAGGAGGGAGATGTGCACCAGCGCCCACACGTACCTGCAAATAAGTGCATAGGTATCAAACAACAATGCTCCCTGAATGAAAGGAGAATGCTACTGTGCATTCATACGCTCAAATAAATGAGCAAACATGAAAGGGCTAAAGCTCAGCGAAAGCGTTGGGAGTGAGAAAGCGAAGCTGCAAACATATCGGATAGGGAGGGGAGGGGAGAAGTCTCCGTGCGAAATGGTTCGCCGCTGTCATCAGCGAGTTCCTTCCACAAGCCTTACTTGGAAACACCCTTTGTGGCGTGGAGCTTCGACACCTGACCGATGATGTGCTCAAAGGTGTCCTCGACATCTTCGTCCTCCCAGTCCTCTTCCCAGGATTTCGCCACCTCTTCCTCAAACTGCCCACTGATTTGCCGCATCGACAAGGTGCGAACTGAACCAGCACGCGATGTATTGCCTCCCGCCGCCGGTGCAGGTTCGAAACTCTTAAACTCCGCGAACACATCGGCCGATTCTTTATACCACGCTGACCACACCGTATCACTTGGGGGAACGGTAAGTAACGCCTCCGTGGTCTGCAGAATAGAGGGCTTTCCCTCCTCTGCGCTTGCCGCTGCCATGACTTCAATATATATATATATATACTTTCTCGCTGGCTGGTCTGCGTCGGTGTGGCGAAAACGTGCTCCAACCTCTTTTGTGGTGCAGTTCGTGATGATGACGAGTGATGTGCACCTTTCAGCCACGCGGAGCACTGGGCTGCGACGTCAACGCACTTTGACCTCTCACGTTTACCAGCTTCCAACAACAACAGAAAAGCGTGGAGCGCACCAATCGAGGACGGAAAGCCGGCCCAATAAAGGAAGCTTGGTCCACAGGTACTCGATGTGGCGTCGGTCGATACAGTTGGCCTCGTAGCGCTGCTGCTCTTGCTCTTTCTAATGATGCCACCGTAGCGCAATACGTGCAAGTGTGTGCGTGTGTGTACTGCTCTCGGAGTAGCCCCGCTGTGAAATTCTTAGTAGTGCGCACAAAGGAAAAATAGGCTTTATGGAGAAGTGGAGGAAGTGGGAGGGTAGCAGTGAATGGCGAGGAGGAAACAGAACACGTCCTTTTTTTAGCACCCAAATGACGGGAGGAGGGAGAGGAGGGAGAGAGGGGGGGGGGTTGCGCCGATCGGCGAGGACCGCTTTTTCGTGAACCGCATCAGGGCCTTGTGTAGTTCAGCAGTTGGTCGCCACAGCCGTATTTATCCTGTTCTTGCAACAGCGGAGAAAGAGGAGGAGCGCAGGGAGGGGGGGGGGGGTACCTGAAAAAAAAAAGAGAGGATATGCCCTTCACGGCAGCCCACTTTCTCTATCCCACACTCCTCTAAATACCGCACCCCCACCACTTCCCATCCCAGCGTATCAAGGGGGTCAAACGGAGCTACTTGACAGACCCATATATATATATATACATATATATGCTCCCTTTCCTACGCGTACCTGTGATGAAGTAGAGAAGGGCGGCGCATGTATAACAACGGAAAGGGGAGAGAATGGTGTTCTCCGAGATGGCCGGTTAAAAAATTAAGACGAAGGGCTTCGCCGAGGAAACTTTCTGGCGCAGCAGCCTCCTGATTTGTGCAGTCCGGACAGAACCAGTCGAAATGACGTTTGTGAGCGTCAGCGGTTTTTTCTTTTTTCCCGCATGCAGTTCAACGGGCCGGGTCTTTACGCATGCACCCGCGCTTTAATTCCTACTGAACAGTTGTTATTTCACAACTGATGGCGAAATCCTGATCTACGAGCTCAAACCGTCCACCGTGATAGCGTACAATGCGTCGAGCAGAGGGATTCAAATCCTCCTCCATCTCTTCTCTGCGAGGCCTCCTATCCGGCAAATCTCGTCGAGACACAAAAGAAGAAGATAAAGTAGAAATTAGATGGGCATCCGGAGCTACAGGTAGGTCGTGATCGTCCGGAGTATTGGAATGGGGAGATGTATGCGTGCTAGCCGGTGAGGATGGCGGACCTGGAACGTGCCTATTGAGCTCCAGTAGAAAGTTGGCGAGCGGAGCGTTGGGAGCCAACTGCTTAGGGAACTCATCGGGGATACCATGTCTTCGACGGAGATCAGCAAGGCCAGGGCATGACCAGAGGTGCGCTGGAGACTCCTCGCAGCTGAGCCTGGACGAATCTGCGGCGACGTGCGGGTTATTCATGTTGTGTCGACGTATGTTGGGTCGTTCGAAGACTGTCCGGACGTATAAACGAGGCAGGGCACATATCACACTGCATCGACTGGGGATGCATGGGAATAGATGGGCGTTGTCCGCGTTCATTTGTTGCAAAGGCATGGCGGACTGCTGGATGGCTGGTCTGAGTGTGGTACACCAAGCCTGGAACTGTGGAGAGCGCGTGGTCACACTGGGCGCAAACATGCATCTTCGGTCTCGTGTCGGGGAGGGGCCACTGCCGCGAAGGCTCCAACTGTCTCGACAGAGCAGCTCAGGAAGTCCGAGGGTCGTTGCCCATGTTGCGCTTGGATGTGGCAGGAGAGGTGTGTGGGGGCAAATAATTGGAGGCAATGTGAGCAGGGCTCTCTAACGATGACTCGAACCCCGCGAACCGGAGTGGGAGAGGTGAGAGGGAGGGGGCCGTGGACGAACATGTACCGCCTTACAAACCACTCGCACGAGTCCGTGGCGAATAGGCACAGCGGGCACTGATCGATTCCCTCCGGTGGAGTCCCATGCAGGGTGGGGGAGAGGTGGGCAGCGAGAGTGTCGTGGGGGGTACCTTGGCTGCATAGCAAGTGTCTGCTGAGGTGGCTTCTGTTGGTGGATCGGACGTAACACAATAGGCGCAGGGCTGGTTCGGAGGCTCGTGTTGCGAAGAGGAGGGGCTTCGGAGGGCTCGACGGGGGTGGCTCGGGTGGGGACGGTTCCGGTCGGGGAGTTCTGCAGGGCAGCGGTTGTGGTCCGGACCGCTGGACACCATCGGCACTGCATGTCCGTTATCCCAGTGTTGCGGCGTTGAAGAAATCCGAACTGGGCGCCTGTCCCAGTGCGGAACTGAGCCGGGATCGTCTCCTGTCGCCGTGTGAGTTCCGCCTCCTTCTTTGGGGCGGGGCGGTTGTGTTCGAGGACCCACCGGCGAAGGGTGACGGAGTGCTGCACAGGATTGCGGGGAACGTCTGCTCGGTGCTTCAAACCGGTGACCATGTCCGTGATCCAGGCGGGAGGGCAGGGATCTGGGGACATGGCGCTCCTTACCAGCCAGTCTAAAGCTTCGTTGTGAGGGATCTCACAGGAACCGAATACAAGTTGAAAGGACAGTCGCACCTGGCGTTGCGGAAGGGAAAATATCAGGGTCCAGATGCCACGCAAGATGCCTTCGTCGATGGTGGTGGGACCCGTTTCAAGAGCCATGAGGAGCGATAGTGAATCCGTTACAATCAGCGCGGTTGTTTTTGACACTTGACGCATTGCAAGGTGGGTGAGGAGGCGGGTGAGGCCGATCTCTATAGCAACGCACTCTGTTCAGTAACTGCACGCCAAAGGGCCACACCCCTGCGTGGCGGTCGCTACCCACTTGGCGCCACGGTAAATAATGGAAGCAGCTCCTGAGCGTTCGTCTGTTACACTGCCACCATCCGTCCACAAAGAATAAGCGGCGTGTTCAAATCGAGCACGGCGACGCAAGAACGCCGCTAGTTTGTCCTCCGGTGGGGAGTACGCGCGAAGATTTTCCGACAGAGAGGTGTTGAAGAACACCCGACTGCTCGTGCGGAGAAAGTGATGTTTGAGTGGGGTTTCAAAGGAGTCGATGCTCCTGTAATCCCTGGCAAGGCACTCCAGGGCATCCAGTGCGTCATGCCCGGGCGTGAAGACCTTCGTGGCCAGAGTTCCCAGGTATCCCCCGCAAGCGATGGCCGAGAGGTACAGTCATGTGCGTCTGAGCAGCACGATGGAGTGTAGGGGGAATACGTCCGCCTCTTCAGGGAGATCTCGGCCATCCGCGTACGTGGGGGTACCCACAATGAGGGCAGCCGCTTAGGCGTGGGGGTGTCCGAAGTACCGGCGGCACGTGGCGCTAGCCAGGCCCCACCACGCCTCGGCTCCGTACAACAACCTCCATTCGATGAGTGCTCTGTAGAATGATCGAAGAATATCCTTGGAGGGACCCCAGTGCTGCGTTGAAACGGCCTTCAGTTGAACTAGCCGACACGATGCAGTGCTGATGGTTTGTCTGATGTGGTTCCCCACGCCTCGCATCGGCTTTGGATCGACGTTGTGGAGGCGGGGCTGTCGGTTTTCGTTTAGCCCCAGCCCATTCAGTCGCGGGACCAGTTTATTGTGGTGGCGAGCGCCAAAGAGCGTGGAGGTGGTTTGGGGCGCACTCAGTTCCGTATAGTGATCCTTCGTCGACTGCCCAATGATATTCAGAGCCTTTTGCAGCTCTTCTTGGATTTTTGGGTGTTCCGTGGAGGAATACATCCGGGTGAGGTCGTCGGCGAGGAAGGCAGGATCCAGGTCTGGTATTGTATTAAGGGCAGCACTAAGGGAATCCGTGACGACGGATAAAGAGAAGAGTACCAGGCACCGACCCTTGAGGGGCACCACGTGTGAAGACGGCACTATCCGAGAGAGTTTTGTAGAATGCGTACAGGGGCGTTTCGTCAGCCTCAAAAGTCCATGACCCAACCGCGTGGGATACGGGGCCCACCCCAAAGCGGCGTAGATCCTGCATAATGGCACCGTGGTCAATCAAGTCGAAGGCGCGAGCGTAGTGTGCTAGTACCGTACCAATCTTGACTCCAGGTGAGCGCTGAACGACTTGGTGGAGAAGGAGGTCGAGTGGATTGAGTGTACACCGTTGGGGTCGGAACCCGGCCTGCTCACATTGGAGAAGAGGCTCTATTTGGTCTCGTATGCGCCGTGCGATCATGCGCTCAAGAAGTTTGCACAGGGTGCTAGTGAGGATAACTGGCCGGTAAGAGGCCGGTTCGTTCGCGGGTTTCTGTGGCTGGAGCAGAGGTATGATGATGCCGGTCTTCCGTGCCACCGGGACTTTGCCCGTTCGGACGCTGCGGTTGAAGAAGCGCAATAGAGCTCGTTTGCCAGCGTAGGGCAGGGCTTTGAGGCTTTCCGCGTGAATCTTGTCTGGGCCAGGCGCCGATCTGTTCGGCACTGCGCGCAGCGCTGTCTCGGGTTCGCCCATCGAGAATGGGGCGAAGGGAGTGAGGCTGGGTTTCGGCGGGACGCGTAATGGGGCGTCCCGGTGTCTCGTGGACTTCCCTTGGACCATTTTCAGGAGTAGGTTCGCTCGCGCTCTCTTCGTGAGAGGCCGACCATCCTGCAGCATCACAGGCGTAGTCAGCGGGTGAGGGGCGTGCATCGCTTGGATCTTAGACCAAGAGCGTGGGTCTATGGGAGTAAGGGCATTACAGGAGGGGATCCAGCCTTCTCCACCAGCCTGCCTTAACTTTTACTGGAATTCCTTTGCAGCATTCCTGTGCTCTTGGGAATCTCTCGGGACCTGTCTCAGAGTGGTCTCTAGTTGCGTGAGCTTTTCCGTCCAGAAGGGCCTGAATTTCGCAGAGTCCGACGGCACGGTCCTATCGGTGGAGCTAACTATGACGTGAGTTATGAAAGCTGCGGCATCTTTTGGGGGTTCTTTGTGGTATTGGGGGGGGGGAAATAAACCGTTTGATGGTGGTGGTGGCTAGTTCTTCGTTTCTGCAGGCGTGTTGTTTCCGCTGTTGCAGTATCCGCTGCGTATGCCGGATGCGTCGTTGCAAGCTTACTCGGTGCGATTCAAGCTGCTATCGCCGGTGGTGCTTTACGGCCTTCGAGACGGCGATCCGGTACCTCTTCCCGTCGGCTTTCTCGAAGGCGTAACGTTTCGTCTTCGTAGCGATACTTGTCAGTGGGGTGTGCCCCTCCTCAAGGCGAACCGTGAACAGAATGGCACTGTGGTCACTGGGGGCCGTATCGTCCGTATGCCAATCGCTGATAAAGCAGTCCCTCGCCAGTGTGACGTCCGAGAAGGGAGCCGCGTGTTCACTGGCACTATGCCACGCTGAGGATGGATTGTTTCTAGCACAGGTGAGCCCGGTGCCGCTCATCCAGTCGAAAAGGATGGCGCCACCCCGGTCGGGTCAGCTCCTCGCACCCCACAAGTCGTGTGAATTTGCATCCACGCCAATGATCAGAGGGGAGCGTCACTTCATCGAGAGTATCGCGTGTCGACAGCGTACCTAGTGGCACGTATCCGGACACCAAGTGTATCTCCCGAGTGGGGTCGCCGCGCGGGAAGGGTCATCGCTACGGCTTCCCCATCCTTCATGAGGAGAGCAAGACACGCTTCGGTGTGTCACAATGCCTCGGGATTAGCACAGATACCCCCCCCCCCCCACACACACACACAGCCTTTCTGTCTGTGCGACGCCAACGTGTTGGTAACCGGTTATGCCCCATGAAGAGCGATCCATAGAAGAGATATGCGTCTCTTGGAGAATGCCGATCTGAGCGTCACTCGCTTCCAGAAAATAAGAAAGCAAAAGTTTCTTATCCGTGCACAGCCCATTGCAGTTCCACTGGACGCATCTTAAGCTCAGCCCAGTAGTGCGCTCGACATCGCCGCAGCGCTGTAGCAGCAACTGATCAGTAGGATGGGGCGTACAAATATCGACCCGTTTGCATGGGACCTGGTAAGCTGGTTCAACCGTACGTCTCGCTGCAGGTCACTTCAGCGGAATGCCAGCTAGGTCCCGATTGCCGCACCAAGTCTTGCATCCTAACCCCGGCCTATAAGATGCAGGCATTTGGCTTCCCGCGTTGTGGGTATTAGACCCTGCTACCACGTTGAGGTGGTCGGCATCATCAGGGTGAGCTTCAGCAATGATGAAAACAAAAAATGCGACTCATTCACACATAACTCTCCTACCCATACAGAGAGACTCAAACGCCGACACCTGTTCGGGGTGTAGGTGGTGGGCTGTGAAGGGGATGGGAAGACAGTCTCACCACAGCCGCTAAAAGTCCTTGACATCTCTCATTGACGCCAAAACAAAGCCAACAAAAAAGGCTGCAAGGCTCCGAAAAGATGAAGGGTAAGGGGGGAGAGGAGGCGATTGTCAAGAACCATTAGCATTTCACCTGAAGGGCAGGATGAAGAAGAGAAGGGCATATAGGTATGCCAGAAAGGCACGCGTCATTCGCGCTCAGGTCAAAAAGGTAGGCATGGAGATGTGGCACAATCGAAAGACGAGGGTGAACAGCTCCACTTCGACACCCTCAATAACGAAAATCAGCTAGCCAGGGAACAGAAGCTAAACAACCCGAGAAAAGATGCCTCGCTCAGCAGACCAAACCTGAAGAAGAATATTGAAACAACTACCAGCCGCAGCAAAAAACTCATCTCTCACCATGAACGTCTACCACCCCCACCCCTCCCCTCTTCCTCACCCTCACAACTATTTGTGAGGATAAGGTTTGGTCAGTAATGACGGTAATGTCAGCGATCAGGTGCAGGGAGAAAAGTAATGAAGCGTGTGATAGTCACGGGGGGGAGGGAGGAAGGAAGGACTCTCGCAAAAAAAAAATATCCTTTCCACTCCTCTCCCTGGTCTTTTCCGCTCGAGCTGCAAGCATGGCCTTCACAGAGGAAAAAAACAAAGGAAAGGAACGGCTACAAGGCAGGCCCTCCGACGTCGGCACCACCAACAAGAAACGGGGAAGAGGAGATCGCCTCCGCTCGTCCATTTACCCTCGGTCACACCGGCAAGGCTGCCACCGCGAACACCGCCGCAAAGCAGTCGTCATTTCCACAGCGCCGACGCATTACCTCTTCCCTGGGAGCGAGATGGTGCCATCTATCCCTTCCATTCCTGCTCAAGTGACGAGCACAAAACTTTTTGGTCGTACCTCCCCCTCAAATGTGCAACCCCGGTCTCCCTCACATCCACAACTCCACTAGAAGATTGAAAAAAGCCGTTGGGGATATAGGAAAAGTGGGCATGAGCTATCGCACGGTCGCAGTCCTTCCCTCCCTCGATTTAGCGCCCTGTGCAACTCTTTCTGGATCGGCCGTGAGGTACACAGCGCCTGCGCGGGCCAGACACGCTGTTCTCGACGCAATGGTGTTGAGGGATACCGCGTAGTTGGTCATGAGATGGTTGACGACTGCCAGGCCACGCCCCGTCGTCGGGGGAAACATTTTCTCAATCGTGGTGGGCTTCACAATAAAATTGCCGTTGCGGTCGATGTCGACTTCGATGCCGACGTGGTAGCCCCCGAAGAGCGCGATCGTGGCAAAGGCGTCGCTTTCGTTCACGACGCGGAACGTGCGGGGCACTGCTTTGTTGAAGATCGCCTGAAACGTTCGGTTCCCTAGGCGAGGTTGACCAAAGGTGTACACTGTGACGTCTGGAATGGAGTACTCCATGCGCTTCAGCATGCCGGTGATGCTGTACGCGCAGAGGGATGCCAAAGCCCCGCCAAGACTATGGCCAGTAGTGAAGATACGGTAGACGGTGTCACGGTCCTCCTGAAGGAGATCACGTAGCCGGCAAAGCACCCTTGACTTCAACGATCTCCAAATGGCGAGAAACCCAGCGTGGCAGGTTGGCTGCCAGGAGGACCTGTGTGCACAGGAGCGCAGGCAAGAGCGTAAGCCCAGATATTTCGCCATCGCTGTGCTGTCGGTGACGTGCGTGCTCGAGCGATTGGCAGTGCTGTCGCTTTCACCATGCTGCGCGGACTCCCGCTCCATCTCTCGCCAGACGACGCGATGGAGGTTCATGTCGTATTTCGCGTTGCTCAGGTTTACTGTGCCACGAAAGCCGATGATGACGCGTGGCGCCTTTCCGTGGTGTTCCGGTGCGTTGATGTCCATCTTCACCATAATTACCTGCACCTCCCGCGCCTCTGCGACGAGAAGACGTTCGAAACCGTACTGACTGACGTTGATAGGAAGCGACGCCGAATCGGCTGCGTTAGGGACCGCCACGGACTCTCGCCTGGTATCCTCCGCCTCTGCAGCAAAGTGGGATAACCGGGCTTGCGACGCCGAAGGATGCAGAGAGTGTGTGTTGGACTCCACGGCTTCGGCAAAGACACCCTCCCTTTCGTCGTCCATCCGTAGAAAAACTGTGTTGGGATCATCGGTGTGCTCTACGTGCGGCGCGTTCGTCACCTGCTGTTGCTGCTGCTGTTTAATGCTGGACTCGTGGAGAGACGGAGGTACCGCCGCAGAGGCCCCCTCCCTCACACTAGCTTCTTCCTTTGCCGTCCTTATCTCAGAATTCCTACGGTGCCGCACCCCATCTTCCCTCTGCGTCTCCTCATCGCATTCACTCCCATCGTCATCATCATCACTCACCACCTCCTCGGCAGGACAACAGCCGCACAATACCTTCTTAACGCCATGCGCCAGTGTCCGAGGCACGTTTCGTGGCCGCAGAGGGATTCCCGTTTCGATCGGTAGGTCACCGATGTTCTCCTCAACCCCGTAGGCTTCCCAGGAGATGTTAAAGCAGTCAATGGCCGTTTCAAGGTTGAAAAAGGGCAAATAGTTGATGGACTGAAAAGGACGGTAGGCTGCATTGAAGATGTGGGCCTCGAGACGGTCCAGACCACGGACGGGTCGCTCCACCAGGTTCATCTCCACAGCTCCCATCAGCGCCCCCAGACGCTCACGGGCCATCGAGAACGTCCGGAGAAGACCACGAGGGCCCCCGCGCGAAGTACCGCCTCTTTTTTCGTCACTATTCGAATCACTTCCTCGGCGTTGCTCCGATTGTGACGCCATACGATGCAATCCTCCCTGCTGATCGGTGAGATTGTCATGAAGATTGATCTCTTCCTCCACAAACCTTTCCCGGTTCGGTGTGCCATCCACCTCATCAGCGGGCCCATCATCATTTATATGTTCAGATATCGCTCTCTCAGGGACGAGCTCGAACGTGGGAGGCTTCTCGGCACGAATGTCCTCTCTGGTGTTCGCTGCCGTATCGAAGACGCTTGCCGTGGGGTCCAGGTAACGTGGCACTGTTGACGAGTGCGGCGATGCCCTAGTGCGGTGTAGGCTGGCTCGTGTTCGCCGCGCTGTGTCCGTGCCACACTCGACATTCGGTCCACCCGGCAATGCCGTCTCGTCGGACGCAAGAGAAGAGCGGTTCTGCGTATTTCTCCCCGAGTTGTGATGCTCCAGAGACTCTGCCGTGTTTCGAGCAGCGCGGGGGATGGAGGTGCCTCGCACGGGAGCCACGCCATCGGGGACCCTCGACGGCCCGTAAGACTGAGATAGTCGGTCGTTTCCAACGCAGCGAAAGTCGTCGCCGACTGTCGTAGCAGCCCGCTGAACTTGTCGGAAGCGTTGCCGAGCGGAGCCCTCGACTCGACAGAAGTCCCCGCCGGCTGATGACGCGTGACGCGCAACCCCAGGGTTGGAACCCGATGCCATTCGCGAGCCACCGCCCTTACCGGTTGAATCACCTAAAGGTGCGTCGACCGGTGGCACCTCCCTTTGGCCATTGCCGGTCTTCACCGACCCACTAACGGGGAGAAAGAAGGAACTGAAGCGATCCATGTTTATGACGTGACGCGCCAGAAGGTCGACCGGCATCGTCTCCCTCATCTCCGTATCTGCATGTGGGTTGCCAAAACTTTGACCATGAGGTCGAGTGTTACCAAAACTCTCCACGCGATCCAACCGCCGTGAAGAACCCGTCGGCAGATTCGAACGTATCGCGCGCGGTGGCTCAGCTGCACACTCCCAATCGAGTGGTTGGTCAGTGGAATCCTCGCCAGTCGCGGCGCGTCTCGCTTTTCCGTGAACGTGTTTGCCGAAGGCTTGACTCTTCCCATCCTCGTCGCCGGACTCCCCCTCAAAGTCGCTGATCTGTCGGCTTGGCAGAGGCGATTCCCGCACGTCGGAGCGCCAACGCGTTGAGACCGTACTTTCCGACAGATACCCAGGCAGCTGGACGTCCGTGAAACCCATCAAATTCGGAGCTTTCGACTTTCCCCGTATCATCCTGCGCTTCTGCCTGGCCATGAACTGTCGCCAGCGGAAGTTTAACTGCAGGCGATAGAAGCGAGTCTCTTCCAATTCCGTGGCGAAGATGTATTGGCTGCCCCCATGTCGCGCTAGCCAACTATACCACGTGTCCGGCCATACCATATGCTTCCAACGGGGGTCCCTTGGATGAATAGGAACATTTTCGTCGCGATTTTGTGTCGTGTAGACGAGCGTCATGATGTTCGTAAAAAAACTCGCCACCATCAGGGAGGAAAGTTGCAAGAATGGCTGTTGCGAGCCCAGTGCCGCATACTCTCGATTGTACAGAAGGAAGAACACGAAGCAGTGGATGATGTAGTATACAATGGCGGAGAGAAACACCATAAGAAACAGGCGGCATGCGAGCTGCTGGGGTCGACTCTCCAAGTACGGCTTCTGGCCCAGGTAGTTACGGAGATAGATCATCAATGCCAAGCTGACAACACCACCGGCGAGGTGAAGAGAAATAACAGCCCAGAAAATCCGTTTGAACCTCGTCTCGCTGTTGGCCGCCAGGTACCAGTTGTTACCATCCAGGCTCGCATCTACAAGATCGAGAATGAAGATGCTCAATGTGTAGCAGCAGATGAGGATTTTAGTCCACATTGGTGGATCGTACACGTTCTGGCTGCGGCGCAGAAATCTTTGTACGCGCGCCCAGATGCCACTGCCCAGCTTCATTTCCGCAGGGCGCGCCCACTTCATGGAAGCGGTCATCACAGAAAGCATGTAGGCGATGAATACCGCCATGAAGTATGTGGGAAGCCGATATTCCAGAAAGGCAAGCACAGCAGGCATAGGCCACGTTGTAATGTTCAGCCCAAACAGAGGGTCCAGGTACCAGAGCAGCGCCATTTGGAGCACGAGAGTCCAGTCTTGCTCATATAGGGTACTCGTATATCGGCGGTGTACCAAAAAGCGCAGCGTATGCAAAAGCGAGAGTACCATAAGAACGTAACGCCACGTGATCGTGGCAATCGTGTAGGCAGAACGCTGATACGCGATACCGACGGCGCTTTCGTTCGCACGCGCGACAAAGGACGTTGGCAACGACAGAAGAGCGAAACTGAGTTGGTTTGGCAATGGTGGAGAGTCGCCAAGAACTTCATCTGGAACACGCTCCGTTACGCAGCGGGCTGCTCCCTTTACGCAAGAAAGCGTGAGTGGGTATTGTGCAATCAACTCCGACGACTCGCCTGCAACGCGGGTCTCTGCTACCACAGGGTAATACTGAATATCAGCCACTTGCTCGGCCGGTGACGACAAGCTGAGCACAAAGCGCCGATAGCGCACTAGTTTATTTTGAAGATGGGCCGCGCCAGTGTTGTTCCACCTCAGCGTGACGGTGCTGCCTGCCCCTGTATCTGGTGTAGCGACAGCACAGGGGCTACTCCACTTGTTCACGTATCGCAGTTCTGCGCGAAAACCATTGCCGCACATATTCACCATGGACCACTGGAAGCCCGGCACGACATCCACCGTTAACGCAAAAATAAGGCAGGAATACCAGAGCGCAAGGGTGATGCGTAGGGCGAGGGCCGAAATCGACTCTATCTGCAATTCAACAGGATCGTAGATGGAATGCTCAACACCCAATTTCTTCAGACGCCTCTTCAGCTGCCGCTTCGAGAGACTGGAAGCGGGCACACCGTTGAGTCCGACTGACGCTGGGAAGCTCAGCGCCGGCGCACCGACCTCCGAGGCGTAGACACCCGAGTCGCCGCGATACCGAGCGTCAAACCGCGAGGGAGTGGCTGGTGAGGTGCGAGAAATCGGTTCTCTAAACGATGTACCGTTCACCTCACCATTGGCGGCAGGTGTCGCGGTCCTGGCGACACAGTTAGAAAGGGGCGGTTTCGCCGCCTCTGGGAGCTCCCGTTTATGTGGATGTAAACGATTAGCCGGCCTCCCACTGTCCTGCATGTTCCCGTAGCCCATCCAGTCATCGTCACAGTCCACAAGAAAAAAATGCCGCCGCGGTGGCGCTGGAATAGTGGGGCGAGCCCGCGAAGATCGATGGTGCGATCGCGACGGCTCCCCATGCTCGCCTTTTCTCTTCCGATTGTAGCTTGCGCCTTTTCCTTCTTCCACAGCGCGTGGATGTGCATTCGGAAAGGCGTTCTCACGAGCGGGGACGTCTTCCTGATGGGTCTGTGGAGGATTTCCAGGTGACCAAAAGGAGGCGGCCGATGGCGTTGGTGGCGATCGCTGCGGTGAAGTCATCTCCTGCCGGTTTCCTGTGGCATTGGCCACCGCCTCTCCACTCGAAGAGGTGCTCTGAGACGGCACTGCTGGCATATCGGAATCCTTAGCGATCACGGATCGCATAACAATCGCTACGCCGAGAAACGGCAGTTTTCTTACGAAGGAGAAGCGCAGAAGCGACAGCGAAAGGGAGAAATTGCCAGAAAATGAAAATATTTCTCTAGAGAGAAAAGCGCAATGCAGAAAACGGAGGGGGAAGGGAAAGAAGGCCCGCACCTGCTACAAAAAAGATGCGAGCGACGAAGAAAAAAACACGCCGAAATCGCTTGGAATCGAAGGAGGGTCGCGGGAGAAGAGTTAAAAGGGGGAAGGGGGGAGAGAGAGAGCTGTGTAAATGTTTGTACCTCTTGCCCCAAAGCAGTCTCCCGCGATGGCGTTAGTCAATTTTGTGAGGAGAAAATGAGGGGGATAAAGAAAATCTTGCTTAAGCCGGGGGAGGGCCCACAAACACACACACGCCGACATACGCGAGGGAAAAGGCTGCTCAACACGACACCGGTAGCACAGAAGTTGCGGTGAAAAGGAGCAGCATTGAAAAAAAAAGTGATGAGAGCTGAATAATCGAGGTGGGGTGGGGAGGTGTACGAACAGACAGGAGAAAGAGAGAGCGTCGAATCGAAGACTTTGCTTTCCTTCCCGAGCCTGCCCCCGAGTAAAACCAAAGGTAGGACGGGCAGGAAGGTAAGAGCAGGGGTAATCCGTAGACTGACAGCTTGAGGCGGTAGTGCCCAAGTTATACCGGCGTGAGAGGAAAAGGTTGGGGTGGGGGAAGAGAAAGATTATGCCGAAAAAGAAAGAGGGGAAGATGAGCAGAGAAACAGAGGTAGAGAGATTC
Organism: Borovskyia barvae; assembly: GCA_030849085.1. Classification (NCBI taxonomy): domain Eukaryota; phylum Euglenozoa; class Kinetoplastea; order Trypanosomatida; family Trypanosomatidae; genus Borovskyia; species Borovskyia barvae. The sequence continues at coordinate 93,290 of JASAOM010001090.1, read as the reverse complement.
ACCGATCAAGCGTTCAGATGGAAAAGGGGCTGTGGAAAAGGGCCCTAAAACAACCAAGTAACGTTAGGGTCGCAGGGGAGAGCGAGACTTCCGAAGAAGAGGAAGGGCGTGTTGTTCCTCTGATGTGGGTTCCTCGAAAGAAAGTGATAACCTGTTTCGAAAATGGGAATCTACCAAGGAAGATGTATGCTGGTCTGCCTTAGTGTCGGTGTCGGTGCGCCACCACGTCACCACCACCTGCTGCGTTGTACGATCGTGTGTCCAACGCCGCACCTCAAACGCGTTGAAGCTCGCCCTCTAAACGGTTAGTGCGTTTCTACGGAAGGAATTCGTGTCGAGAATGAATATCAGCACTCATATATATGCATACGTATATATATATATATATATATATATATAGAGAGAGAGAGAGAGAGGGGGGGGGTAGAGGGGGAAAGAGACAGATCTACATCGATATATAGCAGCCAGAGTACCCCAATGTAAATCGCCCGTACCGGCAGCAAAGGCAACAGAAAAAGAAGGAAGAAGTCGTGGTAGAGATGGACGAAGAGCGGAAGGAAATGACGCGTACGGGATGTAGCAGCTTCCCAGAGGAAGACCAAGAACATCATTAGCCTCCTATACACGAGTAGGGGTATCCAGAGGCGTAACACATCACTTTATTTTCTTCGTTTCCCCCGTCCTGCACGCACGTGTGGGGGTTACCGAATGCTCAAGGGAAGCATAGGCGGAGAAGAGGCAGACGTAGGAGAAGCGAGGCTGCTGTTCAAGCGATACCCCTCCCCCATCTTCATCGTGAACGATGAAACACATCATACCCCATGCACATGTTCAGAACATACCTTCCCAAAAAAAATGTTGTTGTTGCTGCTGGTACCACCGATTATATAAATGCATATATATATATATATATATATATATATATATAGATGTCTGTTATAAAAAAAAATAAAGAGAGGGAAAGGTAGAGGTAAGCGTAAGAGAAGGCTAACCCAAGCCCGTGAAATAGAAAGATAAAATGAAGAAGAAGACAGAAAAAAATTTTCTGTGCAGTCGGATAATAATCGTAATTTAAAGAAAGAGAGGTGAACGAACGAAGAGGGAAAAAATGGCACCTAGGGAGCCCCTCATTTCTTTTTTCTGTTCGTTCCGCTAAAGCAGCTCCCACCATTGAATCACGCTTCCTACTTAAAGCGAGAGAGAGAGAGAGATGGTTGAGTGACCTTGCGTGATGGCAGCCGCGTTGTGAATGCGTTTTGTTTTAAGAAAAGGAGGAGGGAGGATTTCTTTTCTAGAGGGTCATCCATTATATACGGAGGTCCCCGGGCACCTTCCTCTTCTCTCGCGTTCGAAAAAACGGCGAAGAAATACCAAATCATGGGACGAGAGTTCTCCCCCTCCTCCTCGTTCCAGGGCACCGAACAATGCCGTATTCGAGGGTGCGTACCCACCGTCAAGACAACAAAGAAATCAAAACATGCGGAAAAGAGCACCAAGTTGAGAAGAGGAAGTGGAAGGAAAGGAAAGATATTCTGTTCGGCCTCACCGCGAAGGGGACGAGGGAAGATCGAACATGAAGAGACCAAGGAAGGGGAGGAAGAGAGGGAGTGGAAGCACTCGCGGGAGATATGAGATGAAGCGGGAAAAAAGCGCAATGCAATAGAGAAGAATAAGCACGCACCAAATAGTAGAAAAAAACCTTCCTGGTATGGCACTACACACCAGCTGCATTCAATGCTTTTCACCGATGCTCCATGGAATTCCCTCGTTGTCATGCCGACGTCCTTATGGGCATGTACCAGTGCACCCACGGCGGAGAAACACACGCGGGCGACCCCCAAAAAGGTGGAAGGCCGCCCTTGTAGTCGCAGTCCCCTCTTCTCCCCTCCTGAAGGCTCCTCTTTCCCTCCAACATTCCTACTGACGCTACGCTACCATTCATCTCCCCAATGATTGTGTCCTCTCTCTCTGTCTCGTTCGTTGCCGATTGGTTTAAAACGACATGCCCAGCGGTTTTTACCTGGTCGGTGGGGCGCCGACTGGGAGGAAATACATGCGAGGTCACTGTCCTCCACCAGGTTCACAGAGCCGGCGCCGTCCGTTTCACAGAGAAGGCCAACTTCGACTGATTGCTATTCAGCGCCACACGTACGGTGCTGTGCGGCGGGAGCTCCTGCGATATAATCATGCGGCTCAATTCGGTGGTAATGTTCTTCTCCACCCAGCGCTTCAGTGGACGCGCCCCCATCTCCGCGTCGAAAGCAGACTCCAGCACGAAGTGCTTTGCCTCATCCGTGACGTTCACTTTAATCACCTGATCCTTCAAGCGCCCATTCAGCTCCTCGATGGTGATGTCGATGATGCTATTCATCTCTTCAAACCCGAGAGAGCGGAAGAGAACGATGTCATCCAGTCGATTAATAAATTCGGGACGAAAAAACTTCCGCACCTCACCCATCACCTGCGCCTGCGTCGCCTCGTACGCCTTGGGAGAGGTCCCCATATTGTGCAGATGCTGCGATCCCAGATTGGATGTCATGATGATGATGGCATTGCAGAAGTCAACGGTGCGCCCGTGCGAGTCGGTGAGACGGCCGTCGTCCAGCACCTGCAGCAGCACGTTGAAGACGTTAGGATGCGCCTTCTCCACTTCATCCAGCAGTACCACCGTGTGGGGGCGACGGCGGACGGGCTCCGTCAACTGGCCCCCCTCATCATGGCCGATGTAGCCCGGAGGAGCACCTATGAGGCGGGCCACCGAGTGCTGCTCCATGTACTCACTCATGTCCAGCCGTACCATGTACTTGGGGTCATCGAACAGCTCCGCAGCGACTGCCTTCGCCAACTCGGTCTTCCCCACGCCAGTGGGGCCCAGAAAGAGGAATGTGCCGGTGGGCCGATGTGAGCGAGCGAGGCCCGCACGCGAGCGTAGGATGGCTTCCGACACGCGGTTGACAGCCTCATCTTGCCCTTTAACGCGGAGGTGAAGATGATCACTCAGGTGCAGAAGACGCTCACGGTCGGTCTGACTTAGTTTTGTAGCCGGAATGCCTGTCCAGCGCGACACGACAACGGCGATGTCCGTCTCCGTCACTGTCCCCTGCAACATGGTAGCCTTCTGCTTTTCGATCTCCTCCTTCAGAGAACGGATCCTCTCCTGGATGATGGGAATAACATTGTACTTGAGATCAGCGGCGGTCTCCATGTCCCGCATGCGCTCCGCCCGCTCCAGTTTCAGCTTCTTCTCATCCAGCTTTGCCTGCGTGGCTTGCAGTTCCTCAATGCGGCCCCGCTCCTGCTGATACTTGTCTAGCAGAGGTCCCAGTGCCTCCTCCACTTTTTGTATCTCCGCCTTGACCAAACGAAGCCGCTCCTTCGCGGACGCGTCTTTATCCCGCTGCAAAGCCTTTTCTTCGATCTCCAGTTGCCGTTTCTTGCGCTCTAGAGCATCGATTTCTGCCGGCCGCGAAGACAGCGTGACGCGGACATTAGCACACGCCTCATCAATGAGGTCAATCGCCTTGTCTGGCATGAAGCGGTTGGTCACGTATCGATCGGCTAGTTGAGCTGCCACCACGACAGCCTTGTCGGTGATCTGTACACCGTGATGCTGCTCGTAGCGGTCCTTCAAGCCGCGCAGGATACTGATGCACTCCTCCACCGATGGCTCGTTGACGTACACCGGCATAAAGCGCCGCTCAAATGCGGCATCCTTTTCAACGTGCTGACGATACTCCTCCAGCGTCGTCGCACCGATCGTGCGCAGCTCCCCACGAGCAAGGAGTGGCTTGAGCAAATTGGCAGCATCCATCGCCCCATCCGCCTTGCCCGCACCTAGCACGAGATGAATTTCATCGATGAAGAGAATTATGTGGCCGTCGCTCTCCTTCACCTCGTTCAGAACCGCCTTAAGACGTTCCTCGAACTCACCTCGATATTTTGCCCCGGCAACCAGAGCCCCCATATCGAGGGAGAAAATGCGGATCCCCTCTAAAGTGTCCGGTACATCGCCACGAATCACTTGCTGGGCGATACCTTCCACGATAGCCGTCTTGCCCACGCCCGGCTCACCAATGAGGACTGGGTTGTTCTTGGTGCGTCGGGAAAGCACCCGGATAGTGCGGAGAATCTCGTCAGCGCGGCCGATCACCGGGTCCAGCTTTCCATCCTCGGCCTGCTTGCACAAGTCCACCGCATATTTGTTAAGCGACTCGTAGTTGTCGTCTTGGAAGTCGGACGTAATCTTTTTGCCCTTGCGCATCTCCAGCAAGGTGTTGCGGATGCTCTTCTTGGCTGCCCCGGCAGCGTCCAGTATTTTGCCAACCTCCTTGCTTTCGTGCAGAGCAAGCAGGAAGTGATCGGCGGCCATCAAGGTGTCGCCGAGAGCCACGCGCTCTTGCTCTGCCGTGTTCAAGACGCGCATCATGTCAGAGTTTGGTCGCGGCTGGGCGGGCGCCGGCGTCTGGGTGGGAATCGCATCGACACGAGCCTCAAGCGCCTCCTTGACCGAGGCTGCCCCAAGCTTCCGGAGCACCCGAGATGCCAGACTGTTGTCATCCTCGAACATTATCGAGGCGAGGTGAGCTGGATCGAGGTAGCCATTGGCCTTTTTGCGAGCGAGCGCCGCAGTGCGGGTCATGATATCGGACGCCGCCTGCGTCCACTCCGGGTTGTGTTCCGACATGATGAACGAATCGAGCCGCCCAAAAAAAAACTTACCTCAGAAAGAGAGGAGAAGAGAGAGTTGTGGAGGGAGAGAGGAGAACCAATATGCACGAAACAAGCAAATCAGAAAAACTGATATATATATATATATATAAAGAACTGCCGTAAAGGAGAAACCTACTTGCTTTCGTGCTGACCAGACAACCCAGCAAATCAAAAAAGGAGAAAGCCACGACGCGTGCACTCGACAGGGGGGCCTGCAACACAGGAAGAAGTAAATGCAAACGATCCAACGTGTTACGGCAACGCCTTCTCTCCTGATCGAGGATAAAAGAGAAGTGGGGAGGGAGACGGGAAGAAAAATAAGAAGAAAAAGAAAGGCGAAATATGCGGAGAGGAAAGCGGGGGGTTATACAGCTTTACCTTTCTTTCTCTTGGTCCTTCACAGTTTTCTTCGGTTTCGTTATGCGTTTGAACGAGAAAAAATGTGGAAACAGCGCCAGCACACACGCACGGACAAGAGAAAAAAATTCCGTTACGTGCAGGTCCCAAAGCGAAGCGTCAAGGGAGGGGGCTGGGATTCTCAATAATAAAAAGGAGATAGCGAGATGAAATGTGCGATCTGAGAGAGAAAACTCTCGGATAAGATGGTGTGGTGACTGCCAGTCGTGTCTATCGGGTACAAACGCAACACAACAAAAAGCGAGACAACGAAAGAGAAAAGTCAATGAAAAGGAATGATGCTCAAGACAAAACAGGGAAAGAACGAGGTAGAGACGAGGGTCAGATCAAACTGAATGCAACGCACAAAAGGGGGTAAAAAGAAGCAGGAGAAGAGAAGGAAAAATGAGATAACAGCGACTCAAGGGGAGAAAGGATAGCCGAACCAGAAACACCCCTCACTTTTATTTATTTTTTCTGTATAAAGCCGCGCTGGTGTACCGTATAAGAAAGTGGTATGCGAGGAGGGGGACCACCGGTCGGCAGCCGACTTTCTGCTGTCGGGTTTCCTTCCTTTTTTCTTCTTCTCTTTCGCGTGCACGTCTATGTCAGGATGACTGTATCTCTCCGTGTGACGTTTGTTACACTATCGACTGCTTTTGAAGCTCCTCGACGAAATCTTCTTCGGATTCGTGCGTTCTCTTCCCTTGGAGCAACGGAATTTTGGTTTCACTATCTGCGAAGAAGAAAAAGGATGAAAAGCTCCCAGAAAAGCGGCTGCACCTTTCCACAAGTGGCGGAAATTCTGAAAACTAATAATAATCAAGTGATGGTAGTAATAATAATAATAATAGCTGAAACAAAGCGACGTGGCAGGCTCGCGAGCTCAGGAAAAAAATGAAAAAAAGAACCGGAGAAGGGGACGAGGGTAGAGGGGGGGGGGGAAGAGAAGAAAAGAAAACAATTGTAGCTGAAGGAGAAGAGGGAAAAGGGGAAACGAGAAAGGCAATCAGAAATCACAACAAGTGGTAAAACAAAAAGGAGCCTTGCTTGTAGTTCTTTTTATCTTTTCGAAGGGGTGTTGTGGTCGTTGTAGTGATGCGAAGAGTCTTATGAGCGTTTTGAGATCCTGAGGACGAGGCCGGTAAAGTTCGTGCATGCGTGTGCACGTGAGGTGAGGCGGGGGGTAGAATGGGGTGGTGGCGGTAGGAGTAGAAAATAAACCGTACGCAGATGGTATTTCGTGAGAAACCCGACGTAAATGAGATGAGGAATGTTGAACGTGGTGAGAGACCGGGAATATTTTTTTTTTAAGGAGAACAAACAGCAAAAAGGGAAGAGAATGAAGTTGCAGCCATGTAAGAGGGCACCTAATACCTGAGATGAGCGCTGAAAGGGCAGCCCCACGAAAGAGTACCGAGACTCCAACGCACGTACCCGGGCAGGACGATCCCTTCCAACAGGTACTCACGTCGAGTCAACGACAAAAAAAAAGGGTGGCTCTCTACTGGTGGGGCAGGCAGATATTGGGAGCGACCAGCAGATAATTCCGATGTTGATTTCGAAGGGGGAGGGGGTAGGGCGTTCCCTGCAGGGAGATCTGCTAGCCAAGGTGGAATGCAACCCAAATAAGGGGATTGCACAGCGCCCGGAAGATATCTATCAACGTGCATATGTATCTTCTTTTTCGTCAGTGGACACAGATGGCTAACAGGCCAAAAACACAAGCAGTAAGAAGAAGGGGAAGGACATCGTTCTTCATCGAGTACGCGGCTTTCTCTCGTCTCTGCATTCCTCCCGATTCTCTTCGCTTTCTGCAACGGCGATGTGTGGGGGTAGTAGCTGCGATGATCCTTTTTTTTTACAGAAGAAGTAACAGAGTGAAAGCACCTAGGTGACGCTCAGCAGTGCGAGGTGGAACAAGAGTCCTGAAAGACCCGCAGAAAACACCATCGGCAGAAGTTGAGGAGAGGCTACGATGAACGAATAAGGACGACTGCGGGACAGAGAAAAGAGCCCCAGCGTTGCAATTGACGTCATTTGCGAGGAGCTCCATCATCGTCACCGGTTCGAAGACGGCCACCAGCCCAACCGACCGCGCATCATCTTTCCCAATTGTCGCATGACTAGGATGCCCATCCACTTCGCCGCACACTGCAGCCGTAGTAGACCCAATGAAAGGGTCACGCAGCCGTTCGCTCTCGTCCACATGATCCAGCTTCTCCTTCATTGATCGGCGGGTCCCTCGTTGCCTCTGCTGCACATACGTACGGTTGACCGCAGCGCAGCGGGCACACGCCATTAGCGTAGACGTCCGCCATCGCGTTAAGCGAGTTTGCATACGCCGCAACCGTGTGATTTGCCACCGCTGAGCCAAGTCCCCGCGTGGGGCGGAAGAGTCGCTCGATGTACATGGGCTTGCAAATGTAGTTTCCATGTCGGTCAATGTTGACTTGCACACCGACATGATGGCCACCGAAGATGTTGAAACCAGACACCACATCACTCTCGTTCACCACGCGGAACGTGCACGGCACGGCCTGGTTGTAGTGTAGCTTGAAGACAGAGTTCCCAATGCGTGGCTGACCGTAGGTATACACCACGATGCTTGGCTCGGGATAATGGAGAAGCAGCAGCACACGCCGCAGAGTGTAAGCGCAGAGAGATGCCAAGGCACCTCCTAAGCTGTGTCCAGTAACGTATACACGAAGAAAACCTTCGCGGCTCTCGGACGAAGTAGCTGCGGGGCTTTCCAGACCTCTTGTGCATGGAAGCTTCCAGCGCGGCACCGGTGCGACCCGGGAGCGAGCGTTGCCCTGCCTTTCGTGGTCTGGAGGGCATTCTTCGTGAAGAGGCATGCATATCTCCGAGTGAGCTGCACGTCCACCACCACGCACGTCGAATTCGTCATTCTGGGCCCCGTCCTCCACTTCATCCAGTGGCACACATTGACGGCGCAACTCCTGCAGCACCACGTTCATGACCGACTCCTTCAAGGACATCCACAACTCCAAGAATCCACTGTGTACGGTAGCGCGGGCAGAGAGAGCAGGTGTCTCCATTTCCCGCCAGATCCGCTGACGAAAGCGGATGTTCTCTAGCGCGTTAGCAGCGTTGTCAGTGCCGCGAAAAGCGATAACAAGGCGAGGAGCTTTCCCCGCATGGGCTGCGCAAGCCCCCGATGTGTCCATACGAGCCACCACCACCTGCACTCCATGCGTCTCCAGGACTGCGATTTGATGGTATCCGTAGCGTTGCACGTTCATGGGTGGTGGCCGCTCTTCCTCGTGGGCGATTGCACTAGGAACAGCGTCACCACGTGTTGACAACAGAGACGGTTCCGATGATGCCGGGGACGGAGAAGCTGTGAAGTCCCGAGACGGTACCTGCGAGTCACTGGACCTTGGTGGAGTGTTCGAAGACGGAGGTGGCTGAACGGAAGCGGCGGCATTGCCACGAGGCAGCGCTGCTACGGCGGCGAATAGCGCCCATGGTTGCACGGTAGTCTCTTCGGACACCTGAGCTGCGGGAGAGCGCCGACTGCCGAGGCTCTCGCGCGCTTCAAGAAGTGGCCGGCGTTCATTTTGTGTACTATGCAAGTCAAATCCTGCCTGCCTGTCCTCCCCTTCCACTTCATCCTCCCGCGCATTGTCAATAAAGGCGCTGGGGGCTGTCAGTGATGGCTTCCAAAATAGGCCGAATATAGCCAAAGCAGCGCGCTCCGCAAAGCCCAACGCAGCCCTCGGCATTTCCGCAGCATTCACCTGCAGACCAGTTTGAATGAAGTCATCCCCACAGCTTTCCTGGACGGCGTAAGCCTCACAGGACAAGTTGAGGCAGTCGATGGCTGTCTCCAAATTGAAGAAAACAAAACGCCGGCGGGCTCGCTGCCTCAGAAGCACTTGAAGTGGTCGATCCACGCATGCTTCGGCCAGCACATCCAAGAAAGTCGCCGTGCCATCCAGCAGTCTACTTTCCGTTTTTCTCAGCATGTCCAGCATACGACTGGAGGCATGACTCCGCATCTGGCGAGAGGGTCCACCGTTGTCGTGTGGCGCTGCAGAGGAGGGCTCCACGGGGGCCTCCGTGGCGGACCCAGCAGCCCTCAAGGGCTGCGGTAGAGTATCGATGTACGAGACACCCATGTCATCTCCAAACGGCGCGGCCCCAGCGCCTTGCGCAGCGCGAGGAGTAGCCACACATTCGAACATGTGAGGCGCAGTTTCCTCCGGACCTTCCGATATTCCCTGCGGGCACTCGGGGTGTGGGGACTCTCCACGTATCTCGTCGCCACGAAGGCCCTCGTCGTCCTCGCTTGTGAGCGAACACTGTCCGGAGGTGGACGCGGAGGGGCGGGTGGTGGTGAGGGAAGACAACGTACGTCGTCGGCTCGACATGCCCTGAGGCGTGAACCATTCGCTCCCTTCACGAAACACCGACACCGTCCCCTCCCTCTCCTCATGCAGGAGTGATGGTGCGGGAGGAGTGAACGCTGAACGACTTTTCCCCTCGCCCTCCTCCGATTCAACCGCCAGATGCAGGCGGTAACCCTCGCCGCACTCGCGGACCTCCGCATCTGTGACATCTTCTTGGGTGATGATGCGTTGGTCCGTGTTGGTCGTGGAAGTGGGACCGTTGACTTTCTTTTTATTCGTCGTCTTCGCAGCTCGCTTCGCTAGACGGCGCGCTACCTGCACCTCATAGAAGAACCTCTCTTCTGCCTCGCTGAAGAAAACGTAGAGGCTCCCACCGTGCCAGCTCAGCCACCGGTACCACCGAGACGACCACCCGACCTTTTTCCAGCGCGGATCACTCGGACGCAACGGGATCATCAGCGAAGATTGCGTGGTGGTGTACACGTACGTCATATGGTTTACCAAGCTGGTCAACACGAGCAGGTGAGAAAGCTGTACAAGAGGCTGATAGTAGATAATGCCCAGAAGCGGAGCATAGAGCATATCCAGGAGAGCTACTTGAAGGACGCAGTACGTTCCCCCCGTGAAGTACATAAAGATCATTATGCGGCACGCGAGCTGCTGGGGTCGGGTGGACAGATACGGGTGACGAGACAGGTTGCGGCGCAGCCAGTACAGGCCGACGCCGCTGAGCAGGATTCCAAGTAGCAGCACGTAATTAATACACTTCTGCACACGCAGGCAGGCAACACTTTTGCACGTCCGTTCCGCCACCCCGATGCCGCTTTCCTCGAAGAAGCACTGAGCGATATCGAGCGCAGTCACCATAGTGAGATATGTTATCAGCATCACCCGTGTGCGAAACCGTACCGCGTGCACACCCTGACCACGGACTGTAGACAGCGATGAGGCGCCTTCGGCTTCGCGAAGGTGGCCGGAGGACCGCGTCTCGGTCGGAGGAGGAGGACGCGTCACGTGATGTGCTTCGCGCACAGTGGCGGCGTCTTCACCCGCGCCGGTCCAACAAAAGGAGCCTGCGATGATGCTCCATACATAGCACACCACGAGTGCGGCAAAGTACGTGGGGAGGTGAAATTCTACGTAGTAGAGGAACAACCTCCTCCCCACGGTCACGGAGCCCGGCAGTACAGCGTGGCCCGATGCCTGCTTTGGTCGGACTGTGCCGACGTGGAGGCACCACCAGTAGAACGGATTCAAATATAAGAGAAGACCTAGCTGGGCCACGAGTGTCCACCGTTGCTCGTACAGCAGGCACGGCAAATGTCGTGCCCGATAGAGGAAGCGCAGCGTAGACACCAATGTAATGAGCAAAAAGATGTAACGGAAGACGAGTGTACCCATGGTGTATTGGGAGCGCTGAAACATGACGCCGACGGCGGACGATGGCACAGAGTCCGTTTCCAGTGTAGCAGCGAAAGGGGCGCGATGCATGCGACCGCTCCCCCATCGATTGAACCGCGTGGAAGTCTCTCCGCCTTGGCGCCGTGTGGGTGGGCCACTTCTACTGTGCGGGCGGTTTGAGGTGCACCTCCCACCGACCTCTACGGCATCTCGAATGGTGGCCTCCGCGAGCTCTGCGTCCACGTCCAGCAGCGTCAGTGTGAGTGTACTGCCATTGGCAGGAATCACCACGCTAGAGGGCAGAACGATGCTGCTACAGCGCGACGCATCCTCACGGCATGTAACACTCGCCCGATACGTGTAGACATAATTAGTGTCGTTGCGTACGGGCCCGCTGCTACTTGTTCCGCTACTGCTACTTCCACTCAACGAATTGTCGCTGTCTGGGATGAGTGGGATTTCCTGCAAAGCTACACGTACGTCGTATACTTTCTGCATAGGCGACTGCGGGCGGGTGTCCGCCGGGGTTCTCTCTGGAGCAGAGGCGACAGGAGGGGGGCGTGGTGGTCCTCCTGCTAAAGGGGAGGCCAAACGGATGAAGACATGAAAAAAGCGATTCAGTTTGTAGTTCAACACTCCGCCTAGCGCATCCGTCGTCCAGCGAAGTTTGTAAACCCGTTGGAGGGGTGGCATCGTCGGTCCTGGGGAAAGTGAAGGAGGTGGTGCGCGTTGAGAAGAACGACGCGCGGAGGGGGCATCACTGCGCAGATATGGTAGTGAAATTCGAGGATCGCTTGCGTGAATGGCTGCTACTGCTTCCTCCTCCATCATCGGAAGGAAAACACGCGTCACGGATGCATAGCGGACAAGATGGTCGCTGACATTCTTCACATTGCAGTCGGGAAGCAACACGCTGTCGTCCCGTATGCCGTCCAGAGGGGGCCATGAGATGTATCTACACCGCCCAATCCCCCTATTGTCCGCGTGGGCATGGAGACAGTCAGCATCATGCTGAACACCTGAACGAACTCCCTGGTCGGCTTCAGCAACCGACATGAAGATCTTCTCAGACAAGGAAGCAGGCTCCGGCTTCACCCAGTAGGCCTCCCAGCTCACGCAAGCGCTACTATTCCAGTCATCGAGGTGATAGGCCGCCACCTCTGTCGCATCGCAGAAGCTACGGCAACTCCACTGAAGCGCCACATTAGACTGCAAAATCAGCGCAGCGACAAGTACCGCGTACCAGGTGTAAAGGAATACGCGACTTGACGTAGATGACATTGTCTCCACTTGCAGCTCTACAGGAGAATCGTGATTCGCCTGAGAAACATCACATGTCACGAGAGTGTGCCGCCACCGCCTCGCTATTTCGTCTGGTGCCGTGTCGACTGCATTATCAAGATTCTGCCGACTGCTCTCACCAGCATTACCAGCACCTCCCTCGGACGGTCTAGATTGGGACGCAGCGCTTGCTGCACACATTCCTAGCCCCTCCCCTTTCTTTTTCCAGCGATGCGTGTAAAGAAGAGGAATATCGAAGAATCAAGAAGCTCGGCTCCACGGGACGAGAGCAGTAAAGGGGCAGAGGGAGGAGAATGGGAATAAAATGGTTTCGCTAAGAGATCTGTTTTCCCGTCCCGCTTTGGATCCCAATTTTTTCCTTCGAAAAGTGAGTAGAAGTAAAAAAGAGAGAGAAAGAAGCAGGGAGGGGAGCGGGGGAGACAACCCTCACGAGGAGATTGGTAAGCAGATGCTACTCCACGGCGCAGAGGTAGCTAACCACCAAGCAAACTATAAAAAAAGAAGGCGGATCTGGCAACAGCAACCGAGAAGCAGACACACAAGCAGATGAAAAAAAGCAGTTGCGACGGGGCAGCAAGTCGGTGTGTGTGCACCCTGCAAAGAACAAACGAGTGCCCGTGTGTGTGTGGGGGGAGGAGGGGGAAGAGAGATAAGAGAATGGAGAATGAAAGAGCGTACGATGTCCACGAAGAAATTTTGAAATTTCGAGAGCGTAAAGAACCTCTCATGTAGGTACTTAGTCTCTTTCAAGCGACTCAATACAGCATACGTCAGCCCCCAAAATAGGCAGTGAGGAGATGGAAGGGAAGGAGGAAAGGAGACAGAGAGGAAGACAGTGGCAACACCGAAGGAAAACGGGGTAAAGAGAAAGCTAAGGTAGTTTCTGCGGCTAAAACGGAGGGCGAGCAGGGAAGAAAATAGTCATCCGTTGGGGGGGGGGGGGGCGCTCTATCGCTATACCACGAAAAAGTCAGCACAGGAACGACGCAGTTCTGCCTGGTCCTCACGATGGGCGCTCTCCTCTCGGATTCTCCATTTCAGAGGAAGAGCCGAACCTGCAACTTTAAGAAAAAAGAGCGGATAACGAACCCGACGAAATCGCAAAGCCAACGACGGGTTGTATGGCTTGAACCCTCTGACCCAAACGTTTCCCGACTCCCTGTTTTCTCTCTTCATATGTGAACATGAGTGCTGGAAAAGTCGGCGCTCTTTGGGTCCTGGAGGGTGAGGATATCGATTTGTTGGTGTGAGCCGGAGAAGCGAGGTAAGGGGGGGGAGCTGTGAGTTGCTCCGCTTTGTAGCGTCTACATGTTCCCGCCTTCGATAGGTTTCTCGCATTCTTTCGTGTCGTGAAACGTTTTCCTCTAGCGCATCTCCTACGAAATCCTGTCCGGCTCCGACATGCGAGCCGCGATCAACCATCAGAAGGAATGCAAGCAGGAAGTCAAGAGAGGGAGAGCGTGTCTTCGGTAGCAACCTTACACAGCACACGAGACGAGAAAAAACCAGGGAAGGTCGCTGTGCCACAAAAAGATGGACAAAGGAGCACAATAGGAGAGAATGCCCCAGCCTCGTCGCCTCCGCTCCCTCACCCCCTCTTTTAGTCTATGCCAGCGTCAACCAATGAAAGTGCATATAGTTGAGGCAGAAGATGTTCTCCTTGGTAGAGGATTATCTCTTTTTCCAACGTGCACTCACACATACGTATAAGTATACATAGACCAACGCACTGCAACAGGTCGAAAAAAATTGGATTCCCTCCAACAAAGAGTTTTCACACACACACGCAAGGCAAGAGCTCTCCAAGAAAGTTGTATTCCCCCTTCTTTCATCCATAGAAGCGCTCTCTAGAAAGCGATGAAGTCCTCCTCGTATCCGTAGTTGCAGTAGCCTACATCGTCGTCGCCGTCCGCGTCGACGAGGCCGGCTTCATCAGGGATCGTCTCACGCAACCGTATTTCCTGCGACGCACCGCCTTGCCCCAACCAGTCGGGGAGATTATCAGGTCCTTTTAGAAGACTCTCTGGCTCCGTCGACATCGAAGCGTAACCACCAGCCTGGCCATCCTGTGCGTCGCGCGGCTCACTATCCGGCTGTGTTGGTGATTCCATGAACTGCGGTGATGGGAGCAGGTGCTTGCACCCGGATGGGGATGCCTGACGACCGTTCGGCACTGTATTTTGCGTCCTCTCATCCATGGCAAGAAGAGCAGTCGAAAAGTATCGCTCGTCTAATTGGGCGGCTGTGAAGGCCGTTGAAGACCCACCGTGTTCGGAGTTGTCGTGTGGTCTCCCCAAACTGTCTGCGGTCACCGAGCGACGAGCCCCGTCGGCAGTGATGACTTCCACCCCTGCTATCAGCGCATTCTCTATTCCCGGCAGTGCGGAGCAGACCGCATTACGGCCGCCCCTCTTGACGCCACGCACCCCGGTAGAGGAGCATCCGGGCTGGGAATGTACTTCAACTGGCGCGGAACCCTCAAAGATGCATGGGCAAGCGGAATCCTGGGGAAGCTGCCGCACGGGGTCACCCTGAAGGCGTGGAGTATTTCGAGTTCGCTCATCGGCGAGGGTCTCTTTCGTTCGAGAAATCCCGTTGCTGTGAGGGAGATTCGATGCTGCGGTACTCGTTACCGCACTGAAGGATGACGCATGCAGCATTGAAACAGGTTGGTGCCGCTCCTTAGCATCTCCATCGTGTGCTGCTGCGGAAGAATACCGCTGAACCTCCTCGCCTGCGCCGTTCGCCAACGGGCCGTCTGCTGGGTCTGGGAAACTTCGCAGAGGCTTTGGCCGCCAGTGCAACGGGGCTTGACTGAGCCGCGGCCGTCTTAGAGGCATCGAAAAAGCTCCCCCAACGCTAGCGCTGAGGAGAGGATTCAGAATAGTAGAACTCATCGAAGGTTCCTCATAGTTCGCACGTGCCTTGTTTACCCCTGAGAATGCTGCCATGTGCGAAACAGCAGCCGCAGGACCGTCACCGATGCACTCATCACCAGGGTGTGAGTAATTCCTCGATGATACACCCGACCGAGGACGCACAGCCGGTGACCGATTCCCCGTGGCATCATCATACTGAACCAGGCGAGCTCTGCGGCGATCCTCAGTATTTTCACACGAATCCTTGGCACACCTCCCACCCTTACCTGCGTCCTTTTCATCTTCCTTCATTCGCGGTGACACGAGCACAGCAGCAGCAGCAGCAACAACCCCAGAAGCCATGTTCAGCGCCCGTGCCTCGGTAAAGAAGTTGGACATCGCTGGCACGTCCGCTGCACCGGAGCCTCCGTCGCTCGTCAAGGTGCTGAGGGCAAGGCTCGAGCACGGGGTGCGCTCTTCTGATGGCGGGGAGAGCCTTTCAGAAATGTCGGCGTCCTGGGAAGGCGACCGCAGCGCATATGCCAACTGAGGAATTGGGTCAGCGTAATCCTCGCCGATCTGACCATGGACCGACACGGTACTACCCACGGATTCCCTCGACATCACATGTGAAGAAGAACAAATGGAGACTGCCCTCCTGCTCCGCGAACCCCGGCTCCACACAACCCTATCGCTCGCATCTTGCTGGGACACCAGACGACCCTCTTCGGTTACACGCTCCAGAAGAGAAGGGAGTGGCAACACCAGAACCGAGGAGGACTTCTCGAATAGGTGGCTCCTTTGATGTGAAGTTGCAACCGTTTCATCCCTGCAGAGATCACACGGTTCAGTCAGCGAGGTACTCTGTACACTGGATCGATCATGAAAGGCACCTCCCGTTTTTATGTGTTGCGTGCCTGCCTCAGTATGCGCAGTCTTTGTCCGTTCCAATCGCGCGCTCTTTGGTCTCATCGCTTGTGGAACCACGTTGTTTGAGTTTGGCAGCGCTGCACGTGTCGACTCTCCTTCGTAGTCATCAAGTGTAGGGATCGGAAATAACAGCTGCCTCCGCTGGGCCGCATCCCATATCCGAGGAGTCCACGCAGCTTTTAGGATGGCGCGCCCCCGTGACTCGGTAACTACATTTTCAAGGGAATCGTGCGATGGGGAACGAGGGCATGGTTGTGAGCGCTGAGACGATGCGTCAGCTGCGCGGGCGAGCCGTGGGATCACGCTAAAAAAATTTTCATCAAGCTTCATTGACTCGCCCCGGTGAGGAAGAGGCCCGTCGAGAGGCGGAGGCGCAGAAGAGAGCGATGCCGAGGATGGAACGTTGCTTCCCACCCACGGTATCGAGTCCACGCAGTGGCAGGGAAAGGGTGGCGAAGGGGCTGGTCCGCTGCCAGAGCAGCTCCGCCGTGCGGGGGTCACAACATCGTGCGCGTCTGGGGAAGAGACAGGGTCACGCCTGACCCTTTGGTCTCCAGGGCGGTCCTCATGACTGAGTGTCTCCGCTTGCTGAGAAAATCCTCCAAATACATCATTTTTTGCGGACTCTGCCAGTCGAGTAGCCGCTGTACGCAGGAGATGTGACCACGGCACAGAAGCACTGCGCGAACTGGGAAGTCCTAAGCGCCACGAACGCTCAGGATCGAAATCTACGCAATTTTTGATATGCAAAACGCGGCCGGGAGGCTCATCAGGAACGCCACTCGGATCCTTGTGATGTGAACGTGACAGTGAAGGGTGCTCCTGCAAAAATCCTCTCCTGGTAGCAGCGCACGCATCGGCCTTCTGAGGCACAGCATCGGTACCATTGAGTTCTCGATCGGCAGCATGCGAGGATCCTGATGTGATCGTACTCCATGATTGGCGACAACGCGGATCCTTTGCTGTCGAATAAACAGTGCCCGTATTCATGTGGGAGTCCTCGCGCACATAAGCGGAAGCTGAAGGGGCCGCTCCTCTGGTCCGCTGTCGGCTGCTTGCTGTGTCCACCGCGGCATCGTCCCAGGGCTTAGGACACGGCGTTCCGGCAGCGTTGCGCGGGCACAAGCCCATCCTCGCCGTTGGAGACGTCGCTTTGCCTTTGAACGGACGATCGTGCGAGTCGGGGATGGACTCGCTCTCTTCGCCATCCTGCCTGCCCCGATTTTGCAGCGACGAGTGTGCCTGGGCGAACGAAGATTTCCATGGTGTGATAAGTGAATGCCGTATCGTTTGTACGCACTCTGCGATAGACCGGAGAGTGCCTACGTTCGGCTCGTGAGCGTAGGAGGAGGAGGGCATTGTGCGCCCTTGTCAGAAAAAGGGGGGAGTGAAAAGCACGTCCTGCTTGCTCCAACACAATCAGCTGGGATGTTTCGATACGGCAGTCTGTGTGAAGGGGGTTTAGACGTTGCGAAAAAGCCTGCTCTACGGCTTGGGATCGAAGGGCTTGCCTGTAGACCTTTCACCCCCTACACACCAACACGCTATCCTCCCTTGGCAACATATGGGGAGTGGCGGACGGTCTCTGATCGTAGAAGAGGCGCACATTGTGAAGCAAAAGGTTGAAAATGAAGATGCATACGATGGACAATCCCACCGCTCAAAGCAACAGATCGATCACCCCCCACCCCACCCCTTGGAGCCTCCATGCCTACAACACTGGCCCGTCTGCCTCCCTCCAGTGGTACACCATCCGCTGGTCGCACCCCACAGGCGAATAGCGAGATCGAATCCGTGTGCAGGTGAAGCAGGATGAGGTTACAAAGACTGCGAGTGGGCTCCCCAGGTGGCACCCCGTAGAGAGTGGAGGAGAGGGGAGCCTCACTTTCTGAGCAACCATCGGAGAAAGGAGGTGGGGAAAGGGGAAAATGATATTCGAGATGGTGGGGCGGGGGCGAAACGGGAAGAGGTGTGCAACTTCTTGAAGGGCAGCTGCAAAAAGCTGCAAATGAAGTAGACCCTCGGTGTTCTTTCTCCCCGCTGCTCCTCTTTTCTTCTCCTTCTGGTGGCGGCGTGAATCATCCATGAGGCCACATGTTTTGAGAGAAAAATATGCGCTGTGCGGAACGCCGTGGATAATGCCGCTGCCAGCTGAACATTCCATGAATTCCGCTTTTCTGTTCTCTTCTTCTTTCAAAATAGCGCATTATCATCTTGTATGGTGTTCAAAGCCCAATGTGAATATATACTTTTTTAAGAGAACATGTAATCCCTACTCGTGGTGCCTGTCCTGGAGATCTTATCTGCACAGATATGCTTGGTGAGATAATAGCTATGTCATCCTTCGTTGAGTATCCGATGAAGGAGGGCGGGAGAGTTCCTCTCAGAGAGTGAAGAGGGAAAAAACGCGGAAGACTCGAAGCTGTCCCAATCGAGAAAGACCAAACGAGATATTCTATCCTCCACACGAAAATACGAGGGGGCTGGGTGACGACGATGAGGAAACACTACGAAAAGGAGCTGACAACGATGGTGCTGTGGCGCGGTCTCTGCAATGTATCCAATGAAAAGACCACTATTCAACCACGATGACGATCGCAGCAAATAGGGAAAAAATAAGCCGTACACTATATATATATATATAGAGATGTATATATTGCAAAAGTTCGTGTGTTAGAAGAGCTGTGCCATTCGCCCAAAAAAGACCCGTTCCCGATATTCATCTCATGTCACACTTGCATAAAACGGGATAAATTTGAATCGTTTCCCTCACGAAAACATCTTCGCGAACATTTTCTTCTCCCTAGCCTTCTCGGCCTCCAGGGCCGCTTTGGCTTTGTTCAATTCCGCGATCACGGCGGGATCGTCGTTCGAGGCGGCCTTAGCCTTTTCCAAGTCTGCGACGGCTTCCTTGAACTCCTTCAAAGCGTTGTATGCCTGACCCCGGCGGAAGAGCGCCTTGGGGTGATCAGGCACAAGATCAAGCGCATTGGTGCAGTTGTTTACAGCGTTCCTCCACAACCCCAATTTCACACTGCAGGAGGCGATGTTGAGGTGGCACGAAAGGGAGATCTCCCGCTTCTTCGTCTTGTTCTCGTCACTGCTCGTGTCGTAGAGCTGCCCCAGAATGGAAAGCGCCTGCACAAATCGGGTCTGCGCTTCGGCCCAACACTCTTCCTTGAAGAGCCCTTGGCCTTGTTCACGCCGCTTCTGGGCCATGCGGAGGCGTTGAGGGTCACTTTTCAGGTCGGACTCCTCCTCTTGGCGTTCCTTGCTCAGCTTCACTAGTTCCTCCTCGCGCTTCCTTTCCTCCGCGCGCCTCGTTTCGTAGTAGTCCTCTATTTCAGGGAAGTTCGATGTGATGTGCGCCTGTACGGCGGCCAGTTTCTCGGTCAGCTCCGCCGTGCTCGCCTCGTCGCCCTCGCTGCGCACAAAATTGTCGACCTCCTCCAGGTAGGCTTTGATCTCCGTCTTCTTCTCCGTCGAGGCGGCGCAGTTGTCCACATCGACGAGAAGCTGAAGCACGTAAGAGTCGAGCCGGTTGAGCGCATCCAGCCGTTCATGCACGAGGGCGTCGGCAGACTCCATTTGCGTCTCCAACACCGCCCACTTCGCCACATCCGCCTTTGCTTCTTCGGAGAGGGGCCGAGTAATAAGTGAATCCGCAGTGAGAGCTTCGAAGCCGATGAGTTCAACCTGATGCGCTATCGCGACCGACGGTGCCTCGCTCACGGAAGCCTGCGTGTCAGGTTGCCCCGCAGATCTAGCCTCACTTTGGCGACGCACCTCAGCTAGGATGGCACTTCCCTCGGCAACAGCCAAATTTGCGTCGAGTGAAACGCCGACGCGGGTGATCCCAAACACCGCTTTGATCACTTCGGTGATGCACACCGATCGCCAGCCACCGCCAACCACCTCGACACGGAGAGGAGCGGTGGTGGCTCCTTCGCCTGCCGTCGTGTGGGACAGGGGCAGTTTTTCCTTGATCTCCGTCAGCATCGTACTGAGAGAGCACAAAAAAGGCTTTGCGGCCTCGTCCATCTCAGCCCGTGTTACGGGAACCACAATGTCGAGATCACCTGGTAAACCCTCCAACTGCACCTGAGTCTTCTCCGTGGTGGAGAGCACTTCCTTCGTCTTTCGACATTCTCGTAGTATTTTTCGGAATGCTTTGATGTCACCCCGCAGCGATGCGGCAGCATTCCCGAATCGGTTATGAAGTTCGTTGTAGACGTGGTTACAGAGCAGAACATCGATGTACTCACTACCCATCCGCATCGCTCGGCTGATCACCTTTTCCACTCGCGGCCGAGATGCCATAATAAGTGACGCAACCGAGCAACTTTGTCCAATATCAATGAGCACGACTGGCACCGCGGCATCTTCGTGCGTCTCCGGTAAATTAGTGAACTGCAGATGGTGGAAGTAGGCAGCGGTGGCCTCATCAGAGGGTGCGAGAAGTGTATGCTCCTCTGGTACTCCAGCAAGTAGAGTAGCCTGACGATACGCCTCGAACGCACGGGCTCCTGCGGCTGACGGTAAAGCGACGCAGAACTCAGCACGTCGGATCAGTTCCACATCCGGTAAGGAGCGCAGCAGAGACTTGATGTAGAACGCAACCGCCTGTGCAGGATGTGTGTCGTGCTGGTGCGTTCCAAGCCGACGTGGGATCAGCGTCGCAGTCTCCGACATGGCATCTGCCGGGGAGAAGACGCGCAGTGCCGCCGACGAATCCTTGGGCTCCTGCTCTCCTTTTGTGTATCCGCTGATCCAGGGCACGAGATCGATGACGGTCTCGGAAGCCTTCGTCACCTGCCGTGCCGACGCGTTTTCGCCGAATGAGCGTGCCTCGTTTGCGGCGAAGGAAACCACCGTGCTGGTAGCCTCGTTGCCAAGCTCGTTACGCATTATCGTGGGCATTGGTTTCGCTGAATTGAGTATTGCGACACGCGCCGTTAGCGAGCCTACATCGATGCCAACGGTGAATGATGGCATAGCGGCTGGAGATGCCACATTGGAGGCTGGCGAGGCAGGGGGAGACGACGGAGTAGCCTCCGACAGGGGCGAGCCTTCGACGGGCGCCTCTGGTGCCTCAGTGGCAGCACTCATGGTTAGAGCGTTCCCAATCTCTCTGCTGTTACTCTCTTCCCTACGTAGTCTCAACAAGGAAAGTGAATGAGAGAACACCGGGATAAATAGTTACGATGAAGGCGGAACGAGAAAAAAATCTTGTGAGGACGGGGAAAGGGAGAAACAGATGCTGGCGAATTATAGAGTCTGTAAGAGATCCACGACGAGAGGGAGGAGAAGTAAGAAGGAGTGGTGCTTGATGAATAAGGTCGAGGGAAAAAGGATATTGTCTTTGTCGGTATGGCAAAGATAATCGGCACAAGAGGAAAAAACAAGAAGAGAAAAAGAGGTAATAGAGAGAAACGGGGGTGGGGAAAGATTTTCTTCTTCTTTCTGCACATGTGCGCAGAGATGTCTGTAGGGATAAAATTCCTCTAAATATTTCTCCTCCCACGCAACTTCGACTTGTGATGACGGGATTTCAAAAGGAATCCGAAGGGCAAAACGAAGCGGAAACGGGAGACACCGGGAAATTTCGTCAAGGCCCACACCGCGGTACCAGAAGGTTCACTTAATGAAAGACCTCCATGGGTGACGATCACCTTTGCAGAGAGCAGCACTCCCTCCCCTCGCCTGCCACTGCTTGTGTTCTCTCCTTCACAACAGCAAAAAAATAACTGTCTCCCTCGCGAGCGAAGAAAGAAAGGACACTGTGCGGGTGAAAGGGAGGAGGGATGAGTGGAGAAAGGAAAGAAGGGAGAACTCCTTCCACCCCTCTTCCCCACGTTTTTCTGCTTCCGCATCGCCCCTTTTCCATCCCCGAAACGAACTCGCCCTAATTCGAGTGGAGATGATGCCCCATGTTGTGTGTGCGTACGTGCAGGCGCGGGCACCGCCCATGTGCATGTGGCACCGTCGATGACGACGACCACTTTAATGTACCTGATATCCTCACCGAGGCGATGTACAAAAAAAAAGAGGAAGAAAGAGAATGTTGGCACATGGCGAGAATTCGAGGGAACGTGAAGACGTACGAGAGTATACGTGCATCTCCCTGACGCTTCGCCCCGTCCGACTACCATTTTAGCAACATTGGCCAGAGCTGTGCAGCCCTTCCTTTCCTCCCGCGATTCAACGCCCTGTTCGCTTCATCAAATCCCGGCACTCGAGCTTTCACAACTCCAGAAATCCCAGTGAGACGTCGATACCAAACAGATGTAACACTACCGCCACCACCACCCTCCCTTCCCCTCCTCGAACTCTCAATACTTTTGGTAGAGAAGTGGGTAGGGGTGAGAAAGGTCCGTGTCATTCACCGCTCAAACTTTTTTGTTGTTGGGGGGGGGGGGGTTCAATTTGTGCTATTGAACATGTCCACATACTGCGGGCGCCCCGCCGGGCGCGATACGCCACGACCCGCCATGGTTGGTGGTGGCGCGCCACGGCCCCTTCCTATCGCGGGAGATCCAGTCGGTCGAGGGGCTGGAACGCCGCCTTTATGTCCGTGGATATCGACCATGGGGCCCGGACGCACCGGAGCGGGAGGTGGCACATCCCCAGGCGTCAGCTTTGATGGCAGCTCTGGTGCTGGCCCACCTGGAGGACTTTGTGCAGGGCCTGTAGCAGCAGCAGCGGTGTTTGTCGAGGCCGTGGCGGCGCGAGTCATCTTCGGTGGGCCGGCCTTTGCCAACTCTCGTTGCCGCTTCTCCTCGTCCGTCTCCTCGAAGAGCCATCGGCCCGTGATTGGGTCGAACGCAGGTGGCTTTTCTGTATCAAGGTGCATCGGTTTCGCTTCCTTCGGTTTCTCCTCCTCTGCGGCCTCGCTGCCGCCTCGGCGAAAGAAGTTCCGCAACATGTCAAGCGAGCGTGAGCGCCGCGGCGCTGGCTGAGATGCGGGTGCGGCTTGAGGATTCGCGCTCTTCTGCTGCTCAGGAGGTGCCTTGGTAGCAGTGGGGGTCGCCGACGCCGGCGGCGGTGGCGGGGTCTCCTGAGACTGGGAAGGTGGAGGAATCGCCTTTGGCGGGGAAAGTCTTGCCGGTGGCGCTAGAGCCGTCGGACGCTGCTCCTTTGTGAGAGAGGGCGCAGTTGCTGCGGCCATTGGCGGTGGCCCCATGCGCTGGGGTGCCAATGCCACTGGTGTCGGAAGCCCTGTGTGAGGCGGCTGGGAAAAGGTTGGATCGTTCACCTGAGCTGATGCACCAGTAACGCCATTGTGTTTGTCGGTCGGAGGGGGCGGCAATGGCATTGACTTGGTTGTGGGGGGAATAACTCTGTTGCCGTCGGCTGGCGCGCCGTGCTGGGACGGTGAAGGAAAAATCGTCGGGGCGCTAGATAAGCGCTGCGGAGAAGGAACTCCCTTCTCCGGTGAAAGCTGGTTTGCAGCAGCCGCAGCTACGTCACTTGGCATAGCCGGCTGCTTTCCACTCTCGCCATCGGGAGACGATGGTGGAGGTACGCCTGCAAACAAATAAACCAGTTCATTGAGCGTGCGAGGAGGGGCATAGAAGGAGAAGGCCTCTGGGGGCGGCATGAAGCGCAGGAGAGCTTCTAACATGTCTGTAGATTCCTTCTCCAGTCCCACCTCTCGCGCCCAGATCACCTGCATCATGCGGCACCCCACGGCACTCCGTGCGAGCTCCACAGGGAGGCCGTGGAAGGGTACAGGTGACTGGGCAGAGTCTGGGACTTGCAGTGGCGGAGCTCGCGCGTCGAGCCGCGCGCGCACAACCTGCACCAATTGTGTAAGCACCGTCGTTATGGGAGAAAGGAACCCTGTTCGGCAGCCTAACGTAGGGTGGTATATCCCCCCGACCACCATCAGACGCCTTCGAATCTCCTCCATCATCTTTCGCTGCTCAGGTCGCGGCAGCAAGTCCTCCACTTCCTCAGGCGAAATCGTCGATATCAACGGTAGAGGATCGGCGCCGCTTCGCACCGGCGCTGCCATACCGAGCGGAGTAAGATGCAGAAGTAATAGGCATGTGTGTGCTTCCGTGACCAGATGAAGTTGTAGCAGTGTCGTAGCTAGTGCCAGCAGACCCTCACCACTCTGACGAGTGAAGTTGGCTAGAAGGATAGAAGCGTGTCGGAACCACGTCTGCTTCAACATTGCCGAATTCCGTGCGAAAGAGGCCGGTGGACTTTGTGACGGCTGTGGAGCAGCGCCAATCAGCTTCTCTTCCCTTGTTGCCGCGCCGCCCATTGCTGAGGATGCTGCTAGCTCCTCTGAGGCTGCCGGCAGCAACGGGAAAGGGGGCATCTCGTTGAACATACCGTACGCATGAGCAAGTGGAGAAGTAACCATAAGCTCCTGCTCTGCAATCGCCTGAACGCAACGTTGGTATAGGGCCTTCGTGGGACACATCATTGCGATCAGCAAGGCATGGGCGAAAAGGTGCGCCCCCAGCGCTACTTCCACCGCCTTAACGCGTTCACCGATACAGAGCAAATCTTCGATAGTTCGCAACGCAGTGGCTTGTCCCTGCATGTCAAAATCGCGCTTGATCTCGTCAGGGTTTAGCGGAGATGTTATTCCTTGTCCGTTGGTGTCGCCAACAGCACCGGTGACAGCACTAGCAGTAGTGATACCAGGAAAAGAGCGCTCGACTGGCGTGCCCGTTCTGCGTCCACGTGTCTCCCCCGCGGCTGTGGCGAGGAGAAGTTCTGACAAGCGCCGACCACCGTTGGCTTTCCACGAAAAATTATCCTCCGGTCGCTGCGGTAATGCGTCTCTGAGCATGACGGTGAGAACACTAGACAACATAGGGGGTGCCCCGTTCTTTAATGCTTCTTCTATCGTGCGCATCGCAGAGTCCGTGGTGGCATCCGAAGCAGTCCAATCATTGGAACGCAGTACGCAAGGGTAAACAACGTCGGACAGGATACGTAAGTAATTGCGCCCGAATTCTGTTCCACGAATGCCTTGGCGATCGACGCTCGATCCTCGGGAAGTAAGTGCCTCCATCACGCTACAAAAGCTAATGCAGCTACTGGAACTCCGAAGCGGTGATCTGTCCGTCGCCCTCGGAGCGCTCTGAGCTGGGGGTCTTGCAGATGTGGTGTTTGAGGGGGTGCAGGCGTTCGACGCCTCTGCCTGTCCCAGCGGCGATGGCTTGAGATTAGGAGCTGAAGCAGATGCGTGGTTCGAGGAGTTGAAACACACCGCGATGCAAGGGACCCTTGAACTGCGTTGGACAGCAACCCCAGGAGGAAGCGAAGCACCACCCAAAAATATTGCGAAGCAAGGGGCACCGTTTCGCCTCACTCGCGTGTGCCCGGCTTCATTCACGACGGTGCTCGTCGCCGAGGCTGCTACGGGCACGCCTCGGTCTCCGCTTAGCGGGGCGCTTTTGTCGCTGCCAGGAGGGTCGAATGTGAGGGAGGGGTTTTTAGGTGGACGAGAAAAGGGATTGACGAGCAACGCCCCACTCGCGGCGGACCCTGTTGAAGGAGTCACTGTTGACTTTGTTGCAGCAGTGACGTCTTCAGCACTGCCACATGATGCAAGAGCCGTATCGGTGGAGTCATGCGTGGGTAGTGCTGGTACCGGGTGGCGGCCAGGGAGTTGCGAAGGGCTGGCGGCGGGCAACGAGGAGGCCGAAAGGTGATGAGAAGCTGCCCCCGACTGTGTTGACCACTGCCGTGGTGGAAAGCTGGCAGAAGGCGTGGAACCCTTGAACCCTGCCGCCTGAAGCCCTTCTTGCGG
Organism: Borovskyia barvae; assembly: GCA_030849085.1. Classification (NCBI taxonomy): domain Eukaryota; phylum Euglenozoa; class Kinetoplastea; order Trypanosomatida; family Trypanosomatidae; genus Borovskyia; species Borovskyia barvae. Next base: position 67,542 of record JASAOM010001090.1, on the reverse strand, counting down.
AAGTGCTGCACTTGCTGCTGAAGCCTTCATCGAGTCACCCGCTTTCTTACGAGAGGAGGCAGGGAGGTACTCGTCCTCGGGCTCAAGAAAGGGGTTTCCTAAAGAAGACATACCTTGCGAGCCATGTGTAACACCTGCTGTCCAGAGACCCTCGCCCACAGAAGGCGCTTCGTGCACAGGTTCAGCCCGGTGAGTGTTGTCACAGCCACCCATAGCATCAGTAGAAGAACGTGCAGGATCGGTGCCCTGGTGTCGCTCGGAAGAAACTACTTCACGGCCTTCAGTCGCAGCCCAATGCGGTGGTGCCTGCTCTGGGGAGCTTCGCGAGCAGCGCTCGTTGCTTTTGTGGATGTGCTCCTCTCCGTCCTGGGTCGTGTACGATTCGACGCGAGTATCCTGAAACTTTCCGCATAGGCTCGGGTCGGGACACGGAGGGGGATTCGGGGTATTTTGTAGCCCTAAGGGGGATACATGTGCGCCACCGTGATGTTGACTTCTCTGACTTGGCACAGCGTTGGCTCTGACGGGCAGAGCGGTGTCGGGAGCACGGGTAGGCGCACCTTGGTGTTGCCAGGAGCCTCCCTGTGCCTCTTTTGGTTGCCCCTCGTGTGAGAATCTCGCATGTTCCTCCGGTGGCATGGTGGCGCCGTGATCATCATCCCAGGGAGAGGGGTGAGAGCCACGGGAGGAACCGCCAACGTTGTCGCCGAGATCTGCTTTGGTATCACTCGATGCGAACTCCTGCTTCTCCTCTGCGGTTGCTACGGGCCTCTCCGCTTTCCGCGGGACGCTGTCGAATAACGAAGGTCGCTGTGGCATCGGCGACTCCTCTGCAAGCATGCGTGAATCCTCATCGCGGATGTACGGCGACGCTGCGTAGGGACCACGGGTAGAGCTGGAATGAACTTTGGAATGCGCAGGGAGCGCGGAGGGAGGAGGAAGAGCTCCGTACCCATCCTGCTGGGTTGGTGGCCGCGGTGGTGGCGCTGTCATCCATTTTGATTGAGACTCGATTCCCCGCGGTGTGTTGTAGCCCGACGCCTGGCCCACATTTACGGCTGTGGATAGAGCACCATCCGCCACCTTAGCAGGTCCACACACCAGCTGACTCACGGGGGGTGGAAAGAGAAGCTGGCTCGTCTCATGAGAGCTCACCTCTGGAGGTGCCGACGACTTCGGCGCCGCGGCCTCCGGATCGCCAGCTTGAAACTCCGCCGAGCTCATCGATGTTACAGCTAGGTGTGCGACCCCATCCGACCGTGATGCCTCACCCTCACGAACACCATCCTGCCCTTTTTGTGAGAAGGTGTCGTGGGATGGCAACGGCTGCTGTTGTGATTTACTGCGCCACACGGTGGGTGGCGATTCCAGCTCGGGAGATCGCACTGCTGCTTCATCAGCCGAATCGAGGAAAGGATTGGGGTTGGGTGCAGCTGTCAGGTGGGGCACGGTGGAGACTTCCGCAACCACCGCTGCATTGACACCCGCAGTAACTTCTGGCTCATACGTGCGTGCCGCCCTCACGGCACCCCGTCCTGCAGCACCGATACCTCGGCTGAAAGTTGCACCCGCTTGCATTTCGGAGATGAAGGCTCTCGAGCGAGCAAGAGAGTTTCCTAGTGAATGATGGCCATCCTTCGCTGTCGCACCAACACGAGCTGTAGTCCCAGGGATAGCTTCCTTCTTACTTTCCTCACGGAGGCCATGCCCAGGCGGATTCACCCTCGAAATCTGCTGTGAAAGTGGCATCGGATCTGCCACTGGTTTCCTCTGCTCCAGAACGAGAGCGGCCGCAGCCGCAGCCCGTTCGTTGGACGGCGACGTCGTGGAGCCACCAGGAAATGCAGTCGAGGAGGGCAACGGCTGCGATTTAGGAGCAGAGGGCGCACAGGAAGGACTATTCGGCGGCAGCGTTGCATGGCGGCTGCCGCGTGACAATAAGGCAGCCTCTAACAACTCACGGCCACGTGACGCAGCTGTAACTGGAGAAGCACCGCTAGATCTGCGGCGACTCAGTTTCGAAGTGTCCCGATCACCACTACATGATTGTAGAAAGGACGGCATATTGCCGCACTTTCCAGACTCCGCGTTGAGTGATTGTCCCCGTCTAATAGTGTGACCACCCTCCGCAACAGCATCCACCACTGTCGCCGAAGCTGCTGCAGTTGATGCCGCGTAGGTATAGTGAGTACTTCCACTACAAGACGGAATAGTGCCTCGTCGGGGTGCTGACACAGCTGCGGCCCCGGTAGTGTCCGAGAGGGCGGTGGCGTTACGTTCTTCGGCCACCGTCATCACGGTATTTTTCTGCCTCTCGATGCCATATGGCCACTGGCAAGCAGCGGCATTGTTGGCATCGCAGGGAGAGTGGCGACCGTTGCTCGACGTGCGAGAGCTCGCGTGTTGCAGCCGAGCGGCCCCACTCACACGAGTCAGCAGCGGTGCGTTCGTGACAGGTGATCCCTGGGACATGCGTCGTACTACCTGCGTCGCGGAAAGGGAGTTGGGTGTCGCTGTAGCCACCGTTGACGAGAGCACCGGGGATGACGATTGCGGCATCTTTGAGTCTATGCCATCTCCTTGGAATAGGGAAGTCGCGGCTGTTTTAACGACGGGGCTCGCGAGGGCTGTTGCCGGCGTCACCGGTGTCGACAGCGGCATAGAAAAAAGCGGAGCATTAGGTGCCGGTTGGGCTGACTTCGGGGATGCTTGATGATTAAGGCCCCCTGAGAGGCCCGCAGCTTCGCCATCCCCCGACGTAAAGTCTGGCATTGGATACCGAGAAGCACCTTTTCCGTGCGACCTACCAGGGACAGCAGGTGCAGGGGCCGCCGGGTGCGGAAAGGCACCCGAAGGCGCGGATAGCCCATTCGACAAACATGACGAAGGAGTTGGTACCCCCCACATCGATGGCACTGCCTTCGGAGGCTGGCCAGTTACCGGTCGCACTGGGGGCGGAGGTGCAGAGCTCTGTGCACCCAGAGCGCCTTGGAATGCAACCGCTCCTCCAGGGCTGGCCCCAAGGCGGGGCGGCGGGGGAGACGCAGACTCCTGGGCCACCCGATTCGCAGCCGGATTCACGTACTGACGGTACGCACTCAGCATATTTCCACGGCGAGTGGGCGGATCGTCCGTTTGTAAGAGCGTCGTCGCGCCCGGGCCTGACGGCGTGTTCTTCCGAACGGCAGAGACGGCGTACGTTGCACCACCAGCACCGCCAGAAAGAGGTGGTGGTGGCGGTGGTGGCGGTGGTGGTGGTGGTGGTGGTGGCTGCAGTGAGGCTTCTCCTGACATGATGGATGTATTTACCTGCGCCAGCCACGTATCAAAATTCCCATACAGCGAAGGTTGCACGAATTCCTTCACACTTTACCCTTCCTCCACCCCCAACACACACACACACACACTTACTTAGAATAAAAAATCGTAGAGGCTGCGCGGGAAGAAAACAATTCGATACCCAGGCAATGTATAAGACTCGCCGAAGCTTCAACGATAGAACGGTACTTTCGTGCTGCTTCTTGACCAGCGCAGTTGAGAATCCTGAACAACAGCTCTGGGAATCTTCACTCGTTGAAGCAACGGGGCCCCCTCTCCAATGTCCGGCTAGTTTGTGTACAGGCAGGATCTCTTGAAGTATGATCGTCGATTGTTTCACTGTTTGCCCGCGCTCTCTCTCTCTCTCTTCTTCTCCTCTTTAGAGATTGTAAATTCGTAGCCGAACTTTTTGTCTCCTCTGGAATCTGATGAATGAAACCCACCGACGAGGAGAAAGATATGAGAGGGTTGAACCGACACGAAGGTGGGGAAGTGATGTGGATGTGAAGAGACAGTCTCAGAAAACGCGCAGTGACTGGAGATTTTTTTGATGTTCTAAAGATTTCCGGAAGCTTCGGTTCGTACCGTAGCAAGAGGGGCATAGGAGAACAGAGTATGTGGAGTAAGAGCAGAGAAAAAATACGGCCGCACAAGGCATTTAAAAGAGGACGCGGAGCAAGCGCTTGCAGGAGCTTTCATGCACGATATCGCAGAGGGCTCACTGCCCACCTCTTTCTCCCACCTTTGACAGCTGGAAAGTGGGGGGAGAAGCAAGGAGAGGCAGGAACGAGGCGCTGCAATGTATGGCGAATCATGAGTTGGCACTAATGCGAAAAAAAAGCATCATGACAATCGTAAAATCACCTCTGTTTAATCAGCAATGATATTGTGGAAGGGTGCGTGTGATCGTGCAGGTGCTAGATTATTCGGCCTTAATAATGTTCCCACCAAAGATTCTCCCTTGTATGCACACCCATGTAAAGACGAGGTACGCTGATCGTTGAAGCAGTGGGGAGGAGGACAACCGTGCCGCGCGGGGAAAGCACCTTGCGCCACCGCTTCATGGCCAACCAACCGTAAACCCCAACGGCAGGAATGCGGTGCTACCAGGAGTAGGAAAGACGCGAGCCGCACTGCAGAATCGAGACGATAAAGGAAGCTTTGCGATGTCACTGTTCCTCGCACGCAAAAGAAAAAAGCCAACGGAGGGTGAGGAAGGAGGAGAACGGCAAATCAGTGGCATATCGGCAAGGAAAGCCAGCATCCATGCCTACATTCCCCCCCCTCTTTTTTTGTTGGGAACACGCAGACCAACTCGCGCCTTTACCCCCCTCGTCCAAACGCAAATGCGGGGGGAAAATTTTGGGATAGCAGCAGGCAATACCCAACCGGTGCGGACGGCTGAGAAACGTGCCCCATCGGCATCCCTCCATTGCGAGAAAAGATCCTGCTGATACGATTTCTTATCGCTTCTGAGAGGCAGAGGCGGTGAGAGAGAAGGGGTAGGGGGGTGGACAAGCATAGCTGCTCGGTCAAGACACCTTAGTCGACATGAGGGTCCATTTGTTTCGGCAGGTGCACTCTCCTCTGAGATCGAAAGCAGCGCTGTCGGCTAGTCGCTATCATCTTCATCCATGAGACGGCGCAGTAATGAACTGCCATCAGACACAGGCTTCGGGGGGCGAAGCTTACCGGGTTGCTTCACTGAAGCGTTGGGGCATAAATGAGTGGATGATGATGTTACGTTCTTGGCTGGGGCCGGGGAGTTGGTAACCAGTGTTGTCCGCGAAGCCGGAAGAGCTCGCACAGAGGTGCTCAATGGTGCATGCTCGATATCAACATCGGCATCATCGTCGTCGTCAGCAACGAAGAATTTATTAGTAGCTCGCGTGATCTCGACGTTATATTTCACTTTGGGCGAAGGCACGTTGTGAAATGGCGGCGATGTGAAGTCCGGAGGAAGAGATACGCCAGTGCTACTTGAGGCGGTGATGGCAGCTGGAGGCTGCTGCTGGAGATCTTCGTTGATGCGACGATCACCGCCGTAGCGCTTGAGTATCTTCGCCACTGCGTGGGCGTTCGCGGATCTCGACGCGTCTGATGCGGCGCTTTGCTGCTCTTGTTGCCGCTGCTGTGCTCGCTGCTGGCGTTCCAGTGTACGCCAACGCCGCTCCATATCCTCAGAAAACTCGCGATATGCGCGCTCCTCCACGTCTTCATCTTCACCGCTTTGCCCGTTGCCAGCGTTATCATCTGCCGAGAGAGGGCTCGGCGAGGGAAGAGCGAATAAGGGGCTGGGTGGAGCCCCTCCCATAGGCTCGACAGCGACAGTGCGCGCCTCCTCCTTATCCTTGGCCCTTTTATCCTCATCTTCCTCACTGCCGTCATCTGCCGCGTCTGCCCGTCGTTCCCCACGACGCGGCCTGTGTCGCAGCATGGAAAGGAGGCCCCCGTCATCGTAGCTGGACCGCTCCTCCACAGCCTGCTCTATCTGCCGGTTCCGTTCCTCCAACGCGCGAGCAGCCTCATTTTCTTTCTCCAGGGCTGCCAGTGGATTCAGTTCCGCTTCCGCCTTCGCCTTTTCCCACTCCTCGCGGGCTTCTTGGTTTTGCTTGTTGAGAGCATAGAAATCACCTTCGACACGCTTGCATCCCTTCGCACAAACGTAGCCGCCCGTTTCTTTCGGTGTTTCTGGGTCAGTGAGGAGATAGTACTTTGCTTGGCAGAATCGGCAGAGGATTTCAAGCTCCCAGATACGGATACTGTCTAGGTAGCGCTTCTCTGTTGCCCTTCGATTTGCATACACATGGCTGCCACGCGCGATCCGGCGGTGACAGCTTCCACAAATGATGTCGAAGGGAATAGCAAATGTTTGCCTTTTCACGTTTTCGTCCCCTCCATCTGCGGGCTGCGCTCCATGTTGGCGCTTCCCGCGCTTCTCCTGGCGCTGCTGCTCTTCGAGCTTGCGAAAGTCTACATCAGGGGCAATGTAGTAGCCGGAGCTGTAGGTGGCATTAATTTTGGACATGGGTGGAAGACTGGGAAAGAAATGCCGTTATCAGCAGTTGTGTTGACCTCACTGCTTCAAACACTCCCCAGCGTCCTGCGAACCACCTTAGGTACATAAACATGACCGTGTTGGTTTGGTTCAAGCCAACGGGGAAAGCAAGAAAGAGAGCGTGTGTGAGAGGTGAGTAAGGACGTATGGGTGTGCGTAAGACGAGGTAACAAGCAAAACGATCGAGGATGGAAAGGCGGAAGAGAACAAAGTGAGGGGATGGTAGGCTACATTCATGCAGCGTGCTGCGAGGGAGCAGCAAGAGAAAGGGGGTGATAGGGTTGGAGAGGAGAGCGCGCATTGTGTGCCACAGCAACAGAGAAAAAATAAATAAGGAGAACACACAAGCCTGATTGGAGTAGCCTAGAACGTGAGAGTGATTCCTTCTTGACACTGTACGCTCAATAAAAGACGACATGAGCACTGCCAGCACCTGGGCCAGACACTCACTCACCCTCTGCCTGTACACCTGAACATTGCTGCTGGCAGGCGCAGCGGGAAAGTTCTTCGCTCGTTCTCAGCCGTATGCTCTCCATTGAGCACACGCATCTCTACGGAACGGCGACCAATTGCTTCCAACAAAAAAAGGGGGATCTAGAAGCGACGGCCGAACCTCGAAAGAACGAAAAGGGTGTAGCACAGCCGCAACGAGCACCGCCCTCTGCAGCAAGAAGCTTATGAAGGTCAAAGGCATTTTCGAGGAAGGGGTAGACCGAGCCACTTGGATTCGAAGTTAGCGAGTGTATCCTCATCTGCGGACCCCCCCAGCGGGTGCTCTTCGTCTGTGGCAGATGGGCTTTCTCTCTCTTCTCGCATCGTCACTGCACTCTCCGAATCTTCCCCCTCCCTCTGCAGTCCAACGACCTCGACCTGATACCCACGGTGCAGCAGCACTCGCAACACACCGCGGTTTTCATAGCGATGTAGCGCTCTAAGCATCCCAGGAAGGAGTGGCTGTCGAGCGCGCAGCTCTGTCATTTGGTGCTTCTCAGAGGTGCATAGCTGTCGCAGAACTGCGCCGAACCTGGTGGGAGGAGGAGGGAGCAAAGGGGTGGTATCGGAGTTCACTTTCACTGGATATCCATCGCGATTCACGAGCACCACCGACGCCGTCTCTTTGTTTACGGCGGTCGAAGAGGATGTAGGGACGTCCTTCCCCACAGTCGTCCCTTCCGTGGAGGAGACATCAGCGGAAGCTCTCGTAAAAGTGCCCATTCCCCGCGGGAACGTAAAGAACTCCGCGACTGCTGCCTTTTTCGCGCCAAAATCTGCGTTTGGGGGCAGAGAAGTGAGCAAAAGCGTCTCGATGGAGCTTCTTGGCTTCGCAGAAGGCTCACTTCGTGTGGCCGCCAACGACAGCACGGGCATCTGACGATGATGCAATGCGTAGGCAACCGCACCATCTGTGGTGTCCCTCCGTGTGAAAAGGCATTCCCATTCGCTCAGGTGGGGGATGAGGTTTTCAACTTCCCGCGTATACACGTCCGCCTCCTCCGCCTGCCATTTGCGCAGCAGTCGCTCCGTGGTGGTATAGCTGCCCAAAGAATCTTCGGAAAGACTCGGGGAGAGGGGGGAGAGGAGATTCAGAGACGTAGTTTCATCCACAGACGAAGGAGTTGTAGAAAATCTTTGAATGGGTATACCCGGCATCGACGCATCAGCTATACAGACCTCGTCAGCAACCGCAGCGGCGCAGGAGACAGCCCAACTCCGAAGCAGCTCCACCTCTGATAGCATCACCCCTTCCGCGCCATTGCTACTGGCAGGGGCGAGGGCAGGGACGACGTCCAAGTACAACGTGAGACGCTCGAAGCGCTTCGCCATGGAACCAAAAGCTACTGCGTTCTGATAAGCGGGAAGGCTGCGGCCTGTCGGGCACTCCGGGGTATTCGATGCAGTGACGTGGTCAGGGATGTGATGTTTCGGGGCCAAGACGGCGTGACTGAAAGTAGAGCCGGAAGACACGTTGAGGTTATGTAGCGCGTTGGGGAGTGTGGGCGCTGAAAGGGGGAGGGGGCACAAAAAGAGCAGCAGACACTGCTGTTGCCGCCTGGAGGGAAGGGTAGGGGTTTAAAGAAAGTGAGAGTTCTGAAGAGAGTGGACGAGGTATATAAGAACACGTTGACTGGTTCATGTGGCGGCTTCATCTAGTCCTGAAAAACACAACGAGGGATGACAACAAGGCGAGTTCGAATGAGAAGCGGATGCGATAAGGACGTCCTCGATACCGCGTGACGAGGTTCATCCAAGGGCACACGTTTCCCTTCTCTCTCTCCCGTTCCAGCAAGCGTTTTGTCGGTACTGGAGATGCGATCACTGATATACGACCCTTTTTTTCTGTTCACCTCTCTTTTGATGATATGCGACCCATTCACGACCCCCGCCTCACCGCTCGACACCCGGGTAAGGAATAGGGGCAGAAGGGAGACTGCAAGTGTCCGTAAACGAAGCAGGAAGAACAACACTAACCGATCATGCTCTTTCTCGTGCAACGAAAAGACCGGAAGAGCAGCAGCATGCACAGCAACGGCATGCTCGCGAGGAAAGCCGTCATTGAGAAGAAAAGAAACATGAGCAGGTAAAATATCTACACCTCACGCGTGGATGGGTGCCACAACCTCTTTCCTTGACGTGCTCGCTCCACCTCCGACCTCTCGCGGTGGAACCACCTGCAGAGAGCAGCAGTCCGCTGTAGTGTCCTCTGAAAGAGAAGAGCAAACAGCTGGGAAGGACCGGCAGGACGGTGGAGCGCAACGTTTCACCACAGAAACGAAAAAAAGGGTCAAGCTTGCAAAGTCGATTTGAGAGGTGAGAGAGGAGAGTTTCCTCGTAAAGACGCTAGTCGCAGCATCTACTGGATCAGGAAAAAGAAAACCTCAGAAATGTGAAGAAGACACACAGACACAAAAAGGGAGGCGAACATTCACACCCACACATACGGTTCACCGGTGTATCCGGAGAGAGAAGAGGGGGGGAAAGAGAGAGGAGGCACGGCTGAACTCTAACTTCAATCGAACCCCAAAAAAAAGTAAGGAAAGGGTAAGAGGTTACAAGGACGGGCTTAAGGGAAAACGCAGAAATCGAAGGTGGCCTTTTTGTGTATGCCTTTCATTCCATCGCCTCCGCCTCTCTCCGTCCCCCTCCCACCCCGTACAACAGCACGCCGACGCATCCCTTTTTTTTTTAGGTCTCAGCAGGGAATCAGCGGCGATCGCTCCCGTGGGGACACCGTCTTTCCGCATTCTATCCATCGTACAGGGGCAGTTCGAAACGTATGATGCGTCGTGGAGACACATACACACACACACACACAAGGCATTCAATGAAGTCCAACTCGTCAGAGCAAAAGGGAAAACAAATGGAAGGAGATGCGCCCTGCTATAGGTACATCTGTGAGTGTGCGTATAGTTCACCACATCGGCTTATCCCCCGCCCCCTGCTCCCCCCCCCTCATGTTCGTCTACGCTTAATCACCTCCTCAGCACTCAGCCAAAGCCGGTCACGTAAAACTTCTTCACATTCATCGAAAAACGGTATCTTCTCCAGCAGACATCTCCTATCCACTCCCTTCTTCACCAACAACTTGGTTCTCGCTATTCTTCAAAGTGCAGTCCAGTTGCTCCGAGGATGTCACGGAGCTCCTCGGCGCAGTCGACCTGCAACAAGAGCAACTCCTCGTACGCGCTGAGCGCTCCTTTGACGGCCATCGCCAGGATGCCCGCCCGAATGGGTATTATGAGGTACGCAATCAACGTCGGTAATAGTAGCGATGGAAGGAAATAGGTCACCAACGGGGCCGTAGACGTGAGGTGAAAAATAGCGGCAAGCGTTTGCCCCAGATCCCAGAGAAGTTGCAGGGCCACCAGCAGACACAGCAGCAGTCGCAGCTTCAGAAAAAAAAGAAAGGGAGACCGGTGCAGAACGGACTCTGTGAAACGACTCCGCAGCAGCGCCAGACGAATTTGAGATGCCTGGTACCCCGCAGGGTTGAGGCCCCTGTGACGCTTACTCAGCTCCACGAGGGCACCGTTAGCGGACGGTACGGTAGAGACCGCGGACAACGGCGAAGATGCTTCCCACGTCGGCCCAGACGTGAGCTGTGGCCCCTCCACAACGTCAGCACTCACACCGTCGCTTACTCTACTGACCTGGTCGTCTGGTGTAACAAAGGTTCCTTGAACGAAGTCCTCCGCCGACTTGGTCCATGAATCGCCCGCGCACAACCACATAGCCACCACCACGAGGAAAGCACTGGGCAACGCCACCAGCATGGTCAGATTGAAGGCCCAGTCCATGAACCGATGCGCTGGCAAGAGACACTCCATATACACCGTTGAGAGCAGAAGAAGCGTGCACCGCCACGACTTCGGCGGCAGCGGCGCTAAAGGCACTTCTGCTGTGAGGGGTGACGGCGAGGACGTCCTTGAAGTGTTTTGCCTCTGCCAATAGCGCTCCATGTGGGAGCACCATGCACCGTAAACATTCTCCCATTCTGCGTGTGTCCACCCTCGCGCAGGCGGTGAGGGTGCCCACTCCGGCATGCCGAGAGCACAAGCTGCGTTCAGCCGTGCTGCCATAACCCCACCCTCATCCTCCACGAGATGGATGAGGTGAGGCGAGGGGAGCCGGTATTCACGCAGAAGTAGAGCGCTTGAGGAACTCAAACGACTCAGCTCCGTCTCACGCGCCGCAAGAAGGTGAAGGAGGTTCTCAAGCCGCCTCCGAGCCTCGTAGGACCACGTCGGTGACAGCGGAATCCGGAGATCTCGTGAAAGGCCGGCAGCAGCGACGCCTGTCAAGATGTCTGCCTCGTTGGCATCGCAGTCTTGCTCCCACTCGATTCGGACGCTGCGCTGGGGGTTTGTGCAGTCGCCAGGGTGGACTGTATTCACAACACCAATGGAGCGTTCGGGAACATCACTGTGGTTGCGCTGTAGCGAAGCAAAGAACTCCTCCAGGAAGTTGAGATAGGCATCCGGACAGCCACGGCCGAACTTCTTGCATGCCGCATGAACACCGATCTCGAGTGGGGGATCCGGCAGCCTCTCGATGCCAAAAGAGGTTTGGTTAAGAATCGCGCCTCGCAGCCATGCCACACGGCGATCATTGGGAGAAACGTTGTGTGACAAGGGAAAGCGGGAAGCCCCGAAACAGAAGCAAGAGAGGAGTGTCAGCACGCCAGCGAGCGCCATCAGCAGGGTCTGTGTCACCATCATCCTTTGAGAAGAGCGGGAGACGCACATGACGCTGGTGGCCGTGAGGGTACCGCTATTTGCCCATGAAGTCAAGGGAGGTCAGTCTCCCGTCGCTTTGAGGCGCGATCTGCGCGCAGCTTTCGTGCCTGTATATAAGCTTGTCTATAAATATATACATATATATAGAGAGAGAGAGATGTGCCTAGCTACTCTGAACTGCTCGACCAACACCTTCTCGACTCTTAGGCCACGGTGGTGACTTTGTGTGGAGGCTGGAATGTCAACAGCAGCCAAACCTTCGGAACGAACAAGTGAAAGGGAGAAAAGGGGGAAAAACGGTGAAGGCGAAACAATGGAGTGGGAGCAGGGGGAAGGGCGTCGCCGGACAAAGAAAAAGAAGGCAGACATAGTAGAGAGGTCAACAAACGAATGCAGGCGAGTCCGCACACCAACCTGTGGCGTACTTCAACACATAGCTGTGACGAGGGTGGGGAGTGGGGATACTCGGCACGCCAACAAGTACAACAAGCAAAGTGGTACATCGTCAGCAAGAGAACGCCAAACTCCAACATCCCCCCCCCTCTACCCTCTTCGTCCCTCTCGCATTGGCCAACTCAACTCCCAAAGCGGCGCCCTCGTACCAGCGAGAATAGAAGTGGCAAAGAAGACAGAAGTGCTCTTACCTTTTTCACCCCACTCCCTGTCCACTCTTTCTCCTCCGAAGGGGGTGGAGAGACACCCCTGCCTCTGCCGTAGAGATGTAGTCAAATTAAAAGAACTCTTCTTCCTCTTCCCCATACCGCAAGAAAGAGTTGAAGAAGGCACACATACAAAGAACGGGGGCCAGCAGATATCGATATCAGTGCGTGCAGGAGTGTGGAGAAAGCGAGAGGGAGAAAAAAGCGCTGCCTCGCATTTCGGTAGCTTGCCGCCTCCTTTTCCAAGGAGGGTCTGGCGGTTCTTGGCAGCCTTCCGTTGTCCATTTCCTTCCTGCTCCAGACATAGGGAGACACAGGAAGGGAGGGAAACGCATTGGATGCGGAGGTGTCGCAGTGTACGGCCTTCACATCCCCCTCATCGACCCTTACCATGGGATTCCTTCCTGCGCCCCACGTCCATGTTCTAGGTTCGAGACCTGTCACGCTCAGCAGCCGACAAACAGATTGTGCTGGCTTTTCTTATCACAACGACGCCGCTTCGAAACTAGAAAAGGATCCGGGGAAGGAGAAGACCTATCAAGTTGAAGTTCGCGAAACAAACCTCTGTTGCGCATTTTCGCAGACATAGAGAGAGGGGCAGAGATGCACGCACGGTAAGATACGCAGCAAGAACAAACAGAGAAGATAAAAAGGGGGTAATAGAACAGCCGTAGAGCCACACGCCGTTAAACTCGAAGGAAGGGCCTCACAGAAAAAGCAAAGCGGGATCTTTAGAGACCGCCATTGACAGAGCACCTACTAGGGGACGGTCCCTACCTACAAAGGGAGGGAGGGAGGGGGAAAGAGACAGATGCACACAGGTGCACGAAAAGACGGCTCAAAGGCGGTGGACTAGAAACGATGGCAGGGTGATGCAGAAATTCAAAGGAAAAGATAGCAGATAAAGCAGTGCAACAACGACAAAAAATTATATATATATATGTGCGAAGGAGAGAAGGAAATTGTATTCGAGATTGCAGGGGGGAAGTGGCAGCCCTACAAGTGCAACCGGAAATGGGAGGGGGAGTAAACAAAGTAACAGACGAGCTCGCCTTTTTTGTTACTTTTGAGCGACAGATACAGAGGAACAGCCCCCAAGCTCGACTCTTTGCCTCGCACTTCCTTGTCGCACTTTTGAGAAGGACGAGGAAAGAGGAAAGCTCGGCTTTAGGTGGCCTGTTTGTCGAAAAAAAAGCAAAGGCAGCGGCTACTGTGCTGAGAGGATCGGATGAGCAGGGTTGGAGATGCGATAAAGGGTGCAAGGAGATTTCTCGGTGTCGAGCTCAGCATCCCCGTTCACGTCCCCTCGGAGAAGCAAGTAGCCCTTTGCACAAGGGGACGGCAGTTCACGCCGAACCCTGGAATGTATCACAGATTAAGCAGTCTCACAAGATGTGAGGAAGAAGAGGATAATCCTTCGCTCGGATGGTTGACAGCGCTGACTGACCGCTCGCACTACCCTTACCACACCCACACACACTTACCAAAGCCCAGGAATCCCGCACGCGCAACGAACTGGCAGGTACAGAAGCACCACCACCACGAGAAGGCGCCACAGTACCGCGTAGTGTTTCTGTAGCGTGTCAACGGCATAAAACCATACCGAAAAAAGCGGTACTGGGTGGATTGACTGCAAGGGAGCGGCGAACCCGCTCCACATTACCTGCCACGAATACACCACCGACATGACGCTCACGGAGATGATGGTGCCAAAGCGATGCGTCAGCCACAATGAGAGGGCCGCAGAGCCCATTCCATAGCCAGCGTAGTACGCCCAACACTGCTCGAAGTGGCGCAGTTGATAGCTGAGAGCTGATCCGCGGCGGTGCGCCCCATAGGGTTGCTGCTGAGCCGCGTAGCGATAGTCAAACACGTAGAAGGCATAAAGCTGGGCGTTGAGAAAGAGGCACAGTGGTGTCCCGATCACCGGCAAATGCTCCATCATGGAGGCAAACAACGCAAAGGACATTGTGGCCAGTGCCTTGAAGAGAACCTCGCTGATAGACTCCAGTTGGAGGAACACCGCCGCAAACGGATCAGCACCTTCCGCGACGGAGGATGGCCATTGTGACATTGCATCAGTTGCGGGGGCACTACTGGAAGTCGATACAGCACATCGAGCTTTGGCCAAGGTGGACGCTGCCGCTGCATTCGCTGTCACCGCCGCCTGGGATGCATCGCCGATAACCCAGTCCTGAACAGGTGATGTGGGACCTTTGTGGAGGAGAATGCGGTATACTACGTCGGCGGTGTGCAGCAAGTACGGCGGCACTGACCGCGCAAGTACCAGCAAGGCGCGACTCCAAGAAGGATATGAAGAAGAGAAGCGGACCTCGTCCACCACGTACCAGTGGCCCTCTGCAGCAGTGGCAAGTTGCTGTGGGCGAAGAGGGATTCTCACAAGCCACGGCTTTGCAGATGAGGACGCGAACACGGTTGCGGTGGGGCGTGTCAGCAATGGAGGCTGTTCTTCTGAGCCGGTTACGGTCTGCTCTCCCACGCCGAGCAGTCGATCTCGAGGTGAAATGGGCGACGTTGCGGCGGTGCGCAGGCTTGAGCCACGCAACACCCACCCCTTGCGCACTAGCCACGTTTCTCGATAGAGCTGGCTAAACCAAACAAGTCCAATAACTTGCAGGAGGGTGTAGAAGGGCCACTGGCCAACATACTTTAGCATCCACGCACACAGCCGAATACACCAAAACAAAAGCCGATATCCTAGTGATCGTGAAAACAAGGAGGCGGCGGAGCCCATACTGATGGTGCTGATGAAGTCACTTCCCGAAGCGTCTGCCACGTTCGGAGAAACACCGGGTTCTGCAGCAGCCACAGGGCCGAGGGGAGCTGAGGCTAGCCCGTAGGTCAACGTTATGTACGCCAGCGTCATAGCGGTGAGAATAAGATTTGCGAGAAGATTCTTGCGTAGCAGCATCCATAACTTTGGGTCTTGTTCTAGTAAACTCCATGAGGGCATCAGATATGTCTGTGGCGCCTTGCTCAGCTTCGTAGCGGACACCTCAGCAGTAGAGAGGGCCACATGTGGGTCTGCCGTCCACGTCTTGGGTGACGACTCTGGGGACGTTCCTGTGGAGACGATTTTCGGTGGCTGAGACGCAGCGGGCTGTGATGGTATCGAAAGATGTTGGTCCCTGTGCTCCGCCGCAGCGTCACGCCCGTGGCGGTGCTCAGCGACGGTGTACCATACCAGCTCTATCCCGAAGCTTTCCACGACCCCTTGACAAAAACTTTGCGCTTCCTGGTACCATGAAAACGCCGTAACAATTGGCATCTTCGCTGTTTTGTTGTTGTTTGAGTGGAAGGGAAAGGGGAGGGAATGCCAGCTTCATGCTGTCGCACGACAAAACGAAATGAAAAGGCTGAAGAGTGCGTCGACGAGAGGCGCCGAGGGTCGGAAAATTTTTAGGAAGGTGAGCGAGACGCGTAGGTGTCACCACGCCATTCCGAAAGACCTTGGAAGGGGGAAGGAGGGGAGGGAAGTCAAGCACAAAAGGAGTACATCGAGCCGTAGGAAAGGGGGTAGAAAGTGTACCGAAGTGCGAAAATCCAGCGGGGCATGCCCGACTCGCACGCTCCAAATGGGGAGGGGGGGGAGAGAGCGGTGGGCAGAGGCGCAAAGCTCGCCAGAGTAACTAAAGATGGACATCGATCTCAGTGCGGGGACCGGCGTCAAGGCGAGGTACTTTTTCTTCACGTCTGATGATAAAGGCGCTCTCCTCGGCTCCCAAGAAGAAGTATTCACCAGGAGCGCTGCTTCGACGCAGAGGAGGTGGGCCGTGGTAAAGTCATCACGGCAACAAAAACGTGGCGTGGAACACGCTCCTCCAGTCCCTCAGTTCCATTTTTTTTCGATCTCGTTGATACACCACATGCACACCTCCAAAGAAAAAGGAGAACGACTCACTTCTCTCTCAGCTCTCACGCTGTATCTAGTCGCGCCCTCAAGCCTGTAGTATGAACGCGCTCAAACGCACACATAAACCAATAAAACACAAGGTTCTCCCGCAGAGGAAAAAGAAAAGCACTTGCGAAACGATGGCACTGCGATCAGAAGTGCTTCGATATTCCGACTCTCAGGCCCCTAACACATACATCCACCTATATCACCACCATCACGACCCTCGGTACGTAGCAGGAAAGGCATTCCGTCGCAGCGGAGATGGAGGGGCAACGGGGAACAAACGAAAAACACACACAAAAAGATCCCAGCCGTGGAAAAGAGAATAGGGGAGAGCCCGAGGACTAGACGGGGCATTCCTTTCTCGCCCTCTCAGTCTCACCCGTCGCCCACGTCCCCCTTACCAAAAGGTAAGGAAAAATACAGGTCCTTGTCTGGCGTGGCTTCATTGGGCAAACAGGAGGCCTGTGGAAAGGAAGAAAAAGTAGGAATAGAGCTATTGCTGAGGAGGTCCTGGTGCACGAGATGCTCACCGAGCTCGAACTCTCTACACCTCTCCGCCTTTCCCGCGCCATCCTCACTTTCCCAATCCCTTATGCACTTTGCTGAACGCTCTAGCAGGCGGCACCATGGCTGGATGGCATGCACACAAGGCATCGGATCGTTTAAGAGCTCCATCTACCCAAGCCAGGAGGCTTAACTGCTCGCCAGGCATGCGACTGGGCTTCTGACCAAGTTGACGTCCCCATTTGCCTCCCCCCCCCCAATTCCTTCGCCACCAGTCACTAACGGAAAGGAAAATGAGAGGAAAAGAAGGGGCAGGACAATGAAGCATGCAACAGAAGGGGGGGGGGGGTTGAGCTATCCATTAAATACTGACACAACAGAAAAACCACAACATAGAAAACGCTGTGAACGAGTGCAGCAAGGAAGAAGCGGACTCAGAGGGGAAAACGCCTACATCGCTGAGGGATCCATTAGTGGAGGTTATGACGCAGAGGGCTTTTCAGAAGCCATCCTCTTCAACCTTTTGGGGAGTACCACACGCATGTGAGACACTCGTACGCGTGCGTTGACGCACATGTATACGAGACCACCTCCTCTTCCAAAAAAAAAAACATCTTTGAAAGCTTCTGACGTCCATCACTTCTCTTCACGCCCACCACTGACTTTCCTTAGCTACGCATAAGTCGTCAAGCCACTACCCAGAACAACATTAGGATACTCAAACCAACACAAAACGTCTCACGTCAATCAGCATTTTACCTGCTTCATATATATATATACATATATATAAGCACCACAATCCTAGACCGTCGTCCTCTCATGTCAGTAATCCATCGGGCGCAGAATATGTTCATACAAGAACGACTTGATCGTACTGGCGGAGGAGACGGGTGTTGCCTCGGGATCAGCGGCACCACCTTTGGTATCGTCTTCTGTACGACACAGATTCTGCAGCGACGCAGAGGAGCCTAGCGGAGGTGAATCGACTCCTTCCGTTGAATACGAGTTCGCGGGTGGCACCGGGTCAGTACCGCTTGCAGCCGCTGTCGTTGCCGAATGCGGAGCATTCGCGGCAGCAGTGGACGCAGACAGATGGGATGACGTACCGCCATCTTCGGCATTCGCAGCCGCGTGACTCAAGGAGGTCGCAGCGGTGGGAGAGTTCGAAGACGGGGAGGAAGTGGCAGATACGGAAGAGCGGCGAGGAAGGGCTTCAGGAAGAAGAGAGGTTTGACCGACAAAAGAAGGGACGGCAGTGCCTCGCAAACCGACGTTCGCTACCGGCATCGGGGTAGCTGCGCCCCCTCCACTTGCACCAGCGGTGGCCCCACCGGCGACAGAAGATGAGCTCCCAGTAGCAACGCTCGTCGTCCCCGCACTGATCAGTGAACCTGTGGTCATCAAGAGTCGTGCCTCCGACGCACGCCTCCGCCGCAGCACCCCACCCGTCCGGTGTGGCCAACGCACACACGCGAGGAACACCTCTCCTTCCCTCACGGGGAGCTGCTTCTCATCGATCTCCAGGATGGGCGCAATCACGTATTCTTGCAAAAGCGCCAAATCTGCGGTGTGGCGACGACGCAGCGAAGCCGTGTTGTGTAACTTCTCCTCTGGTGGGGTTGGAATCGGACAAAACGTGCCGCTCACGGCAGCAGTTGAGCTGTCCACTGGTGCCTGGTTGGTTAGAGACGGAGTCGCCCCGGACGGGGTAGTGAACGCTGCCGCCGGTGAGGAACGGCGCCTCGTCGTCACAGCCGAGCGGGCTGGAAACCCCTCAACGTCACCGCGAACTTTCACACCCTCCACTTGATCCGCGGCAGAAACTGGGTGAGACGGGTGGAGCGTGGTGGGCGCCGGGGATAGGATGGAGTCGTAGAAGTATACCGTGGGCAGAGGACTCGCAGAAGATGATTTGTGCGCCACCATCGGTGGAGATGGCGGTGCACCGCTACCGATGCGGTGCCCTGACTGCCCCGCTGCGCTCTCGACATGATGAGAGGAGCCACTGTGGCATGGAGGGCTCGCCACGCTGTGCTTCAGAGATGCGCCACCTCCGTGAGGTTCCGGCCATCCTTCGTCAAGTACCAGAGGAGTACAACCGCCACGAGTACTAGAACTTCCCAACCCTACCCGGTGTAGGGTATTGTTCGCCCCATGGTCACCACCGTTGGGGCCTGTGGTGAGGCTGGGTACCGCAGAAATAGACAAACCCGGCGAGCTTTGTGGGAGCGTGTTGTGCTCATCTGGAAAAGAGTTCGCGCTCGCACCACTGAGCACAGCTGGTGACAACCTTTCGTCATCTCCCTCCGTTTTGAAAGGCATACGGTACATGCTGTACTGTGTCGTGGGGTCCGGCTGCATCGTCTCCGACCACGCCTCATGTCTTCTTGCCTCCACTTGCGCATAAAGCCAACGGCGACTCTCATCCAGAGCGTCGAGGCACTGGAGATGCAGTCGCGCATCGACAGATCCGAAGGCACACAGGACTACGAAGTAACCACCCCTCTCTAGAAGAAGTTGCAGGTCTCCTCCGGCTGCCGAAAATGTTTTGATCCGCTGGATGTAGTGCGGAGCCGTTGGATACAGGGAATACAACGTCGCAGAGCAAGTTGCGGCAGCAACGGCGCCACCACAGCCTTTTTCCACGTTCAAGGTCCTCAAATCTGCACCGGTCTGAGGGGCCGCCCGCAGTTCCGTTTGGGAACATGAAAGAGCAGCGTACTCAGACCCGCCAGCGTTGCTACCCTCGAGCGGTAGTGACGCATGCGATGATAAAGCAGCGTTGAGAGCGTCCAACTGCTGCTGCCGCTGGCGAATGTCACTCAGCAAAGACGTGCAAGTGTGCTGGCTATCTCGTCGCATCACCGCTCGGACATCAGAGGCTACGTGCAGGTCGCGAGCTGGCCGGCTGGTCCACGGGAAGTCCTTGCCATCGGGGTCTCCGTAGACGTACGCCTCGCCATGTTGCTGAACAACGGTCCAGTGCCTTTCGAGCTGCGGTGCAGACATTGGTGGCGGGCTCAACAGATTATGTTGTGTGGCATGCAAATACCCAACGCCGTCGCCAAGGCCCTCCCCAGCGCCCTCTTCCTCTTCCGTCGAGATGATCTTTTTGGAACTGGAAAGAGTCGCGGCGGCGTTGCCCGAGATGGCCTTCCCTTCTGCGCCAACGGGGGGCTGGAGGGGAGTCGAGGGTGTTTCCACAACAACAAGACGAGGAAACGTGGTGACGTGAAATACGTCTCGCACCGCATCACAAGCTTGTTGTTGCCAGCGGCACTCCTGTGCGTTTCGGGCAACGTAGGGTGAGACACAGCACCAATCTGCGGGCAAGTCCTCCATGGCAGAGCGCACCGCCTCCAGAGATTCATCAGCGCTGACGTAGAGTACCTGCACTCGCCTCCGTGGGCATAGGTTTGACGCGAGAGGACTAGTCGAGGCCTCCAGCGCAGCTGTCATCTCACCCGGAGGGGATGCCCTCGGCACCTGCTCACCCTCGTCGGACAAATGGGTAGTGCCTCCTCCAGGTAAAAGACTGCCACCGCATCGCCATTCCATACGACTAGCGTTTTCAAAACTCCCGTTCAAGCCGTTCGTTCCCCCACCCGACGCCTCCCTCTGCACGGGGCGAAAACGGTGCAGCGAGAAGAAGTCGCTGGTGTCGTCATCAGCAGCATTAAACTCACTGTCGAAGCCCTGCACAATCGGCGTTCGGAAATCTGTAGGTAGACTGCCTGCTTCCTCTCCTCCGAAGACTTTTTCCTCTCCACCATCGTCCATGGTCGCGTGCATAGGTTCGTTCAGCGCGTTGCACAACCGTCGCACCGCACGCACACACCTTCCCATCCCCGGATGCCACGCCGCCCCAAATAGGAGCAGCACGTGAGTAAAATACTCCCATTTGACGTTTGCGAGCCGCTGCCAATTCTCTAGCTGTTTCTTTACGCTTGTGGATGCTACGCTATCCAGCTGCGTCAGGAGCGGCTGAAGCACAGGTGGAGGAGGACGTAGAGCACTGCGCGATCCTGCAGAGTAACGCACGCTCGAATCCACAGCGCTGTCAACAAGCAGTGAAGAAGCTAAGAGCAAATCCTCTTGTGGAGATCCGGCAACTTTCTGGAGAGCCACCTCTTGCCTCAACGAGGCCTTAGCGAGAGGCTCACCTATTTCTACATGTTCTAGACTCGGAGAAGCAGCATTATGCCTTGCTTTCTCAGCGCGCTCCCGCACTTCCTGCGCTGTCACGGCACAGTGTGCCAGGCGTGCCACGGGGTGCATCAACAGGGGCTGATGATCCGCCAACGTTAGCAAGGCCTTTTCTGCCCAAGCCGTGAGCTCCTGCTGAACCGCTTGGGGACTTCTCAAACGCAGCGCTCCGTAGAGGTTTGCCGCTACAGACTCACCCAAGGCAATTGCTGAAGGAGAGCCGCCAGCTGATGCACTAGCCGACGCAGCTTCCTGAGATGCTTGCTCGAAAACGGTCACGGGTGCCTTCGGTGTGCTCAGCTGAGTCGAGGGGAGTGATCCAGAAGACCGATTGGTTTCCCCCATACCCCCTCCATTTTTTTTCTCGCCTTGAACCGCCGTCGCCGCTTTCCAGCATTGGCTGCCGTCTGCTGGAAAAGAGGTGGACAAAGAGGAGGTCCTCGCCTTTGGTGGCCCTACCGGGGTTGCAGACTCCCCCTCGTCATCACTACCGTAACCTCCTGCGGGGATGCACGATCGTTTTCCCAAGAGCTCGAGAAGTTCCGTCGTCTCGGCAGCAGTTGTATAGGTGCTCATCAACGAAGCGGGTGCAAACGCGACGAGCAGATCGGTAAGGGAATGATTCCACGGGAAGCCCGACGCGAAGACCGGTAGCGGTATGAAAGACAGCGGCGGTGGCGAAGCGCCGCCTGCGGCTACAGCGAAGCCGCTCACCCCGCCGCTCTGCAGTTGAACGTCGCGTGCGGTGAGGTTGAGGGTAGGCAACACCAACTCTTCGTCATCCGAGTCCGCTGGCACGCAACTCTGAGAAGCTAAACCATTGAGGGGGCTCACGGAAGAATGCGGTGTTGCCACTTTCAAGAGAGCGTTGTGGCAAGCCTGGCCCTCACCGGTGTGGATGGGCCGATCAAGATCAGCATGTATCTCTGGCATCAGCGCCGTATCAGCGAGAGGGACAGAGAGAAGGACACTGCTTTCTCTGGAGCCCTCGATCGGCTGCTTAGCGCACGTCCGTGTCACAGATGCACTCGGATGGGAGAGGTTCGATGCCGACATCGCTAGCGTACTGCTCTTCCCTCGGAAAGAGGCGCAGTCCTTTGGCGGACGAGGATGGGGAAGGTCCGTGGACCTCTCGTGCAATTCGTCTGACCTCTTAACACGTTCAACGGCATGATCATTCTTTGAGGGAAGGCTGGCGTTAGAAGTCGGACCTGAAACGGCCGCGTGCAGCGCGTTCACTCCCGTCATCCTCTTGGTTAACGCCAGCATAGCCTCAGCACCGCTGACCCCAGTTTCAGCATTGCATGAAGTGGTAAGAGAACCAATTTCACTGGCGGTACCGATATCTTGTAACGGAGTACTCTGGGCACCGGCCTGCGCACCCGTCGCAGAACAGCTGTCGCTTTTTTCACGGTAGCGCGCGGTTACCGGCAAAGCTTTCATTGGTGTTGGCTCCGCTGTGGGTATCTGAGGATCATGGGAATCCATAGAATCCTCGCGACGATTCGGGGAGACCGAAAGACTCGAATCTCGTCGCTTTGGCGTGTCGAGTAAGTCCTCAGTGAGCGTTTCGCCTTCCTTTAGTGGGGCGGAGGCCGAGAGAGCCCCTGGAGAAGCGGGTAGACTACGGCTGGAGTGCGGCAGAGCACCTCCCCCTGCAACCGGCGCCTTCGCGGGCGGTGATGATGGCGGGGCAAGTTGCAAAGTAGTACTTCTCGGTTCTTCGACGTACCTCTGCGGCACAGGCAACACGGACGGCTTGGAGGGCTCGCGATGAGCGTCTCCAGAACGGGCGAACAGACACAGCGCACTCTTCTCAGAGGAAAGTTCTGCCGATGTCGTGGCATTGCCCGCAGCAGTAATAGGCGACGTGGTCGTTACCGCAGCATCCGCTCCTGTTGGAAACATCGCGAGTTGCGTGTCCACATCCTTCGCATACCGCGACAAGTCCTCTTCCAGGTAGTGCAGAGCATCTGCTGTGATAACGTTGCCGCTGGGGTCGAGCAGCACCACCGCTGGCCATGATTGAATTCCACACATCTGCGTTACACGCCGGTACCCATCGTTGCTCTGCACCGAGTACCATCCACCGTAGTATGGATTCTTCGTCATTTCGGTGTCGAAAAAAATGTTATCGGAGTGTAGCAACAAGTCGGGCTGCCCTTGAAGGAGGTGGTGGAGAATGGCGCTCAGCCGCAACGTCGCTTGTGCGTCTGCAGGCCTAACACCAGCGCGGCTGGCTAGCAAGGCACCTTCCTCGCTAGGAGGAGCATCAGGACCACCTTCGTAGGTGCGGTCACCAGCCGGCATCGCGCCATTTTCTTCCCCGATAAATGTCGGTGGAAACGGCAGAAATTGATGAGGGGAAGGTGTCGTCGCGGGCATGGAAGAGGGGGTGCCACTATCAAAGAGGGGTTCAGCGTGCGATATTCCGCTCCGACCTCCGGGTTGAATCGGGAGGGACGAAGAGGTCGGCCGAGGAGACCGCGAACGAAGGCCACCGTTATTAGATGGGAGCAGTCTCGCGCCGGTACTGCTGCCGCCGCCACCGCCACCACCACCCACCGTTGAAGGCGGCGCCAGCGAGAGATTGACGGCAAGTCCATCCGTCGCCAGAAGGGAAGTGTTGCTGGCTGCAGGCATGCCACCGCTACCTTGTCCACTACTGAGTACCCCGGAAACTGCGCTGGGAACAGTACGTGCAGGCCCTTCTGTAACGTACTCCAATTCGAGCACAGCGATGGGAACCGGCCCCTGCGTTGATGCATCCAAATAGTCCTGCCCATCCGGCGATGTGTTCGACGTTCTTTTCTGTTGGTTCCCCAGTCGGTGCAAAAGAAGGCAGTAAAACAGGAGGAGTTTCTGCTGGGTAGTGACGGCCGCTGCCGCCATCCGCACAAGCGCCTGCCGAGACGCAGCACTGAGGCCGCTGATAGGGGAACCGATGTGACCGCCGGCGTTATGAATACTTCCACCACCAGACATCGATGTCGGCGTCGTCGCATCTGCCGCTTTGGTCAAAGGATTAGGAAAAACGGCTCGCCCACCAGCAGTCGCGAACGTGGATGGGCTTGTTCCGGCCGGCTGGGAAGGAGGGGCGGCACTGCCGACATTGAGGCGGTGCTTCGTCGACTCTATTGAAGCACTCTGAAGCGCAGCGGTGGCCGGCGGCAAACGGGCACCTGCCACACCAACCCCGTTGCCCACTGCCGTCCCCGTGAGATTGGCGGCTACTGTGCCTGTCGTCGGCGCACCAGTCGAGACGTTGTTCCAGAGGGGGGCGGCATTGGACGTCTCGCCCGCCCGATGCGGTGGAGAAAGGTACAGAAGGACGTAATGACCAGCAAGAGCTTTCGTGGAGACGCTTCGCTCGCATCTCCGAAGGTAACCGGCACGACGCTGGAGCACTCCATTTCCTCCTGAAGGACTGCCAGCAGTGCCGCTAGTGGTAACAGCAGTTGCGGTATGGCGGGGCGTTAAACTTGCGGTGTTTATGATGCTGCAAAGGCCGGGCACTACAGGATGGAGTCCATGGCACCCGCATGAAACAGGGACGGCAGTCGACAACGCTGACGGGAGAGGGGGAGGCTGCGTGACGGCAGGAACGGGCGAGGATGCTCTTCGGTACTCGGTTTCGTGAGGTGGCGCTGCAATCGGGGCGTGAATGCTGTCAACCTCAACAGCGGGGCCTCGCGGCTGGAGCGGCGGTGACGAAAGGATACCCTTGATAGAGTTACCTTCCACCTGTCGGGACGGGTTCCTTTTCGCTATTTTGTCAGCGGCCTTTTCACCAAATGAGGCTGCAGAGTTTGACGACGTCGCCGTCTGCAGTCGTTGAATGGCTCCCACATCGGCAGACGCCAGAACAGCTGCCCCTGCTGAGCTAGGTGCAGTGTCTCCGCACACGTCTCGTAGGGCCGCGGGTGTGCTCGTCAAGGACCTCTTCATCACTTTTCCCCAGCTGTTTGACGGCACAGGCGTCCGGTAGGGCGGCGGGGCGTTGCCACCGAGGGCACCAGTGGAGTCGAGGGGTTCATACTTCTTCGTGACGTACAAAACGTCAAGAGTATAGTCCATGAGGGCGTCTCACCTCAGTGAAGTACAACGTGATGGGAACGTCGGCACTCGGAAGTTATAAAAAAAAAACGAGGCGGGGTAGGGCAACAGATTGGCAGTCGTGACAGGCACGTTCCCCAACAGCAGGCCTTCGAGTACACCGAAGCAAAGCTGCGATGATTGCGAGGAACTCACGCTGCAACCTGTCCACTGCGAGGTAAAAGAAACTATGTTCCTCTCCCTTTTCCCTTCAAAAAAAAGGAAAGGGTCTCACGAA
This sequence comes from Borovskyia barvae, assembly GCA_030849085.1. NCBI lineage: Eukaryota > Euglenozoa > Kinetoplastea > Trypanosomatida > Trypanosomatidae > Borovskyia > Borovskyia barvae. The sequence goes on along the minus strand of JASAOM010001090.1, from coordinate 42,311 downwards.
AAAGCTATAGCGGATCCAGCAGGCTTGCGTGTCTGACTGCACTGCGCCAGATATCGAAGAAACGAGCGTCCTGTTGAGTTTTTTACTGTCAGGTGTCCGTTGGAACAGGTGCACATACCCCAAAGAGCCCTCCCGTCTGAGCTGGAATGAGATGTATTTACTTGTCGTTGCGAACGGGGTAGATCCAGTAAATTCCGACTGCTGAAAAGCGTCTTTGCGTGGCACCTTTGCGGTTCCCTCCTCCTTTTCCGCTTCAGTCTCTCTACCTCGTGTTTCTCTACTTGCGTTACCTGTCGGATTCTCTCTCTCTTTCTCTAAACAGAAAACGAGTGAGGATCTCGCTGCGTGGTAAAATGCCCCGAGAAGCAGCCGCCTCCACTAGAGAAGAACAGAACACCTCCAAATCGGCACTAGCCAGCCTTTACGGGCGACCCATCAACCTAGATAATTGACGAGAAAGAAAAACCAGACTCGCCAGCAGATTTTTTTTCGGTTATCGGTGTAGAAAGAGAGAGGACCAAATCAAAAAAAAAGACAGATGTGTATATATGTTTGCACGCGTGAACAGCCATTACCGTTCCACCCAACCTTTTCAACAGTAGAACAACACACACACACACGCAAGAGAGAAAGGGGGGAGAGCGCGTACAAGCACCTTGGTTCGCTCCGCAGTCACTGCGGATGGTCAGGCAAATGTCACTGTAAATTTTCAGCACGGAGAGAAGAGAATGTGGTTGGGGAGTGAAGAGAAGAAGGGGAGAAGGGAAGGGAGAGGAAAAGGAAGGTTGCCACGAATTGTTTTTTGCGGGGGGAAAGGGGGGGACCTTCCGGTGGAGTCCTCTCTCTCCTCGCCGACAGCCCAACCAGCGTCCACCAGAACGTCGATTAGGCGAAGGAAGGAGGGAAGTGGGGAGGAAATTGGAGATGATGATGATACAGATCGGCAGCTATATGGATGTTTTTTTAATGGGAATATATATTTGTGTGGGTGAAGACAGACTAAGATTGGCCAAGGCAACGGGCAAGAGAGAAAAGAAACCGTGGGATAGGGACGACCTCTTCGCTATTTTCGACGACTCAAAGACAGTGAGTGCGATGAAGAAGTAGCACCCTGAGCAGAGCGTTCCAAAATAAAAATGAGGGAGAAGCACACACACTCTCTCTCTCTCTCTCTCTGGAGATAAAGAGGGAGAATGTGTGCGTGTGTGTATATATATCGATGTGGTTGCTCCGCGTCAGACACGTGGGACACGAATCCAGCGTTCTGCGTCGAAAACAGGCATACTGGGCCAAATCAAGAAAGTTGAGCAGAAGAGGGGAAAATGTGAAAAGGAGTGGTGCCCAGAGGACTTTTTCCGTAGACACGGAGAAGAATGGGAGAATGGAAGAAGAGGCAGCTTCCTACAAGACATACGAAGAGGGGAGTGGAAGCTGCTGTTCGTAATGATGAGGGGTTCGGTTCAGAGCCGCAACGCTATGGAGCTGTTGTCCATATACAGATCGATAAGAGAAACACCTCTCTCGGTATCTCTTTCCCCGCCCCATTCAACAGCGCTTGAGCCCCAGTAGACAAAAAATGGGGGTGAGTGGGAAGGAACAAAAGAGAGCGAACCGACCAACGCTCGATCATCGGGCAGAAAGTCAAATCAAAGCTGCAGATTTGTGATGCTGGAAGGTTGCTCAGATTTCGGGAGGGTGGCGAGGTAAAGGAGATGATATCCTACGTCAAACTCCGAATGCGCTCAGTGCATCAAAACAGTACCGAGGTGGAGGTAAAAAAAAAGAGTACGTTAGACTTGTTGATGTGAAACAAGGCCGTGATTTCGCGCGCGAGTGTGTGTGTGTGTAAGTGTGGAGGGGGGGAGGGGAAAAACGAATCTTTCGCCTGTGTTCGCTTCTCTTCTTCGAAAAGGGAAGCGAGGAGGAAAGGGAGGGATGATGAGAGAGGAGGTGGCCGACGATGGAGTGCACCGCATGATGAAGGAGTACAGGGGGACTCAGTAAGTTCTGTCACCGCCATAATTTCCACACACATATATCCACGTAGTCGCGCGCACATAAGATATACGCCTACGCGAGTGGATCTGAAAAGCCGTAAGAAAATCCCCTTTTGTGGGGTTAGGCATTGCAGTTCTACAACCCCAAAGGTGAGGAGATTATGAAGCTCACAGCGATGAGAGCAAGAGGAGAGACTGTGTCACGTGCGAGCTGGCCAGGTGTGTCTACGCACAGCGGAAGGCGAAACGCTACTTCATCTTCTCCTCCCTTTCTCCCTCACTTGTCCGTCATGGCTGCGACCAAGCTCCCTTCACTCTTTCTTTCCTGTATTTTCTTCCGCACCTACAAGAGGAGAGGGAGAGGGAGAGGCAGGAGAAAAGGAGAAGCCAGCCCCCGCTCTCTACTGTCCCATCCTCCTTCCAGTAAGCTTCATCCTTTTTTTTCTTGCAGCCTTTGATGCGCAGGAATAACGAGGGGTTTACAAAGGCCCCACAACCTGCGTGTATGGTCGTGAACACCCAACCAAGCCGCCCTTTTCACCGCCGTGCGATACCCCTATACATACACACATATACCGGCGTGTATATATACGAAAAGAAGTGAAATTTTTTTCTTAATTTCGTTTTGCCGCTCACGATGCGCCATGAAATGAAAATCAAACGAAAAGGAAAAAAAAGCACCGGATTTTACATCGTGAAAGGGGAGGAAGCGAGAAAAAGAGCTGGGGCGTGAAGCTTACGCGGTGCCCGTGAAAGAGACGCGGTGGCGTCATCCGCAGCCACAAAAAATTACATTGAAACATGCAGATGCATGCACCTCCAAAAAAAAAAGCCCTCGCCCTCCCCTCTCCAAAAACAAAAAAAGATCCAAACAACAAATGCGACATCTTCACCCCACCATCACCTTCACCACGGCCATGGACGCCCACGCACATTCACTTTCCTTTCGGGGTGGGGAGAAGAAGACGCGTCGTCATGAGGGATTCAACATTGACCACGAAAGAAAAAAAGAAAAAAGCGTGTCGTGTTTCTTTTTTTCTGTTACATGGGCAGTAGACATGATAAAAGAGAGAGAGAGAGTCGACTGATTCTCATACATCACACACCTCTTACCCAACACCTCGCCCGGCTCAGCCAAGAAAGCTGCACTCACAGGCTGTATTGGACGGAAAAGACAGAGAGTAGGAATACGAGGCAAGAAAGAAAACACCAGAGCACCCTCATTTGTCATTCTCTTGCATGTATAAATACACACAGATAAACCGTTACACACCCACTGAAAATAAAGAAGACGCGGAGCCTATTTCCAGGTCATGAAATGTTTGTGGATATATATACATACTGTTTGTACAACGCCACCCTGCGCACACCCGTAGAGACGCACGTGCGCGTGAGGAATGAGAAGGAACGAGAAGCGGAGAGACCTTCCACCACCACCCAAAAAAAAGAAAACAGAATTATTCGAAGAAAGGTGAAAATGAAATGACACGAAACTGAGAAGCAGCGCGTTGTACACCGCACGAGGCAGCACATGAAAGAAAGCACTTTAGGGGCGCGGAGCCGAAGGTGTGAGGAAGCCGTAAATGAGGAATAAAAAAAAGAGAAAACAGCTGGACAGAGGGAGCAAGAGAGAGACGAAGCGCAGGCTTCTGATGACGGGAAATGTGGTTGAGAACAAAATCACGAGCGTTGTAGATGAGTTTAGCGAAATGAGTTTTTTAAAGGTGATCGCCTCCGCATCAGATGAAGTTCGCATGCGCGTCATCACTCGCCGCGTTCTCATCTCTTTTCTCTCGCTCCTCGTACCATACTCCTACCCTAATATCTCTTTGCCCTTTCCGGGTGAAAAACATCTACCACCTCCTCGCTCTTGTCAAACTGTCGCAGCCTCTGCAGACGTGCACGCACAAACGCATTCCCACAAACACACACACACACACACATGTATAACAAGAAAATATTTATTCCACTACCCCCTAACCTTTTCGAGCATCAGCGATCTGAGGAAAAAAAATTTCTTTCGATTGCTGCTGTTTCTGTCAGCCCCTTTTGTTTTGGTGGTGCTGCTAAGGGTGGTGGCTTTCGCTGCATCGCAGCCGTGCGTTACCGTCGCTACTTCGTTCCTGAGGTCATTCACGCAAAAAGCGGAGAACGAGGTAAGCAAATGCCTCGAAGGTGAGCATCCCGTTCTGCGCCAAGCGCGCCCCATCGCTTGCAAGCTTTTCATAGGCGGCATGCGCACCATAAGTGCGCTCGAGCGACTCCACATGTTGAAGAAACTCCTCCAGCCCGATGACGCCACGCTGATCATTATCGAGCTCCGCAAACCATGCACGCAGATCTTCCTCCTCGATGGGAAGGCCGGTAACGTTGAGCACCGACCTCTTGCCATCCCACGCGGTCTGCTCGTCAGCCTGTGATGCCGGAGGCTGAACCGCAATATACGCTGGTGAGCTCATGGCGAGACGCACTGCCTGGTACGCGTTATTGCGGTACGGCGCAGCGGAGGCGAGGGGGGGGTTGGCAGCAACATCACGACCGTTCGCGAGCACCACCACATCATTGCCGCTATCAACACTGCGCACGGGTTCTGTTGTCGGGAGGGCGCCCCTTTGTGCGGCGTTGCTGCCTGGATTCTCCTCTTTGGTTGAAGGGGTGGTAGTATCAAAGTGTTGTGTCGCACGAGTTGCTGCCGCCTCGGCCTCAGCGCCCTTCACCGAGCTCTGCCGCTTATTCATCGTCTGCCGCAGCTTGTCGTACAGCGAAATCTTGCTAACACGGATATCAACCCCTTCCTTTTCATCGAACATTCCTCGAGCCTGCAAGAGGTCCTCCAGCGTGCACGGCGCATAAGCCTCGTCGTTGAAGTCGTCGGCGGCTGCGCCTTGCGGCACGAGCGCTTGCACATACCCAGCTTCACGTGCCTGTACTGCCTGAAGGCGAGGCGTAGTGTACCGCTCCCACCTCTCGCCCAACTTGGCGCGCGCAATTGCAGCGGCTTCCTCGTCAACATTTAGTTGCGCCAGCTCCTGCATGAAGGCGATTTTCTCACTTGGGAGGAATTTCTGATAGTGGCTCAGGAGCATCGTCACCTTTTCCTTGCTCACCGCATCCAGCCGCTCGAATAGACGCTGCTGTGGCACGGCAGGTGCGACCGCTGCAACCTCGTTAGAAGCCGCACCACCTTCATTCCCAGCCGCAGCAGTGGTGAGCATATTTCTGTCGCTTTGAAACACAATCCACTACCGATGATCCGGCGTACCTCGCGTGTCCACAAGGTCCGATACCCAGCTTGCTGAATGTTGCTAAAGCAAAAACAGCGCCTCCCTGTCTTCTAACCCCACCTTAGTGCGCCACTCTCGTCGTGTCGTGAGAACGAAATGGGAAGAGCCTCAGAACTTCACGGGAGGTAAGAACAAAAGACTACTTAACTTTTCGCTCGGGTACTGTTTTCAGAAAGCGGACGGGCGTACGTTATTCTCTTCGTGTGGGTTTCGGCCTATCCCCATTTACAAAAGCGCGCGTTACCAGATTTCATCAAGCAAAGATCAACCGCAGGAGAAAAGTGAGGGCGAGATCAACGGGGGAGCACCCGATATGCACAGGCATGTCGCACCATCGCACACGCAACAAACATTACAGACACAACAGTTTCGACCTGTTTGAACCGGGAAAAGGCGCGTGTAGGTGCGGGCGAGGGTGAGAGGGGGCCGTAGCAGCGATGCAACACCGTGGGGAAAGAGAGACGCGCGACAACGCGCAGAAACACATACAGACATGAAAAGGTGCCTCAGCGGCGACGTGCGGCACCTCTCCGAGGCGCCTCGCAGGGGCAGCGTCGCGAGAGCCGCACCGACGAGAGCCGCAACGGCGCGGCGCAAGTGGCCGCAGGGAGCCGGCGGAAAACCAGCGGAGGGGTCGGGGGGTGAGAGGGGGGGCAGTTGCAGCACGGCAACCCACGAGAGAGTCACACCGCCACGCACAACCCGAGAGAACGCACCGGCAGTTCCCCTCCCCTCCCCCCCCCCGCACGCCACCACGCACCGCCGACGCCTCAACCCCCACTGACGCAGCCCTCCCCAGCGCAAGGCGTCGTGTGGGTCCGGAGCAGCGCTTCTTCGATTGGAAAGAGCATTCGCAAAGATTCCGTGCCGAAGTAAAAAACTTAGAAAGGGAGGAGAAGACACATCCGGGACAACCTCACTCACACAGCTGTGCTTGTCTGGATACACATCGGCGGCAACCCCTCTTCCGAGGAAGGTGGAGGGGGGGAGCGGGACGGCAGGAAGAATACGGGGGAAGAAAACGGGGAGCAACGAGGTATGGCATCCCGAACAATAATAAGAAATCAAGAAGAAAAATCGGACACGCAAAAGCTCAAACACAGAAGGACAGCTGGTCCGCCATAGAGATAGAAAGAAAGAAGAAAGGCAAAGCACATGAAGCCAAGAGAGCCAATCGCAGCGTCATCGCACAGCACCTGGCAGAAAAAAAATGCTATTTAGCCGAGAATCGGCAGCGGCACGCCACACACCTGGCCGCGGGTAGGAGCGGCGAGGGGAGTGACAGCGGAGACGGACGCTACCCGCGCGCGTCGCTGCACGGCGGCGGAAGGTCACGTCTGGCACTGTGTGCGCGCGCTGAAGGTGGGCCGTTATCTGCCCGGGGCTCGGCCTGAGCTTACTCGTCATCCTTCCACGGATAATGCACGCCCTCCGGGTCGGTCACAACGGTTTGGCGGGCACGCGTCGTCACGATGGCACCGGTGTCCGCATCCACGCCAATGAGCGTCGGAATCGACTGCACATCGAACTCCTTGTTCAGCGCCTCCGCGATTTTGCGCTTCGAGAAGGGGATCGACAGCCACGGCATCTTCGCGTAGTAGCCATCGAAGTCCTCCTCATCCTCATCCCACGGCATCAGCACCACCTCGAAGTTCTTCGAGGCGTGGAACTTGTCGTAGAACTCCATCAGCAGCGGCGTGAACCCGCGGCACGGCGGGCACCAGCTCGCCGAGAAGTAGAAGAACACAATCTTGCCGGAGAGCGAGCTCACATCCACCTCGGACTTCTGCTTCTGCAGCTTCGTCACGTCCTGCAGGTACTTGCCAAGTCCCGACATGATTGCGTGAAACACAGAGGGGGAGAGAGGCGGGGTGTTGGTATGCGGGTGAAAGCTGTGTGCGTGTGCGCGAGGGGGGGTGGCTGGGTGGAGCTGAGGTGTGTTGGTATCTGCGGTACCGCGAGAGAAAAGTCGGCCGTAATGCAACGACAGGGCAGGGTGGTGCGGCGGGGAAAGGGGAGCGGGGAGACGAGCGTGTGTAGGTGCGGGCGAGGGTGAGAGGGGGCCGTAGCAGCGATGCAACACCGTGGGGAAAGAGAGACGCGCGACAACGCGCAGAAACACATACAGACATGAAAAGGTGCCTCAGCGGCGACGTGCGGCACCTCTCCAAGGCGCCTCACAGGGGCAGCGTCGCGAGAGCCGCACCGACGAGAGCCGCAACGGCGCGGCGCAAGTGGCCGCAGGGAGCCGGCGGAAAACCAGCTGAGGGGTTGGGGGGTGAGAGGGGGGGCAGTTGCAGCACGGCAACCCACGAGAGAGTCACACCGCCACGCACAACCCGAGAGAACGCACCGGCAGTTCCCCTCCCCTCCCCCCCCCCGCACGCCACCACGCACCGCCGACGCCTCAGCCTCCACTTCTTTTTGTAGAAGTTGTCGCAAAACGATAATAGATCAAGAGGAAAGCAGCCGAAAATGCGAGTCGGCACGCTGATTGTACACATCCTTGCTCCGTTCCCTGCATCGTACTTCCCTTCCGTTCACAAGACAGCCGGGCATCGCACAGTCTATATACAGGTGTACTTAAGGTCCGCGCTGGTAGCAGCGTTGGACGGAGGTCAAACTGTGGCGCTGCCCCAGCACCGCAGGGAGATGAGGGCAGCATACCGCCATTTCTCCCCCTCTTCCTCAAAAGGTAAACGTTCTCGTTCACAAGTACACATTGGTGCATGCGTGCCGCTGCGAGGTGGTTGGAGGGATGTGTTCTGGGCGCCGACTGCAAAGAGGAGTGGACAACGGAAGGAGAAGAGAAAGGGGAAAGCATTGACTTTTTTCTTGTGTACAGGCAGCAATAGGTTATGGTTTGACGGCAGCCCCTTCCTTCATCACTTCGCAGGTGATCCAAGGTTGTGAGTCGAGAGAGCAAAAACGCAGCACACCTCATCTGCTCAATAGGACAGCTTTCAAAATAATAATAATGGCGAGAGAAGTGATGCAGAGCGGAGAAACCGAATGTCTCGTGGCTATGACCCAATTCCTCGTCGATGGAAAACAAAAAAAAGCTTTTGGGGACGTCTCTCCATTTTCGCATGTGTTTCCTTCGCGATGAGGGCGAAGATGGTTCGAAACATGGTTTTGGTGAGTGGACCACAAAGGCGGAGGAAGAGGGGTAGGCGGACCCAATGCAAAGTGTGCTGTCTCGCGATCCCATGTCCGACAGAAGCCTCAGCTCATCCCATTCACTGTGGAGCTGGCCATACTTGCACATGAACACCTGCACACCACGAAACGTTGGAGGGAGAAAAGAGACAAGAAAAAGAAGACTCGTGAGGCGATAGGTATCGCCTGACCGAGGGAAGTGAAGATGGCAGAACGCGTAACAGAGACAAGCAATAGGGAAAGGAGGGGTTGAAGGAAAGGAGAGAGAATCAGGCGCGCACCCTTTCCGACGTGGAGCCCGAGCAAGAACCTCTCTGTATGTGCGGAGAAGTACAAAGCGCACACACACACATATACAGAGATGCAAGAAAGCCAGGCGGTATTATTATGGGAGAGAGAATAAAAGGTGAGGGCCGTTAGGGTATTGGCAGTTAGGAAGATGGAGAGCACCACAATGGAGTCCCCACTTCGGTGTCACCCTTCATTTTCTCGATTCGGCTCAGAGGAGGAGGGGTGGGAGAGGGGGGAAGGAAACCGCCTTTCCTCTGTTCCCTGTGAATGGGTCACCGGCGTCCTCTTTTCCACGTCGTTCTCCCTCCCGTGGGCCCTTTGCTGTTTGCGATGTTTTACGCACATCTTCGCCACCGCCTCTGCTCCACCACTAACCTCAATTCTTTTCTAGCGTATCCGGCCAAGGAAACTCTTTCGCCTCAGGGTCCTTCATCACCATTGCCCGTGCCTTCGTCGTAACGATCTTGCCCGAATCAGCATCTACACCGACAAGTGTTGGAATAGACTCCACCTTGAAGCCGGTGGTCAGAAACTCCATGCCCTTGCGGTCTGCGAAAGGCAGAGCGAGCCACGGCATCTTCGCGTAGTAATCCTTAAAATCCTCCGCCGCCTCGTCCCAGGAGATGAGGACTACATCGAATTTCTTGGAGACATGATGCTTCTCATAAAAATCCGTCAGCTGCGGCGTGAACCCGCGGCACGGGGGGCACCAGCTCGCCGAGAAGTAGAAGAACACGGTTTGACCCGTCAAGCTAGACAGGGCAACATCGGTCGCCGCCCCCTTCAGGAGGTTTGCAGAATACGGAAAAAATTTCTTTAGTCCCGACATTGTGCCCCGCACGCACAGGCAGGAGAAGGGAAAAGGGCAAAGAAAAACGAATCGGGAATGCGTCTAAGGTCAGCGCAGGTTGGATCCACACACACCTGGAAGGAAAACAGAAGAGACGGAGAGGGAGGATGTTTATACGAAGAGCGGCCGAACCCCCAACAAAAGTCCTGCAGAAGGAAAAAAAGGAGGAAAGGTGCGCGGATGCCGCAAGGGGGGGGAGGGGCAGAAGGAGGGGGGGATGTGCTACGACCACGAGAATACGTATTCGTAACGGCTTCAGAGCTCCACAGTATGGACCAACGCAAAGGACAGCTCCAAAAGCGACCGCGGTAGCAGCTGCGCACGGGTACCAATCACTAAAAAGAAAAAAGAAAGGCGGCCTAATAACCTTTTCCTCTTCTGCAGCGTCGCACCTGTCTGCTCCAAAAAGAAAATGTGCTGTGGAAGAGAGAGAGATCACGAAAGGACCAGGAGAAACCGAGAGAGCAACCTTGATGCAAATGAAGGGGAGGGTAGAAAATGAAGTGATATGGCGTACATAAATAAATAGAGTGAAGGGATGGTCAATATATATATGGGGCTCTATCAAGATGAGTGAAAGACGTGTGGCAGTTTCTTTTTTTTGCTTCATGGATATATTTGTGGAGCCCAGTACAGGAAAAGAAGAGCAACAGAGAGAGAGAGAGAGAGCGACGAAGGTAGGAACCGGGGTAGTCAGGCGCGTTACATAGAGAGAGAGCTATCTTGCACAAAGGGGAATTGGGTAACCACCGGTTCGTATCGTCACTGCGGACGGGAATATGGGGGGGAGGGGGGCGAAAGGGACGGGGGAAGAAAGCGGGGAGGCTGTGTCAGGGGTCCACAAGGATGGACTGACTTCGCACGATCCAAATGGAAGAGCCGCCATGCCGCCCGTACACCAGAGCGGTTGCCTCTCGCCTCGCTACGAGTCCCCCATCGCTCGCTGAGAAAGAGGAATCACCTCTAAAACGTAGCCGCTTCCTCCGTCACCCCCTCCCCAGCTCCACTCCATAAAAAAGGCAGAAAACTCCCCCAGTGTCTTTTTTCTTTCTCCCCCAGATCAACACGTCGGTATGAGCATAAGACGTTAAGCACTTCCGTTTGCGTTGCAGCTACTTCTGCCGTCTTGTTACCGCGTGTTGTTGTGTGTTTCTGTTTTGGAATAAAAGAAAGATAAGCGAAGATCCCGATGCAGAGGTCCTTTGGATGAAGCAGACCACCGCACTTTTATCCGCAACAAACAGTGCAAAAAGATGGTGGAAGACAGAACCGGGAGAACTCAGACAACTGCGAGGTGCTCCCCACCGTCCAGCAACGTAAATGGATACACATGTGCGAATCTGTTCCTTCACCTCCGTCACCCACTGATACTCTCTCTTCCTCTGTCTCTGTCTCTCCCAAAAATGAAGGGAAGGAAATGGATTCAGAGGATCAGGTGCGCGTAGGATCGCGGCAACGACCACAATTGGAGCGGAGATGCCTTATGCTGCAGTGCATCTTCCTCTGTGTACAATCAGAAACACCCCCAAAACACACACTTGTTTGACGACAGACAAGAGAGAAGAAGGGAGACAAAGAGCTTTGCCAGCATAGACTCATACATGCATACATATATATATATATATATCGGCATAGAGAACAGCGAAACAAAGGGCGATAAAGCACGAGCAGAATCCAGTGAATACACCAACCCTACACAAAAAATCGAAACATTTCACGCGTTACCCCTGAAGAGGCAGCCCTCTTCCCCTCCCTTCTTCCTTCCCTCATCCCACCTCCTCTCCCTCCAACACACCCGTCTACAAAAGATGAGCACCACCACCCACCCACATGAAGAAAGGAAGACAAAAAGGAAATGATCTCAAAGGGTAAAGGAGATAAAAGTATGGGAGAGGAGAAGGAAGCAGAGAGAGAGAGGGGGGAGGGAGAAACGCTTTGAATTCTGTTTTGCCGCGCCTGCGCACACGGCGGAGGGTGCCAAAAAAAAAAAGAATTCGTCCAGAGCACGAAGAACACCACCGCAGCAGAAGAGCAGCAACGGCGCGATGGGCTCTTTTAAACGAGGAAGGTGAAAATGGTGCCTGTTCAGGGTCGCAAAAAAAAATTCGAACGAAAGCGGTAAAGAAAGACGCAACAGGCATAAAAAAAAAGGAGGGGGGCAACCGGATACCGGGGAAAATGCTGAATCACCCGGCCCTAAAGCGAACCAGACAGCAAAACATACACGCAAAAAAAGAATTTAAAAAAGAGAGGGCGAAGAGATCTTGGGGAGGGAGGACAAATTGTTCCCGAAAAAAAAGAAAAACATCATTGTTTGTGTGCATCGCAGGAGGAACACCGGAGGTGAGCACATTCTTCGCCGGAAAGACAAGAAAAGAAAAGGAGGGAGGTAGGGGAGGGGAAGGGGGTGCCGAGATGAGAGACGAGCTTCGGTTGGGCGAACGGCCTCGTAAAATAAAGAAGTCACGTGCGCGAGAAGGGGCTGCTCTTTGAAGTGCCAAAAGTCTCCCTTCCCCCTCCGTTACCTATTCCCCGTTGGCTTTCCCACCGTGTTCACTAGAAAATTCTGTGCGCCACAGCGTTGCCGCTAACTTCAGCGGGAGGAAAGTAGAAAGGGCAGTGTGAGCACATCGTAAGCATATCGTCCATGAAAGGGCATTCTCCATGCCAGCTGATGGGGCACCATCAACATAGATGCCTCCCTTTAATATATATATATATATATACAAGTACGGCATCGTGACTTCTTTAGACGAGCGTGAAGGGACGTTGTAACGTGACAGCACCTCGGCGTCAAAGAAATGGAAAACCAGTGCCCAGCACTACTCACGCAACAGCTCTCCAACTTTCTCCTTTCCCCTACCCCCTCCCTGTGGTCCCTACGCACCTCCGCGTGGGCTGTTGTGCACCTCTTTTAACCGCTAATGTGTGATTCGCTATCAGAAGGGCCACTTCGGTCCTCTATTGATCTCTTACATTCACTACTCCGCAACAGAGCTTACCCATGATCCTTCTTTCTCTCTTTCTGCTTTGCCTTTTTTCTACCCTTGACGACCTCCTCTCCTCTTGACACACACACACACATACACACACTCACGTGCACTCGTACTTCACGGCGCCACTTTCTTGCATTTTTTTTCTTTTTTTTCGCCATCGTTTTGGTGTGTGGGTTGGTGTGTTAAAAATGGAGTGGAGAGAGAGAAGATGGAGTTGATGCGCTCTCTTCTCTAATGTTGATCAAATCCTCTAGGAAGGCTCCTGCTGGCATCCAGCGAGTCATCGATGATATTCACGGAGGTTCACCTCCCCCCCCCTTCTTTTCCGACAACAGAAAAAGATCTTTTACATCGAATCACACCGCCAGCAAACAAAGTTATCACGATTTGAATGCGTCTTATGAGAGTTCTCAAAAATGATTTTACAAATTTTCGATTTGGGCGAGCTATCGAACGCCATGGGGAGATAAAAAAAGGGATTGAGCGCTCTACATGCCTCCCCTTTCCCTACCCAACCTGCGTCTTCTCACTTTTCCTACTTCGTCTTCGAAACTCCGTTGAATAACTTAAAACAAAACAGCCGTATCCTCGACAATTAAGCTACTAAAGGTAAGGGAGGGGAGGGGGGAGGGGAAGAGACAGAAGTAGTCAGGAAGGCGGAGCAAAACACCTCGCGTATTCGTAAGGACTCCAAAAAAAGAAGAGGACGTTACCCTTCCGCCTCAGCGAAAAGAGGGCCTTGCTGTTGTTTTTGCCTTTCTTTCTTTAGAAAAAGGAGGGAGAAGGGTCGGTAATAAGAAAGAGAAAGAGAAAAAGCGATCGACCTGAAGCTGAGAAGAGTTCGGGCAAAGGCTATACTCTCTCCCTTTTTGATTTTTGGATTTCGGATTCCGTTTGTAGCACGTGAGATGATCCACACAGCCCAACATACCTTTCTTTCCACCTCCCCCATGAAGGACTTCACACTGGTATACCCCGCACTACCGCACTGTATTCAAATTCGCATTTTCTGCCGTTTGCTTTTTTTAATAATAACAGAAGTAGTAGTAATAGCTACATGAGAGAAGGAGGAACAGCAGCAGACAAACCTTCCATCCCTTTGTCCCCTTCTGCATATCTCCCTCCGCAAAGCGCCATGGAAACCGCGTCGCCTCCGGGTCTCTCAAGACCATCGCTTTGCCCTCGCGGGTAAGCACGCAGCTGGTCTCCGCGGCCACGACAATTAACTTCGGGATAGAGACGACGGAGTAGGCTCTGGACAAGGAGCGAGCAACTTCCTGCTCCTTGAAGGGGAGGGCCAGCCAGTTGCCATGGCCACTCGCAATCGGGACTCGGGGACCCTTGGCTGTGATAGACGACTCCCGAGGGGCACGTGCCTTCACTGTGGGCAGAGCCGCATTGACCGGCAGTGGCGTCTCACCGTGGGCGCCGGGACCGATGGCGCATGTGTCGCTGTTAGAGCAACAGCGTGAGTGGCCAGTGGCGACGTTACATGCTTCGCTGTCTTCGCCTGCTCCTCCTGAGACAGACACTGCGGCAGTCACCGCAGGCGCGCCAGGGGACACGGGTCGTGGCGCGGGCAGCGGACGACGTACATAGTTGCTGCTGCGGTTTTGAAAGAAATCCATCATCCGTCCCTCTTCCCTGTCAGATGACACGAAAAGCACCTCGAAGTTGCACTTCTCCTTGTGTGTATTATAGAAGTCCGCCAGCAGCGGTGTAAAGCGTTGGCAGGGCGGGCACCAATGGGCAGAGAAGTAAATAAGGATGTACTTCTTTCCGTGGAAGGCCTCCGCCGCGGGGATCATCTCGCCATCTTGTCGCAGCAACTTCAGATCCGGGTACCGACGAAGAAAAGGGACGTCCTTGTGGCAGAGAGGCATCGCTTCTCTTGTCTCTCCCCCCCCAACATATATACGGAATTGGTCCACCCAAAAAGGATTTCTGTCCGGATAGGGTCGGTATCTCACCCCAAGCTGCACAGACAAGTACACACACGCACGAGGCAGCCGAGTAGTGTCGGTGTCAAGAGAGCAGGGCAGCGCAGGCCAGCCCGCAAATAGGCTCGCAAGTCTGTTCTACAAAACGTGACTGTGCGAAGGAAATCTGAATGAACCAGCGAGCGAGCAGCAGCTCAGCAGGAGCACCCCAGAATTGTATCAGTGAAAAAGGTTCGCACAAACAGGAAGGGGGGCTGTTTGATCGGTCGCTGGCACCATGAGGCGACGCACCACCACCAGCACCACACCTAACCTGAACTCTCGAATTTGTCTCCACAATCTTCGCGCACAACAACAGAAAAAGATGGTTAGCGAATTGGGAGTCAAGAAAGGGAAATTTCTGAAAAATTTCCTCGTCTCTGTTGGCGCCCTTCGTTGGCCGTACCCGTCAGCTTTCTTCTTCTTCTTCTTTTTGCAAATACCAGGCCTCCCTCCTTCCCTTTCTATTCCCTTCCTTGGCGAGGAAAAAAAAAGAGACGACGCAACGAAAGGGAAAAAGGACGTGGAAATGGGAAACGATTCCGAAGAGAAGGAGGAGCAGCAAAACCAGAAGAAAAATTGAACGATTCAGTGAGTGTGGGAGCAGCAAGCGGATGTGGATTGTCAGAACATAAAGGGGGCAGACGCAATGTCCAGCGAAGGGAACGCACGGAATGGTGGAATAAAATCCGGGGGAAAAGGGGGGAGCCTTGTAGAAAAAAAAAGAGGAGGGTCAGCCTTCCGACGAGCAAGAACACTAAGAGCCTAAGAAGATGGAAATTTAAGGAAGAAGAAATCAGGAAAGCATTAGACGGAGGCGCAACGTGACCGCACCCAGAAAAGAGAGAAGAAATGTATCCTTCGGGGTTATCAGGATCCGCCACGTGACGAGAGAGAACGATCGAGCACACTTATTCAGTCACTATCGTGTAACAGCTTGAGTATGGCAAATCCACGATGGTATGGAGGAAGGGGAGCAAATAGCAATGCAAGCCCTAAAACGAGGGGGGAAGATGCACCTGCGCACAAGAGACATTCAAAAACGTATAGGATATATATATATATATGTGTGTTAGGCAGCCGGAGAGACCAGGACAGCCGCCTTACCATGCGCAGGTTACTCTCTCTCTCTCTCTCTCTCTCTTTCTCCCGTACAGCGTGTCGAAAAAACGGAGACGGAGGAAGGAAGACGAAATCACAATATGTTCACCACGCCAATCAAGTCAACGCACGCCAGCCGAGCGGATGAAAGTTCCTTATACTTCTGTGAAAGGTGGATCGTCGTTACCGGCCTCTCTCCCTTCTCCCTCTCCCGTCGGTTGTAACAGGCAAACTATCTCCACTTCAGTGGAAAGAAGAGAGTTAACGCGATGAAAAAAAAAAACTTCCCGAAAAACGGAAGAGAGCGTTGCACCTCCACTTCTCGACTTCTCTTTTTTTATCTTTGGAGAGAGGTTACACCCCCAAAACCTTTTTTTTTTGTAGAAACGAAGGGTTTGCAAAAAAAAAAAAAATCGGTTGCTTAATATAGAAAGAGAGAGATAAAGAGAAATAGAGAGGGAGGTATGCAGCTACGCCCGCCGCGACCTTGACAATATATATATATATATATATATACCTAATGAGTTCTTACGGTTTTTTCTCCGAAACGCGCCTGTGCGTATCTGTGTTGCGTATTCAAGGTGGGGAGCGATTATGCTGCGAGGAGTCAATGTTGTAGACCAGACCCACACGCACCGCGTAGAAATAGAAGAGACTGCGCCACCGCGGTTACGCAACAAAACAAAAAAAAAGGAAGGGTCCGGGAGAGAAAAAACAAAAGGGAAGGGTGGGGGGGGGAGCGTTTAGTGTATGAAGAGCAAGGTGGTATCAGGGGATATCACAGCTATTCCCTTTCCGTCCCCTTTCCTCTTCCTCTTCCGATCTCCGAACGAAATGCAACGAAGAAAATCAAAAAGAGGGCTGTAAAACTGAGGATAGGAAGAATCAAGATAGCGTCACGAGCTTGAAAAAAGTGGTGTGTGGAGAGAGGGTGGTATTAGCACACGTGAGCGAGTGGAGTTCGAGAAAAAAATGTGGTGGGTATGAGCATCCCAAGCGTTGAGTGAAAGTATCGCACCGATATGAAGCGATAAAGCACGTTCCAATAATAAAAGAGAGAAAGGAAGCCAAGGAGAGGATTAAAAAAAAAAGAGAGCTAAAGCGAGATGATGGAGCAGAGATTATCCATTCAGTCTCTCACGCAAGATGCGCAGTATTGAAGATGGCTGGTATAGCGTAGAGGAAAAATGGGAGAGAACAAGCCGAGGAGTGAAGTACAGTTCCACTTTGAAGGCGAGTAATCGCATGAGAATAGACATCAATCATGCCTCCATCTTTTTTCTCCTTTGTTTGAAAGCGCCTTGACTGAATCGAGGTGGCTTGAGATGAACTTCGGATGTGAAAAACTACCGTTACCCTCACTCTCCAACTTCTGCTTCTCTCCACCCCCTCATCTCTCTCTGAAGTAACAAGAGGAGCAAAATGCGGTGCCAGCTTCTCGTACGCATCTTGCACAAACCTCCTTAAATCTGGTCACTTCGCTTTTTCTGTTAATTAAAATACGAAACAACTTCATCGAAACGCTGAACATACATCCCACCCGGCATGTGGATGTGGGGTGATCCGCCACGCCAAGCACGCACCACGGTAACGTACTGTAGAGTCCGGAGAGGAAAAAGGGTCGGCTACGGGACGGAGAGACGGCCCCAAGCCTCGGCGATCCCATCGGCACCGCGCCAAGCGGAGAGGCAGACCGAAGCGGGGGGGGGGGGGGAAGAGGGAAAAGCCACCCTCTTGCGAGTGTATTCTGGCTCGCTCTGATCTGCAAGCAGAGGGTCTTTCGAGGGCGAGGCTTTCTTCCCTTTCCCCCTGAGCGCACCACCACGAGCATCATCAGCTTTCGTCTGGCACTGTTCTGCCCACTCCACCCATTTTCTTTCTCGCTTTCGAGAGAGAGCGGTGAGAGGGGAGGAGGAGAAAAGGGCCTCGTTGTCATCTTAAACACTAAAACGCAATCTGTACCCCGTCCCTCGCTTCCGGGGGGGCAGGTCTTTCCCTCAATCCGAGAAAGAAACGCCTTCTGAAAAACATAGCGAACGAACGAACAAAAGAAGAACGAAGGAAATGAAGGAGGGCGCTACTCTTGATAGCCATGGGGATCGAAGGAACGGGAAAATGAAAATTTGGGGGCAGAAAAGAGGGGGAGGGAGGAGGGGGAAGGGGGGGAGAGAGTACGAGGGGATCCATCGCACGAAGGAAGTAAATTCTCCACTGCAGAGAAACAAAAACGAAGGGAAAAGAAGAAAATACAACAGAGGGAAAGAAGGGGTCCCTTCCAAACGAACCACCGCCAAGAGGAGAAAAGAGGTGCTCGCATCAAAGGTCGGGAAAGCTCAAAGCGACACCCCTTTCCGGGAACGCGTACGTGCGTAGCAAGACAGAAACGGAAGGAGAGGGTACAGTGAGTGTAGGCGTGCACGTGTGCGCAAGAAGTAAAGGCGAATAGCATGTGGACCAACGAGCCCGCTAGAAAATTCCCGCTTCCCCCTTCTTTTCTTGACCCTCCTCCACACCACCCCGGCCGACTACCTGCTACGTCACGTGTAACCTTATTGAATAGATAGGGATGAAAGCGCGCGCTGGAGGACCAGCCACGACCGCAACGCCAACGAACAGGCACGAGTGGTATGTCTTCTGTGTGGTCGTCTCCTCACCTTCACCCGGTTTTCAGGAGGAGCTGTCGCGCGACGTGCTTGCACCCCCCTTCTTCTTTCTTTTCCCACGTCCACCTTTGTACTCCCCCTTTTCTCGTGTTTACCTCTCTCTTCGCCACTCCTACTCCCGGGCTCGTATCCCTCTCAGTAACGTCATTCTCTCTTTTTCCTTACGATTACCGCCTTGCTCTGGCAGAACACGCCCCGCATCTCTACTCCTCACCCCACCCGCCACCTTCCCTACAATACCACCTCCATCTCTTCCTCCTCCCCATTCTGGATTGTTACGCTTATGATGCGCAAGACCTCACCAAATCCGATGAGCCTTTCGTTGAGCACGTTCAGCCTTATTCCCGAAGAATGGCAACATCCAAGACAGCGCGGCGGCCGAGGCGATGCTGACGATGACAAAGAAAACGACAGCAGCCCGACGCGTTTTCTTGTTCATCGTCGACCAGGGGAAGTCCGTCGCGTCAGGGTCTAGCTCCATCATGAAGCGTCCGCTGACCGTCACAACATCCGGGTAGCACTCCGGTCGTGCCACCCTGGGCGACACCTCGTATCGCTGAGGTGAGTTTAACGGGTCTACCGCTATGGGCGATGCCGCGAGCTCCCCCAATGGAGTGTCCACTGAGGGGTTAAGCTGCACTGGCTGGGATCGTCGTGATGGCTGCAGCAGTGGAAGGGCCGTGCGCGGGATGTGCGTCGGGAACGGCCTGTTGCGACACACAATGACGCCAGGGTAGGTGAAGACACGGAGATGGTACAGGAGAGGGACACCCACTTGTCGGACGCAGTCGTACGGCACCGCCCAGAAGCCGCGGCCGCCTCCCTCGGCAGCGAGAGGGAAGCTCGAGGAGGCAGCGAGGGCACTGCCCAAGCCGCTGTTAGCAATGGCGTTGCCGATGGTGAGCTCCGCCACACGCTTGAGGGGGGGCGGGGAGGAGGGAGCCGAGTTGCCTGGAGACGGTGAGCCTGCACCAGGCGTCATTTCGGGCGTCGGTCCTACATCAGCGCGCGTCGAGGCCTTCGAAGTAGGCACCGCGCTCGCTCTCAGCGTGTCGCCCCGGTGCCCTTGGGTGTCGAACTCTGCGACGGAGCGCTGTCGAGCCCTCTCCTCTTTCTGAGCCTGACGTGCACGGCGGTCGGCCTCTACGGCGGCCCGTTCCCTAAACAGGAACCCGCGCGTCATGTCCACCTTGTTATAATCACGAGAAATGAAGATGATTTCGAACTTCTTCTTCTCGTGGTGCGCCTCGTAAAAGCGGCTGATGGTCGGTATGAAGGCCTCACTCTCTGGGCTCCATGCAGCCCCAAAGAGGAGGATGACATATGATATATTATGAAGAACGTCGGCAACGAGGCGAGTGGAGCCATCCTGCCGAATCAGTTCGAGATTCGACCACTGCCCGAAGTAGTTCATAGAAGCTGCTCGAGGGAAACAAGAAGAGGAAAACACGTTTCACTGCGCTGCAGACCTTCCCTCTTCGCTGAAGACAGGCGAGGGAGGAGAAGGAGAGGGATAGGCGGAAAAATATGGGGAACAAAAATGACGGCACCGCGACTTCCCGCTTGTGGCCACTCGTCTGGACTGTCTTTTTCTGTTTTGAAGGTTTTCCACTGTTGACGTTTCCACTCTAACCTCGAACATAGAGGATAGAATATTCCGTCTCCTTGCTAGTAGATGTTAGGTAGATTATGATGAGAAAGAGAGAGTGCGCACGCTCTGGGGGAGGGGGGGAAGTGAAATCTGCGCGTTACGGAAAAAACAAATAGAAAAGAAGAGGGTGATAACAGCGGAATGGAGGAGGGGAGGGAAGGGGAGGGAGGGAGGGCGCACTTTTCTCAGAAAAGGAGAGAAATAAAAAAAAGAGAATGCTAATTTTGTAATCTTTCGTTACCAAAATATATGTTGATATGTATGCGAGTGAGTTTGCATACATATACACATATATATATATATATATATATATATGTTTATAGACAAAGCTCGCTCCGCGTTCGTCGTAGTGTTCCTTGACAGAAGTGATGGTTGGGACAGGAAGAAAGAAAGAGGAGAGAGATGGGGGAGGATAATTACGATGTACGCTCACTCTTTAATTATTTTTGGCGAGGGGAAGGGCGGGTACGGAAACAATTCTCTGTAATATGAGGAAGAAGATAATTCTTTTTTGTTTGTGTGCTGTCGGGGCAAGGGAAAAGTTGAGGGCGGTACGCCCAAGAGGACGTCCCCAAGTCCGTGAAAAGAGCGAAGTAAGTGAATGTGCGTAGGGAGGAAGACGAATTTAAAAAATACATGAAAAGACGGAGTAAGGGGGGGAAGGCATTTCGAGGTGAAGCCGTGTGTGAATATCGGGCATACATATATGTGTATATATATTCCCGTACGAAAGGTAGCATTGGGGTCACAAACGAAGGGAAAGAGGGCCACAGACACGCACATGCGGACTTGCTGAGGCATGAAGAAGAAGCGGAGATGAGACGTACTCAAAACCTTCCTGTCACCCACAGAAAGACACGTACTCATCTCCTACGCGCCAACGCGCGCATGTGCCTACTCCCCCTCTCCCCATCCCCTCGGGTACATAAGTGTAGGTGGTGCCTCCTACATCATAAAATACCCATACCACAAACGCTCACGCCCACGATAGAGGGGTGCGATGGTCGTTGTCCCCTTCTCCTCCTCCGTCTCTTCTCTTTCCGGCTTACGGTGTACGCAAGAGGCCGAGAATTGAGAATCGAGTCAGCCCGGGGGGGGAGGGCGAAGAGAACAGCGGAGGAGAAGTAGGCGGAGACGCCCGAGGTCTGACATGCACGCGACCAGGAAAGGGGAAAGGGGGGGATAGAGGAAGGGCCTGTCAAGCAGACATCCACCGCTCCCTCCACTGGCACTAGCCCTTGCATCTAGAAGGTTTCCTCTTTCTCTCACCAGCTCCTTCCGCTGAGACGTCATCGCCAAACCCAGTTCAATCTGGCAAATAAGGCACAAGCACGTAACACAAGCGAGCTTACGCACGCGTGCGTTCTACCGCGACGAGAACAGGCTTGACACTGAAGCCCTGATCAGAGGCAGCCGTCAACACTCACACAGATACCTCAGTAGAGATCATTCTCTTTTTTCTTGTTTTTCATTGATAATCAAGGAAAAGGGGGAAAAAAGATCTCGGAAAGCCAGTAAAAGAGGGAGAGAGGGAAGATGGCGAATCGACATGTATATATATATATATATATATATATAGAGAGAGAGAGAGAGAGAGAGTGAGAGAAAAAAAAGAGAAGTACCGGATATATTCAGGGGAGTCTTTTCCTTCCGTTGCTTTTTTTCTCGACTTTTGTCGGTGTTGTTTGCTTTGGATGTGGATGCAGACCGGCAGCTCCCTACCCCTTCGCTTTCACTCCCAGCCCCTCTCGTTTCATGTCAACTGCACGCTCCCCCGTTACTATCACGGTTGGTTGCCAAAAAACTATTGCGTGTGTGATGAGGGGCATCGCCGCAGCGGTCGCTGTTGAGGCGCACCAGCGTGTTGCTGCTCCACACCGCTATCCGTTTAGTTTGTGTAGTGTTGCCCCCCCCCCCCCGCCGGTGCTTCCGTAGACTACCGTTCAATACTTTTTTTTTTCGTGAGAATCTGATGCTCTCAGCCATACCGCATAGAGTATGCCCTGCCTCATCGACTCACCAGCGGCGCGTCTCTCAAAGCTGCGCCTCGGCCTCTGAGAGAGGAACGAAGGGGAAGAAAAGTGATAATAATAAAAGCAACCGAAGAGGCCACCCGTCACAGTAGCAAGAGTCATGACAATCGAAGGCGAAAGTTGGAAAAGAGGGAGGTGGGAGAGGACATACTGACACGAGCGATGGAGCAACGGGAATGAAGGGGGGGGAGGCGCGGGCTAAACGACATCAGAGAGAAGGAGGCAGTCCTCACCCTCACCGAATCCTGCGTGCCGACATGCAGAAGAAGAGGTGGCAATGAGGAGCAGCTGTGGGCATACCCACAGTACATGCCGCACGTCGGAAAGAATATCAAAATAGAATTTTTTAAAAGGACAACAAAAAATAAAAGAAAAAGCGACGTCCGCACACGCACCACGCCGGTGCACCAAGACCAACGCAGGAATCAATAAGGAATAGTAAAAGGCTACCGTCACGCAGCTGATCAAGTCGTGGGATTTGCGCACCTCGCCGCTGTGTTCATCTTGTGTCCTCTTTTCTTGTGAGTGAAACCTCTTTATTTTTTTCATGTGTTTTTTCTTTTCTTTTTTTTCGGTGCGCCCACGACTTCACTGCTTCGGCAGGGATGTGTTTCGCCCTCGCAGCCCGAGATAAGGAGCCGGCTTCTCCTCCGACCTGAGCTTCCCATGCTCTGCCGTCTAAAGTGCGGAGAGAGAAAGAGAGAGAGCGCCTGCTCGCCACACCCGTATCACCCATAAAAGGAATGAGGCGGTGGGAGAAGAAGCGGGAAGAGAGTTGCCCAAGAGAAGCAGGGTAGCAGAAAGAAAGAGCAGCCACCACCCGACACACACAGAGCTCTCCCAGTTTCAAACTTTTCCTCTTCGTCAGCCGAAAAAAAAACGAAAAATCCCGTTGAGGAGTCCATTGCGTGGAAAACAAAGAGAAGGAGGACCGAAGGTAGCGCAGGAGCCGAAGAGCACATGCTTGACATCACTCCCTCCCCACCCACCCCCGCCTCACCGTGCCTCTTCGACCTCGGCGGGGGGGGGGGGAAAGAGAGAGATCCGGAAGGCAGCAGTGGGGACGGGGACGATACCCGATCCCCTGAAATCTGTTGCTCAGCAAGACAAAAGTGTTCGGTGTGCGGTGGCTCCTGCAGCGCAGCGACGCTGTCCATGAACGGGGACAGGCACGCCTTGTTGTAGCACCTCATCGCTTTTTGGTGTTGTCGTTCGCTTGCGCGCACAGCGGATACTCGTCATCCCGCTGCTTCCCTACCTTCCCATCCCACGTCCGAAAATATAGAGAGAGGGGGAGCGGAGGAGGCTGAGAGGAGCTGGGGGAGGGGTGGGGGGCAGGAGCCAAAAACAAAGAGAAGCAAAGTGACCATCCGAGGACCGCCGCCGCATTCTGTTGGCGACAGCATCCCCCCCCCCCCCCCTTAGCACAACACTCTCGCCCCCTGCCCCCCCACGAAAAAGAAGATCGTGGCCTTCCCAGAGAGCCATTAGTTTACATACATAGATATCGAGAGAGAGGTGAGTAGGGAGAGAAAATGGTTCCCACGTAGGGTAGGTCTCCGGAAAAACCGTTCGAAAAAATGCTTCTTTGTTCAAACGAAAGGAGAGATGCAGAATGAAAGTAAAATCTGTTTTTTATAGAAAAAGAAGGGAGGCATAAGCGCTCATGTATGCCCCCCGCTTCCCTCTGTATTTCATGTTTCATGAAATTTTCTGGGTTAGTCACTGAGCTTGTTGGCTTCGCTTTCTGCGTAAGAAAGTGTACGCCACTCGGCGGGATCAGCAAAAAATGAAACTTACAAAAAGAGAAAGACATGAATTCTGACGTAAGCAAAAAAGAGCGCTTCTATGCAGCGGTTATGTGTGGGGGTAAGGTTGAGCTGATCGCGGGGTACGATAGTAGAGGAACATGCAGGGCGGCATCGACGGAAATGAAAAAGAAAGCGAACAGAAGGAAACCTTGAAAAGGACAAGGGTACAGGAATGGCAGAGAGGCGTACTAGGCACCCCACAGCACCGTCTCATCCTGCGCACCCACTCGCACATACACTTCCACACGTAGGCGACCCCACCCCCTCTCCCCTCGCCACCGTCGTTTCCCCATCCCAAAAGCAGCTGCAAACCTCACCTACCTCAACGCATATCCATTTCCCAGGCGCCGTAGAAGCACTCGTAGTGCGTGTCGTGGGAAGCCCTCCCCCCCCCCCTTCTTCCCGCTTGGGCGTGGTCTCACCGTGTATGGAGAAAGACGCCGTGGGGAAGGGAAGAGAAGAGAAAGAAAGGCTCGGATGGACAGACCACGCCCATGACAAAAAAAAGAGGGGAAAGATGAAATGCGAACGAGGGGAATGAAGGGGGGGGGAAGAGAAGTCCAACGTAAGGAGACAAGTGCCTGGAAAGAGAACCCAGATCGAATTTTTCACAAAAAGCATGCAACGACGTTAAGAAGGTGTTGACACCGTGTGCAAGCAGCGAAATGATGAGAGGGAAGGGAGGACGAAAGCCATGCGCCTCCATGCCACCGCCTCACCTGGGTGAAGATTGAAAAGGGAAAAGGCTTCGAACCCACAGAAGACATACAACGGGCAAGGGGAATAAGGAAAATAAAGAAGCAAGAAAAAAGAAATCAAAAGAGCGAATCGGACAACCATTGTAAACGTTCGTCACTGGAACGCTAGAAGTAGCCAACATACGGACAGGCACCACACCGATCTGCGAGACGACCTCTCCTCCAGTTTTACGTTCCACGTACACCCCTATCCTCCTTCCATCCCACCCACCCACTCCCCGCTCTCTCCGCCTTTTCCTTCCCTCTTGCATTCTGATCGTTGCCTCCAGGCTCCCCTCCTCCACTTCGTATCCTTCTTTTCTGCTACGATGGCATCATTAACCTCTGTAACATCCCTTTGACGGCATGCGCACTTGCAGGGGTGAAACAAACGAGGATCACAGACAGGAAGGGGGAGAGAAGGGGAGAGGGGGGGAGTTCGGCAGAGGTAAAAACACCCTATAGGTGGGGTTCATGCCCAATATTATCTTTCTGTGTGTGTTTCCCTCACGGTATTTCGAAATGAGAGTGAGCCCAACCGAATCGAAAACAAAAAAAAGATGTCTGAAAAGATTAATTGCTGTTGTTGTTTTCAAGGGAGAGGGGCACCTCGCCAACTTCTCCTCACACACATGCCCACCACGAACTCACCCAAACATACAGGAGATTAAGAGTGGTTTCTGTTTTTGGAAGGGCAATCAGCGATCTAACGGAGGAAGAAAAGGGGGGCATGAAGTTGATCATCCATCAAGACCCCTTCCCATGCCCGTTCAGAACTGCCTCTCTCCTGCATGAAACGCATACGAGGGCTACCGCAGCCTGATCTCGTCCTTCGTGTGCCAACCGCTTTACCTTCCCCACGGGCCGACCCCTCTCTCACCCAAAATGTCGAAAGGCAGCGCAGCGACACAAACTGTCTGAATACAAGAAACAAAACACGAGAACGCCGCAAGAACTCACGCGAGCACCACAAAAAAAAAAGAATATTTGAGAGGGTGGAACAAAAAAAGAGAAAAAGATGGGGGAGGGGGGGAGGGGAGGGGAAGAAGTCAGTGCATCAGCTTCTTCGTTGAGGAGCTGCTCCGAGCTGGTGGATGATCCTTCGCCGTCCTCCTCACCCTCCGCACTCTCCCTCGCTCCGGCAGTTCTCATTTTTTTAATTTTCTCCGTTAGCTGTCCTTCATCCTGAATAGTCCAGGCTGGTCACCCTCATCCAGACCCGACAGTGAAAGATATGGTTAAGGTATGTGGCCAGCTCAAGAAAGCGCACGGAAGCCTTGCAGCTGTAGTGGACATACAACTTCTGGCCGTCCGCCTGGAACTCAACACCGATGAACTGCATCCAGTCTATCCGGCAGCTGTGGAAGAGGCGTGGCCGTGTCGACAAAAATTGAAGGAACTGCAGCGTCGCATCCTCCAGCGGCGTCTGCGTACTCGCCTGAAACTGCACCTCCGCAGCGGTAGCGGCGCGGTGGATGGAGGAGGCGAATGGGAACTCGAGATCCCCGTTCAAATGCGCCGCACGGCGTTGCTGCTCGGTCATTGCCTCGTACGCTGCCCGCGTCACCACCAGTTCGACTACGCCGGTGTCGACCCCCATGTCACCATCCACCACCACCGTGGTGCCTTGTTCGTAGTGTTCAGCGCTTACCGCGGTGCTCTGACGATAGCGATGCTGCAGAAGGCACACGTACTTCATGCTCGCCTCGTCAAGCGTAGTGAAGCGCGCTTCCGCAGAGCAGCCCTCACCGCGCCGGCGGTTATGCAGTCGGCGCGTCAGGGAGATGGTGCGACGCATGACACGAGAGGAGCTGTTACAACCATCACCGATGATACTGCGCCGCCGGTCCAGAGCATCTTGAAAACAACCACTGCCCTCCAACTTGCGCCACAAAGAAACGAGACCGCTGGTGTCGAGCTCGTCCAGGAAGCTACCACATCCATTTCCACTCGATGAGGGAGTCTCTCCTACCGATGACGGCACAGATTCTCGAGGAGAACGAGCCCGCCATGCCCACGAAGGCGTTGAGTACTTCGTCGCACGCATCGGCGAGGGATAAAAGGGTGACGGGCAGATGTTCTCTCGGCGCGCAAGGACGGGCCAAGAAGCCGCGGTCGCCGCCCCAACTGCATCAGAAGCGCTGGTATCGGGGATCTCTGAATCGTTCCCTTTGTCAGCCATCGAGGTGTCCTCCCGCAAGGCCCATGACGAGACCCGCGACTCCTGCGGCCGAGAAGAGTGCGTACACCCCCTCGCCTTTGCGTTTACCTCCTCGTGCTGAGAGCGGGGCCTGGGTAATGACGTCTTCGACGTGTTGCTGTTCACAATAGACCCTTGCAGGGAGTGAGACGTCCCGGTACGGGTCCGGTGCTCCCTCTCCTCTGCTGTGGAGCCGGTGCATCGGTCCATCGCCGCCACTGACTCCAGCACCTCAGCACCATATCCGGCGCTCTCTGCTGCCTTTGAGGGTGGTAGCATAAGTCTGGGCATTTGATACTTCACCTGCTCGAAAGACCGTTCGACGTCAGTGACGTCTTTGCTGGTGGAGCTTCGCTCCAACGCTCCGGAGATGTCGAAGGCACCGTTGACGAAGTGGCGCACGGAGACCTTTTTGCTTGGGATGCGGCGCGCGCTAGGCTGAAGTACATCTCTGCTGCCGTTGCCGCTTATCTGGCTGATCACCGAGTCTTCCCTGGAATGGGGGGGCTGCGTGCCGTTGCCGACAGGGTCTACACTCAGGGAAGGGCCTCGGACCGTCACATGGGTGCTCTGCGAGCTGGAAAGCTGCGAGGTGGACGACCCGACGGCCCGTTCCGCACTTCGAGCGCGAGAGGTGAGGTTTTGAATGACACACCGGCTGTATGGATCGTGACGCCACACCGCACCGGGAACCGCGAGCACGCGGTTCAGCACGTCTTGGCGAGACGCCTCCTTTGTTGCGACCTCTCCTCCGAGAGAATGATAAGAAAGGTCGGCGTCCTCTTCATCTCTTGCTGGGCAGCGGGGGATCGGTGACAACGCTACTAACGCTGTCTCCTCGTCAACAGAGGTGCTTGCCGCGGCGGCAGGGCATACATCATTGGGTTTCTTGCTCTTCGTTGCGGCTACCACCTCCCCACTGGTGATCACAGAGGTGGTGCCACACGCGGGCGGCTCAGAGCTCCTCGGTAGATCATCCAGGCGATCCTCACATTGTAGCATGATTCGCTGCCGTCGCAGGAGATCCGCCTGCACCGCTGTCTGTAGTGGGCTCTCTTTTAACGAGGAACCTTTCTTTGATGGTGTGCCTTTGGGAGGGGTGGCTGGACCCGTCGCCTGCTCAGCGACGTCACCTCCGTTACCGACGCCCTGCAGCGCCGTGCGACTGGGAAGACGGTTCTCCCCTCTCACCGCCGCGTTGTTGTGGGGTTCGTCACTGACTTTGGCATCGGTGGCAGTGCTGGTAGTCTTGGCGGCCGCTGGCTGGCCCTTGCTCATCGCGGCCACACCTTCGGCTTCACTATCGTGCACGCGAGCTCGCGGCACTCCATACGCTCGTCCATTATACGAGAAGAATTGAAATGGCTGCTGCACGCCCGAGAAGGGTGAAGCGGTCGGCTGTGCAGCGGCTGTAAGCAAAGCGGTTGCGGTTGTTTGGAGAGGCACATTGGCGTCAGATTCAGGTGAGGAGCTTGCTACGACAGGTGCTCCTACCCCGGCAGCAGAAGTTGCATGCGGTGAGGGCAAGACGGCGGGTGCGATGGGTTTCGAGCATGCTGGCGGCGGAGGCGGCCTTTTAATGGGAGCCGACACCCAACGGGATCGGTCCTCGTCACCCCTCAGTGTCTCCTCCTCCCCTGCCGACGCGGTCGGGCCCATCGCCGTGGCAGCTGCGCTCCCGGCCCCGAGGCTTTCAACAGGCATCGCCCACCCCCCAAGTTTACCCACACCGGCGTACGCCGGTGTGCTCACGCCGCGAGGCACATACCATTGTGGGAAGCGCGAGCCATTCCGGCTGAGGCCACTCATGAATGACCCGGTGGGGGGGTCTGCGTAGCTGTTGCTGCCCAGCACAACCGTAGCAGGAGTGGTGGATGGAAAGCCAGCGATGGAGCCGGTCCCGCAACTCCCGCTGCACAGCTCAGACGAAGGCATCGGCGACTCCCCGTAGCCAGTCGGGGGAGTATAATAAAAGAATTCGTTACCTCTCAGTGGGTTAGCCGCTCCGTAGAAGTCCGACTGCGATAGCGGCATCGGCGGTGGTGGGGGCAATTCCGGCGCGTAGAAAGAGGAAGGGGGGCCACTGTAGAGGACGGTGTGGGGGGGCACCAAGCTGATGGAATGGGGACCCTTGAAGGGCGTCGCCGGCTGGGGTCGATGGCCGTACGCATACATCGGCTGCGTCGCTCCAGAAGGAAGCTCGCAGCCACCACCACCACCCGTGGCCAAAGTGGTGGGGCCTGCGCAACGTGGATTTGCCGTGCTGCTATACGCCATGCGGCCCGGCACGGTGCAGTCGGTGTTCACAAATGGATAGGTGGAGCTGTGGTGTGGGGATGCATGCTCGACTTGCCTCAACGCGTGGCGTCGATCGTACTCCGTAGAGTCCGCGTAAGACTGCATCGTAGTGAAGGATGGTTTCCTCCGATCACCACGCGCACCTATATGTCTATCTATCTCTCTAAAGATAGATAGGTAGATCAAGAGAGAGAGGGAGAGAGAGATCCAATAGGGGAAAAATCCGGGAAAGGCAAAAATAAAAAGCGGAAGGGAGATGATGTGTGACAACAAAAACGAAATCACTGTGGCGTCACCGGGGGAGGGGCGATGAGGGGAAGCCGTACGCGCAGGCTAAAACAAGAGCTCCCTTGTACTCGAAATGCACAGCTTTTCCAGAAACCGCTTGATACGATCCAAAAAAAAAGAAGAAAATAAGAAAGGGAGGGATGCTCACCTGAACGGTGTGTCTCCTGCCTACGGGAGTGAGGAGGGGGGGGGGGGTAGATACTGCTTCGCAGGCTTTGGATAGGGAGAGGGGGGCACGTGGCCTGCTGGAGAAACGAGCGTTCCGCTTCACTCCTTTTCGAACTCCACCTTTCCGCTTCGTTTTTTTTCTTCGCAGGAGGGAGGGATCGATGAGGAGAGGGAGGTGGAAGGCAGGCGGAAGAACGAAAAAGAAGGAGAGGGGAGGAAGACGGCCCCTTCGCTATCTTTTATTTGAGGGGAAGGAGACGCACCACAAAAAGATGAGGGAAGAACAAAAATCACAGGGAATTCAAATGTGAGATCAGCAGGAACGCGATACGTCAATAAAATTGAAAATTGAGAAAAGGGAAGTGAGGCTCCTTAAGATGTGGGCCACCCGAAGAATCCCTTCGGGTTTTTTTTAAGGGGGACCACAAAAAAACGTGTGAGATGAGGAGCGACCACAGCAACCGGAAAAAAGGAGAGAATCCACGCACGTCTATACAAGATATATATATATATATATGTATGCGAGACAAAGCGGGTTGTGTCTCCTTGTACGTTGAGGAGGAGTAGAAGGAAGGGAAAAGAAGAAGTGCCTCGACAACTGCTGTTTCCGGAAGAGCGCGTGTGTGGATGTCACGCACGCTCAGTGGAACACCAGCACGACCCAACTCAACACCCACCCACACACACACGCACGCACGCAGCAGATCCGCGGGGAGACCCCGCGTTGGTGAGGGAGTGGAGGGAGAATAAGAGAAGAGGTTTTCTAAAAGCAGAAGAGCAAGAAAGATGGTTTAAAAAACTCGAAAAAAGACCGGAAGAAAAAAAGGCGAAGAGGGATCACCCGCGCCACCCACCCGCACGCGGAGCAGGCAAGAAGTGGAAAAGTAGGAACGAGGAGGAAGAGAAAAAAAGAAAAAGACGGAGGTGATAAAGTTGTGATGAAGAAGAGAGGGAGAAGAGTGGGATACGGAAGAAAAAAAGAGCGACCGGAATCAAAAGGACCCGATGGACGAGAAAAAGCGAAGGAGGAGGATCAGGAGCAGGCGTGGCTACTACCAGCGAGGGAAGGAGAGCCCGTAAACAACAAAAAAAGAAAATACAAACTGGTGCACTGGAGGAAATTATTTTTTCACAAAAAAAGGAGCAGGGGAGAGTCTGCACACCTTTTTTTCTTTCGATCCGATAAATCCCTCAGAAAAAAAAGGGCAGGATGATCCACTCAGAAATTATGAGGGAAAAAGAGAGCGGGGAAATGGGAGGAAGGGGCAGTGGAGGGGGCACTTTTACAAATACAAAAACGAAAAGGCAAAACAAGAAGAGAGGGAGAGAGCGAGAGAGAGAGAGGCAGCAGTGAGCAATGACGTTTTGTCAGAAGCAGACCGGTGCAGGACGATTCGGAAAACAGGCAAAAAACAGGCAGAAGGAGGGACTCCAATCTGTGAGAATCTGGTACGGAAGTGGGGGGGGGGGGGAATGGAGGAGTAATACAAAAAAGAAAAAAGGACGATAACTGCCGTCACTATCTGAAGGAGCGGAAGAAGAAAGGAGAGAAAGGGAAGGTTTTGTGGTTTCTTTTTCTTCCTCACCCGCTTGTGAACACGATACAGAAATAAAAAACGTCTGGAACAGCGTGCACTTCGTTATGCGAGTGCGTGTGTGTTGTGTGGGTTCTTTTTTTTGGGGGGGAGAAAGAAGAAAGGGAGGCAGGAAGAGGAGGGGGGGATAAAACACACGCTACAAAAAAGAAAGATTGCGAAGTCAATTTGTCTACCACGATGTGCACTAGCTCTAATGCTCGTTACTCCGTGAACCTCCTCTTCGTTTAAGAGCAAACCTTGCGAAAATAAAAAATTGCAGCACTCGTGCGAATAAAAAAAAGCAAGTTAGGATATCTGCCGTGTACTATATATGTATAGAGAGAGAGAGGGGGGAGGGAGGCAATTTGTTTAGCCGAGAACAAATCGGTGTTAGAATCGAAAAAAAATAAGCGAAAGGAGAGAGAGAGAGATAGGTCGAGTAGTGAACACAGTTTAAAGTGGCAGCAATCGAATCCTTGTTTGTTGCCTTCTTAGTACCGTCTTCAGCACACCGCCAATTCAAGAGGGGGAAGAAATGAGGAGAATCACGAATAGTAGATGAAGATCGATCCAGTGTGGTGGTCGTGGTTTTCCAGAGCAACCCCTGCTACGCTTTCTCTCTCCCTTCCGCAGAGAAAACAAAAAAAAAGGTCTACAATTCTCAGTCAAGTCTTTGTGTCTTGGAGGACTTTGTCGACGCTTTGCGTTCAAGCAGTCGTGATTCCCCCCAGACGAGATGCTGGAAAGCCTTTTTCGAAATAGCAAGGCAATATATAGAGAGAGAGAAATGCAGTGGAAGGATAAGAGAGAGAGAGAGAGAGAGAGAGAGCGAAAGACAGGGAGTGAAGGATGGATACAGCAACAGAAATATATATATATATATATTGATGGATATATGGAAAGATATTAGAAACGGAAAAAAGCAATAATGAAAAAAGAAGAGCAATGACGGTAACACACTCGCGGATACTCCTTTGCTACAAAGATGAAACAAAAAGAGGCCTGGCCCTCCAATCCCCTTTTGAAGAAATCAAGTACGATAAAGCGGAGACGCCAAAGCCAACAGCGTCAACACACACACACACACACTTGACCAAACACCGCCAAATGGGGGATGGCGTTGAGAGGGCGCTAAAAGATTACGTCGGTAGACGGGGAAAAGGAGGGGCGCGAAAGGTCACACAGAAAAATGAAAGCCTAGGTAGTTGCCTTTTTTTGAGAGAATGCAAGCTCCATGAAGTCAGGGGGAGGGGGAGGGAGGGAGACGAGATCGCCGGGGGGGAAGCACACCACACGCAGGTGAGAGAGAGCAACGTAATTCTCTGTGCACCGGACCCGCAGACACACACTTGCACACGGACACACACAGGCCAGCGGCGCGTCACACACGCAAAAGGGATGGATGGTGCTTCGAAATTGTCCCCACACCACCCTCCACGACTACTAGCGAGGCAAAGCGAAAGGAACTTCCTCACGAAGAGCTGCCCGTCACTATTGAAAGGTGAGGCAACACGAAACAGCAATCTCACTTGCCCCTTTTCTCTTTTTTCTTGTCTGCGGAAATAAGCGACTCCAATCCATCAAACTTTTTCCTTTGTGTTTATGTTTTAACCCGGTTCACCTCTGTGGACTCTGGGGATGAACAACGATGAAAAGCAAAATGAGTCGATAGCCGACGGTGGAGGGGAACAGCGATACAAGCGAAGGATCTGTGGAGAAGCAAGCCGAAACAATAAAGAAGAAGGTAGGAGTGCTATTAGCAAAAGCCGAGGCAGCAGAGGAATTCAATATTTGAAAAACGATGAGAGATTAGAATTACCTGAACCTTTCCTGAAATAGCTCGACACACGTTGCCACAGAGAAGCAAAGCTGGCAGTACCCGTGCGTTACGCGATGTCTCGGAAGGGAGATGACCTCTGGGAAAGGAAAAAGGGGGGGAAGGAGGATTTATGGGAAAAAATAAAGTGGTGAGAGAAGCAGCAAACGAAAAAGGAATAGTAGCTCTCCTTTTCCCCGAGCAAGAATACCTCTGAATCTATAATACAACAATATATAGATAGAGAGAGAGTTATATGTCTTGTCTGTTTTCGCGTGCGAGAGAGATAAGTGGGAGATGGGACGTCGAAAGTGGGGGGGGGGGGAAAGGAAGGCTAAGCAGCTTTTCTAGAACTAGTCAGGAAAGTAGAGGAGGAAAGGGGGGAGATGTAAGGAGTTCAAAACGACACAAGATGAACGTATGCCTCAATCACACCGCTACGCAAACCGCAATACCTAGCCTCTGTCTTTCTGTACCTTCGTTTTGGTGTTTGTATATATATATATATATATATATATGCTCTCTCCTCTTTGGTCGCCACTTTTTTATTAAAATTCTGGGGATCTCACACAAGGCCGTTGTGTGCGTGGTGGTACCCTCCCCAACATCAAAGCACCACGATGATCCACGTTACACGAAACCTTCCCAATGTACTGAGGTGGAGCCCCGCACACGTTCCTCTGCCGCGTGCTGCGCGTCTGCTTTCAATAAACTCTTACGAGGAACCTGTGCTAGGGCGTGCGTGTGGATAGGTGTGGATGTGAACGCAATAGTGGCTGCTCGTCTGCTGCTGGGCAAACAACAGTTTGGAAAAATGGCGCGATGAGTTGTCTGTAATATCTGGTTCGCTCAGGCGGTCAAGCGCTTTGCTCGAGTGCCGGAAGAAACTTGGCAAGCAGGGTAGAGGGAGAGAGAAAAAAACTTAGATGGGGGGGGGGGCCGCTTATCGCCACTTCTTGTGTGTATCTGGTGTATAAATCCTTTTCTTTCACTGATACCGTCGTGCACTCCAATACGCGCGACAGGAAACGATGAAACCAGAAATAGAGCGTATCAGCGACAACGAAAACTTCAAACAAGCAAGCAGAGGATTCGAAAGAGATGAGAAGCACGTTGAAGGAAATGCGAAATGAATAAATATTTCAAAGTACACCACTTTTAAAAAAATCTGTGAATCTGTATCGATTTCTGTATTTCCCGCGTGTTTCTCTCGTCTCTCGTGCCTTGCTTTTGGATGTTCAGTTGTAGCCTGTTCGTATCTTTCCTTTTTTGTGTTGACGTCTTTTCTTTTTGAAGGGTGGGGAGGAGTGAGTTACCGTGAAGACAGAGGAAGGAAATATGATCGCGTGTTTCTTTGCTCAGTTTCGATGAGGTTGTCGATAAGGAAGCGGAAGTGGGGCGGGCGTGTATGTCTGTGCCGTGAACAGCCAGTAGAGAGCGAGGAAGATGAGATACAACCGTGAAGAGGTATGAGGGCAAAGAAGTGGGAGAAGGAGAACAGAGAGGGGGGCTCGTATCACCATCACGCAGTGGAAGGTGAGAATCCATGAGCTCGACCATGGACACTTCTGCATTCCGCAAAGCATCGCAGATGCCTAAAACTAGCGTGCAGCCATGGCTTCGGTACACACGCAGACGCCACTTCTTGATGGTGAGAGGAAGGGGGGAAAGGGAAGTGGGGGCACGCTCCACTTTTCCTCTTTTCGTTGTCCACGACTACGTCGGTCTTCGGCCACCACCGCACTTCCCACCGTTGCATTTCTTTTGGGTACGCGCGAAGGCCACCACTGATCGTGAAGAGAAGCGAGGAGGGAGCGAACCCCGAAAGTGAACGGCTCTCTCTCCACCCTCTCCCCCCCCCTCAAATCCTCATCCAAACAAAAAAACGGGCCAACGCGTTGGTTTTCGTCAGCCGGATACGCATAGACAGACATGTACACAGGCCACGACGCCGGTAACGTCACTCACCAGCGCCGTGTGTCCGACGAGGGATGGGTGCATCTTCTTGACGTACACTCCCAGCTTAAGCGGACTTGGGCTATACATATACATACGCACATATATATATATATATTGGACAAAAAAAGGGACGAAGATTTTTTTTTCTGGGGGGGGGGGGGGGGCAACACGCCGCCCCACACACACACCACATGGAAATAGGGAAGTACCCTGGAAGCTATCTGCACCGTTGCTGTCTCTCTCTCCCCTTCTCCAAAGGAAGAGGGAAAGTCAAAAGAGGAAAAGGAAAGGAGCACACGCTACGATGTATTTTATTCGATGAGATGGAAGGGCGTGTCCTTATTGTTGGTTTCGTCACGTTTCTTTCTTTGGATTCCCCCTCCTCTCCCATTCTTTCTCTCGAACCCTTCTGCTCCTTCCTCTTCCGGTTGGAAGAGAAAGTGGGGGGAGGACAGAGGGCGAACGCAGAGGAGGAGAGAAAAAAGAAATCGCGCTACGAATGTGAGGAGAAACAATAAAAAGAACGGAAGGGACAGGGGGAGGTCGGCCTTCCGTTGTTTCCATGCCGCAAGCGGTCCCTTACCTTCCCCAACCCCACGCCACCCGCAGCGCCACAATTCCTGGTGCCCTCTGTGAGACAACGTACACTCGCACGTACACAAACCCCCACGCTCAGACAACGGAGGGAAAAAATAACTTCAGCTCCCATCATAATGCCACGCTGCTGCAGGGAAACTGAAGAGAGATGACGAGGAGACCCCTTTCAGCCCTTCGAAGGCAACGCGGAGGAAGAAGGGGAGAGTTGGGTAGAGAAGGCGGCGACGGTCGGTGATGTCGCCTCACTCCAAGCGCGGGTTTTGTGCGGCAGCTTCTGACGTCTCACCTTCGGCGTGCAGAAGCTCCTCACGCTCTCGTTTGACGCCCCGGCCGTGGCGATCATCTCCTTCCGTGTTGGCTACTGTAGGCTCTGCTCCAGCCCCCGCTGCCTGGGCATCTGAAAACAGGACAACGTAACGCGACAGCGCGTGAGTATCGGTACTATTCGTTTTCTGATAGATGTCTCGGTGACCGATTCGATCGTACGTAACGTAGCGGCCATCAGCGTTGCAGCCGAGTGGCTTGCCGGCGTCGGTTGTTTCCTGCTCCACTCGCAGTAGATAGCTTGCGGTGTTGGCAGGGTCCTGGCGTAGCGTTTGGTACGTATTCTCAGCGGATACGCTATACCGCAATGTGGAGCCCGGCTCCACGTCGCCAAGGTCGCCATCCTCCGCGATGAGAAGATTGCAGCCGCCCACCAGCATGTTGGGCCTCGCCGCCGCTGCTTTTGGCAACACTGCATCGGGGAGTATGACGTGATGCATGGCTGATCCACGTTCAGCGAGGTAGTCCAGCTCCTCGCTGTCATGAAGCTGCACCGCAGCAGATCCCAACACAACGGTCTGCTGATATCCACTGGGGTATACTGGTATCACCTCTACTGGATATACGACGTTCTTGAGTCGATCAGCGCTGGCCCGCAAGAGCTTACCATCCAGCTCGATATTCGTGTACACGTGACCATTGTAAAGTTGGTCCAGCTCCCGATCGTGGAACTGTAGATGGCCGCGACGCTGCTCAACCCCGCCTGGAAGGGCCGTCACGTATCGCCGTACAGCACCAATGTATTCCCGCAGCAACGGGTGCCACGTCGTTGCGAAGCACGGCAGACCTAGCGCCTCCACAGCTCGAAGAAGCTGCGCTGCCGCCGCGTCCGACACAGAAGAGTCGCTGAAGACCGATGAGAAGTGGCACAGCGCATACCACACACCCCGTTGCTGCCGCTTTGAAGTGCCCCGGAAAAGCGCGGCCCAGATAGCGCGAGTGAGGCGCAAATGGGCGGCGTCCTCGCGGTCGAGCCCCAGCTTGGCGTGGGCGACCTCCTCCACAAAGCGCGCAAAGCCAGCATCGATCCGAGTAGCCTCTGTGAACGATTCCTCCACCTGGTGACGCCATGAGCGAAGCACCTCCGCCGGCCCAAGCGATACGTCGGACGGAGGAGCCTCTCGCGGCCGCGTGCGCGCTACACGCGCCGCGTGTCGCTCCTCTTGAGACACCAACCCGATATCGGTATAGAGCGGTCTCTGGACATGGGTTAGAGAAGGCAAATTACGTACTTGTAGTTCGTTGGCGTCCACCACAATGCGGGCAATCTCAGCGTCGCCAGGGTCTAGACGACTGAGCAGCGGCTCAGGTCGAGTCGCTGTCCCGGCAGCTGAGGCGGAAGACGACGCAGCCGCGCCGTCGCCCTCCGTTTCTGCCGTCAGTGCTGCCCTTTTCTTCGAAGCCTCCAACGCCTTTAATGCACGTCTCACCTCCTCGATAGCGTTAGGTTCGAGCGGGTAGTAGGCTAGAGGAATGCTGTCGAGCAGTCCGGCCTGCATCGCATCCAGCTCAGATTGCATAATGCCCAACGGCATCGTCGATTCGACCATGCGCTGGTACTCCTCCGGGTAGTACAGCATCGGAGAAGCAGGCACCTCCGGATACGGCACCGACCAACTCGTGTGAAAATGAAAAGCATTTCGGCATGCACGAAGCGCATCACCGAAGGATGCATGACGGCTCAGGAAGCCGGAGGAAGCATCCCCATGGCCAACGGCAGTGTTCGCTACTCCGTTCGGATAGGTGGGATGCCCATCCTCCTCCAGGCTAATGGGATTGAAGCTCATCTTATGAATGTGTTTGTGCGTATGTGTGTGTGTATGGGGGGGGGGGGGTAGGACAGAGGGTACCACCGTCACGCGTTATCTAATGCAAAAAAAAGCACACCGCCGCCCGATTATACTGTAGAGCCGCGGCGGCTCCCAAATTACTCTTCGCACCGGCCCACGTCTTTAAAAACCTTCCTCTCTCTCTCGATCCCGTCGCGCAAACGTGGGCAGATTCGTTTATACCTCGCTTCTTTGAGCAGGCGTCTACTTCTTCCTCTGAATCTCCCTCTCCCTTCCACGTCCCCTGCCGTTCGCTTGTAATGGTGATTCCCCAAAATCAGATCAAAGGAAAAAAAGAAATGTGCAGAAAACGTAGTGACGAAGTGGCTGGCGACAAGTCAAGTGGTCAACTGCAATGCGCACTCTCTTCCTGCAGTGTTACTGCCGATAAGGCACAAAATCAGAGAAGTGTACCTTTTCAAGGGATACTTGGGCTATTTTTCAGCTTCGGTGCTGCGTAAGCTTAAACAGACAGACATCAACATACAAGAGCGCCTGGAAGAGAATGCAAAAAAAAAAAGGAAAGCCTCACCACACCTTCGAGGGGGCATTAAAGGGGAGATCCACAGGAGGAGGGAAGGGAAGAAAGTGAGCAGGGTGTATGACGGTAGAAGGGCCACTACGCGAATACAGGAAATGGCATTACGGCGCAGGGGATGCTGTACACACACCCGGTGCAGAGCACCTTTTTTTTCCTCCTC
This sequence comes from Borovskyia barvae, assembly GCA_030849085.1. NCBI lineage: Eukaryota > Euglenozoa > Kinetoplastea > Trypanosomatida > Trypanosomatidae > Borovskyia > Borovskyia barvae. The sequence goes on along the minus strand of JASAOM010001090.1, from coordinate 4,002 downwards.
CTTATTAAAGCGGAAAGACACTGCGTGGGAGGGGGTGCGCCGCATCTCCTAAGGTCGATGGCACGGAGTTGACCCGAGAAGCGCGCCGACCAGCAGAGCTGTTCAGGAGCTGCCTTTGTTGACGCCAAAGCCGTCAGAGCTGATGAGTAGAGAGGAGGAGCGGGGGGGGGGAGGATCAGCGATGCGACCCTCTCACCCTTTTATTTTGGTTGTTGTTGTTGACTTCCTTATCTCCAATTTTTTCTTCACGTGTGACTGCAGGGAGCGAGGCGCGGAAAGGGCAGACGGATTGTGTGCGCACCTTTCCACGAGTGGTGAGCAGGCTCACACTACGCAAATAACCGTCCTCCGCACGATCAACCTTCTTCCCGCACCAAAACCAAAAAAGGAGAAGAAAAAATGGGGGCGACGAGCTGCAAAGGAAAGAGGAGGCGAGGAGGAAAAACGGTGGGGGAGTGCAAGATTTTTTTAAGGGAAGAGTGAGAGAGTAAACCAAGCTCTGCTATACATCAAAACGTCAACACCTACACACACGAGAATACATAAACCTCCCTCAAAAAAAAAAAGATTCGATACACGTGGAGATCGTACATGCAGGAGAAGCACCGCACAACGGTCAGTATGTTTCGTTTCAGGTCCTCTTCGGTAAAACAGACTTCTTCCCCTCACACGTGTCCGTTTGTGTTTATCGCTGCTGCTGTCGTTTGCGGCGTCGTTTCGTTAAGATGTGGAACTCACGTAAAGAAACGCTCCCCACCAAGCATGAACCACAAACAACAGCAAAAATGTAAACGCCGATAGAGACGAAAAAAGAATGAAAAGGAGGGAAAGAGGCCAGAAGAGACGGAAGACCTTAACCTCGACGGTTTAACCAGAGCTGGCAAACGGAAGCTCCACAGCCTGAGTGAGAGGAATGGAGAGGTCGCAAGTGAGTAAGAAAAGAGGCAAAAATGGTCGATCAGCACCATCTTCATCCTTCAGCCTTTCGGAAAGGAAGAAGACACTTCGAATTTCATGGATCTGCGACTAAAGCACGGAGTTTGACAAAGGTGGCGAGGCGCATGACGTTCAGACGTGAAGCACGAACACGCGCGTCAGAAGAAAAACTGCTTATCCCCCGGATGTCGGAGATCAGAAACATAGCCTGCCAATGTAGTCGAATTCAGTAGCGAGAGGAGATCGTTGAAGTTCCAGCGCCGTTAATCCCTCCTCTCTTACCTACGCCCTTGTGTAGCTTCTCGTGGAGGCACCTCCGCGTCCCTCTGCCCCTGGGACTTCTTCATGCACCAACCGCGCGTGGAGCCCACCTTTTTCTTTCTAGCACGTCAGAGTGAGCTGTTACAAGGCGCCATGTCATCATCCCCATCCTTTCTTTGTATCCGCATCCCATTTTCACTCCTCTCCATGAAACTTCGGTTGTTTGACGGTGCCAGAAAAAAGGGAGGAAGGAATTTTTTTTAAAATAAAAACAGGAAGAAGACACACAGATGGTGAAGTGAGACAGGAGAGCTTCATGCACCCTCCGCTACCTCTCTCCTCCTCCGCTGCTGCAACCATCTCTGTCCACTGTCCGTAACGAGGTGTACTCAATGCCGCCACTATTATTGCTCGCACGCAAAATGCTCAGATTCGTATTTATTAGCTCTCTATATATATATATATTTTTGCACGCTTCTCCGTCCTCGCATAACCCAAAGGAGTCGTTGGGATGTCGTCTACAGCAGCGGAGTATGTGCAACTCAAATAAAGATTTCTCTCTTTCTGTACCTCAACCACCATTCCCTCCTTCCCATATTGCCCGTTTGACTTTCCAGTTCCGCTCTCACGCTATCGTCATTTAGGACAGCCCTCCATCTTCCTTTTCCCTTTTGTGTGGCCAAGGAAGAAATAAAAGAGAGGGAAGTTGCTCCAACAAGACGAAGGAGCATCGCTTCAAACACAAAAAAAAGAGAGGCAGAAAAGGGTAGAGGGCTTTACTTGTTGCCTGCGGTGCTACGCGTGCGGCTGCGCGAGCGGGAGCGCACAGGGGCCGAGGGGGCCAGCTTCATCCGCTTCACCGATCCCCCATTCTTCTTCTTCTTGGAGACAGACTCACCTCCGCCAATATCACGCGAAACTTCATCCAGCTTCTCCTGTAGGATGCGCACCACGCCATGCTTCGCAGATTCGGCATCAGCCGGCACAAAGGCCATCCAGGCGATACGGTCTGGCAGCACCGTCGAGCCGTTATGGAAGGGGCACGTTTGAATGAGGAAGACATCACTTTTCTCGGTCAGTGTCCTTGTAAGGGGCACCATAGCGGCTCGAACGGCGAGAAACAACGGCACCGTGTGCTCGTTATCCTCCATGTTCACGTCGTGGCCCATCTCGATAAAACGAGCGGCTACATCCTCATAATTAGAGAGAATTGCCCAGTGCAGATGCGAGCGGCCCTCCTTATCGGCGTAGTCCAGGCGCAGAGAATTTTTGTTGGCCACGTTGTTAAGCATCGTTTCGAGTGCTTCACGCCATTGGAACTCCATGGCCCGCATCAGAGGAGTCTCATCCCCCTTATCCTTCGCGGTTGGTGACGCGCCGAGTTTTACTAGCAGCTGAATCATCGGCAGGTAGTCCTCGCCAAGACCCACGCACCAATGAAGGGCAGTCTGCCCTTTGCAGTGCTTCACGTGGGTGCCGATCTCCTGCACCTCCCTCTCATCGCATTCGTTGAGCAACGACTCAGACATTTGCCCCCGTTCCTTCGCTCCCTCCACCAGCGCCGCCACGAGGTCCAACTTGTTCGCCATCACCGCCAAGTGAATCGGCTTCTGCCCATGCCACGAAGAATGCACCTCGGCGACGCTGGCGAGATACTTGGCCGTTTCAACACAGCCGAACTTGCAGGCGAGGTGGAGCGCCGTGCAGCCGAAGCGATTTTGGATCGTCGGATTGACCCCCATTTCAATGAGACGTCGAACCTCCTCCGTTTGGTTCTTACGGGCTGCCACGTGGATCTTTTCCATGTTCTCATCATCCACCTTGACACGGTGGAGCTTGGGAAAGTCTGTCATGGCCGAAAAAAAAAAACGATGACGTATATGTCTATCTAGTAGCACAGACGGTGGTGAGATAGGAAAGAGTTCAGAAAAGAAGGGAAAGCGAAAGGAACGGGAGACCCGTGTTGCCACGGCGGTCTTCAATTCGACGTGGCGAAGCAGCAGTGAACGTGACGGTACGAATAGAGGAGGGAAAAACCGAGGGGAAGTCCTTCGTGCACGTACACCTCGCTCCCGAGTGGGGTCCACCGGACACGTATGACACCGAATGTGAAAGGCCGGTGTTGAAGTGAGCGGCCACCACTAAAAAAACGGAACAGCACAACGCGTGGCAAAGAGTGAAGACCGACTTGAATGGCCCACATACGGAGAGAGGAAGGAGGAGGAAAGAGAACAGAGAGGGGGGGGAAGGAAAAGAAAGGAAAAGAGTAGAGGGAGGAAATTTCAATATCGCGCCGGGTACATCTTCGCTAGGCTCAACTCTTTCGAACGTGGAGCCTTACCTTGGCCATGGTAATGGCCCATACGCGAAGATCCACAAGCACGAAAGCGGCTTCTCCTCGCGCATTTCTCACAGCTCGGCCTCGGCAGCGTCAAGCTGCATAATCAACCACCAGTCAAACGCGAGAAGCAAACGCCTCGTGAGACCTGGTCTGCCATGATACCGCACAAGTTATTCCGACACGATGCTGCTCCTCATGCGAAGGCCCGCGAACCGAACATCGCCAACACATGGACACCGTGCTCGCGGCATCACCAACATAACAGGACCACTGTGCTCCAACGTAGTGAGAAACGCAGAGAGAAAGAAGCTCTTCCCCGGCCGAGGTCTGGACTGTGCATTGTATCAAGGGAAACGCCACGTTGGCGCACTCGCGGTACATGACCTACCATAGGTCCACTTCCTAGGGGCTGCCATGGGTAGACCTGACTGCGTGAAAAATGACGAGAGGATCTTCAGCTTATA
>JASAOM010001089.1:0-222453 GCA_030849085.1 Borovskyia barvae | reverse complement strand
TGCGTGTCGCAGGTGAAAATAGCGAGTTTGTTACACTATCGATTCGTACCCTGACTGCGCGTCCCGTGCGCGCCGTGTCCTTCGGCATGCTTGGGCGAGAGCTGCTGTGCTAGTGCTGCTGTTCATGATGAGAATTCAAGCTTAGGACACCTTTGGATGCGGCCCGCGTGCGTGTCGCAGGTGAAAATAGCGAGTTTGTTACACTATCGATTCGTACCCTGACTGCGCGTCCCGTGCGCGCCGTGTCCTTCGGCATGCTTGGGCGAGAGCTGCTGTGCTAGTGCTGCTGTTCATGATGAGAATTCAAGCTTAGGACACCTTTGGATGCGGCCCGCGTGCGTGTCGCAGGTGAAAATAGCGAGTTTGTTACACTATCGATTCGTACCCTGACTGCGCGTCCCGTGCGCGCCGTGTCCTTCGGCATGCTTGGGCGAGAGCTGCTGTGCTAGTGCTGCTGTTCATGATGAGAATTCAAGCTTAGGACACCTTTGGATGCGGCCCGCGTGCGTGTCGCAGGTGAAAATAGCGAGTTTGTTACACTATCGATGCGCTTTTCGAGTCTCTGTTCGACTATTCCACAGAACTGTGGGTGTCTTTTCTCTTCCACCGTCGTTATCGAAAATAATTTTCAAGAGGTGCGCAGAATGGCTCTTCTTTCTTATTGGGAAAGCGGGAGGCACTAGTTCCAGTTGAGATTCTCAGGGTCCTCCTTTAGTTTTTCCTCGGTAGCGCTGCGCGACAGTGAGGAGAGGTTTTCGAAGGAGCTGTGTGCGATCGTGTGCTTGGCGCTGCGGGGGCACACCAGATACAGTGCATGTCAGTGTAGGTTTCAATTCAATGTTTAATCTCTGTCTGCTCTCGACTCGGTGCACCTTATGAATTCGTATTTCTTCTGCTGCGCAATTCTGGGTGTTACCGTGAGGGTTTTTTTGGCGTGTTGGATCATGAAGATCTGCAGTGATAACATTCGAAGACAAGCAAACGCCTGTCAAGTGCACCTGCTCTTCTAAAGGAGTAACATTTCCACTGCCCTGCTCTTTTGTCTTCTCGATTTGTTGCATGTGCGTCGTTAGTTTCCAAGTGCACGTTACAACTCCTCGTTTACTCCTCCATTCCATCACCCACCATACCGCCTCGTGGCACCTCCGAATCCTGTTGAGCTCCGCGAAACACCCACCCTTTCTTCCATAAAGTAGTGAACTGGTTTTTCATACATTATTTATAGATAGACATCCTCATTTTATTCGCTCTTGCAAAAACGCAAATCGGTTCCGACAAGGCGAGAGAAGGAGTTCAAGCACTTTTCTCCTTTCTCTCCGTGTACGGCGTGCCGCTTCTCTCCCTGTGATCGCACAAGCTTCGTCACGATGGCTGCGCTTACCGATGAACAGATCCGTGAGGCGTTCAACCTCTTCGATGCAGACGGCTCCGGTGCCATCGATGCGGAAGAGATGGCGTTGGCTATGAAGGGACTCGGCTTCGGCGATCTGCCTCGTGATGAGGTGGAGCGTATCATCCGCTCCATGCACACGGACTCAAACGGCCTGGTGGAGTACGGCGAGTTTGAGCGGATGGTGAAATCGCGCATGGCGCCGAAGGACTCCCCCGAGGAGATTCTTAAAGCTTTCCAGCTGTTCGACCTGGATAAGAAAGGAAAAATTTCTTTCTCAAACTTGAAGGAGGTGGCGAAACTGCTCGGGGAGAACCCTGGTGACGATGTGTTGAAGGAGATGATTGCGGAAGCAGACGAGGACGGTGATGGTGAGGTTTCTTTTGAGGAATTCAAGAGTGTGATGCTGCAGATGCGCGGGAAGTGAGCATTGTGTGTCAGTTGAAGACAGTGCTGTGGCATCAGGGCACGCTCCGATTACCACTCTCTTACATGGGGCTCCCCTCGTCCCACTCGCTGAGCGCTTCGATGCGCCTCGAATTTAATCTGAAGCCGTGGGGATGAGCTTTCCGCGTTTTGGACTCCTGCTCCCTGCGGTTTCGTGGTTTACTGAGTGGGGCGCAAGTGATTAAAAAAAAGACGACAACTTCTTTGCGCTGTCTTCAGATAGGTGGTGAGGGTTTTTGGTGATCGTTAGAGGTGGTTCGGGCTTCTTCATTGGAGAAACTATCTTTTGTTTTTAAGAGAGGGAGATGGGGGATGTGTTCGTGTGTGCGTGTCGTGACGTGCGGTAGAATGGACCTCGCTACGAGTCTAAATTTTTTTTTTGTTCCCTCCTCTGCACTTTCTCTCGCTTTTCCATATTTTTCCAAGAACGCTCATCCCTCCCGCGCTCTTCCTCTCCGCGGCTTGACTTCCTTTCGTTCTCCCCCCTCTTCCCCTCGAATAGGGAAAACAGAAGAAGATTGAATGTATCATCCCCTTCCAGCTCCTTCTGACAACCTTCTTCTAGCTGCCAGCAGGACCGGTGAAGAAAGGGTAGTGCCGACCGATGCGGTGCCCACCGTCATCGAAGCCTGTGTGAGGAGGGGAAACGAAGGTCCTGAGGTGGGAGGGATAGCACACTTGGGTGGGGCACTCCTTACAGGGTCGACCCACGAGGCCTTTGAAGGACATTCTCATTTTGCGACGTCTTCGAACGTCTCTCCTCTCGATTTCATCAATGCCAGGGCTGCAAGAGGCAACAACGGGATAGCACCCTCACGCATCCACTCCCACACAGAGAGGAAGGGGAGGAGGGAGGAATATCGTAACAGTATGAGGGCACCTTTCCATGGGGTTTCGTAGGAAGTTTTTTTTTCGGGGGGAGGGATGTGACGAGGTGAATGGAGAAGACATGATGAAGGTTGGGCGAGATGAGTTTGTCAGCTGTTGGGTTGCTGCGAGGTGGTCTGCGCTCGGTGAAGTGTGCGAAGCTGACGCTTCTCCCCTCCTTTCTTCCTCGGTGAGGGCCACTCGCGGTGGGCCTCGTCCTGAGTGGTGTACGCCCGCCGTGAGTGAAGACCAATCATGGGCGATAAGCGGCCCCCTTTCTCTCTCTGTATTCCAGGGGGGCGGGTGGGATAGGACAGTAGGGTGGAGGGCTGAGTGAACCATGCTGGGGAGGAGCGTGCCATTTTCCCCCTCGCAAAGCTCTTTTTTTTTTCTCCCTTTGAAGCGAAGTTTTGCACCGCCCGTGCCGAAAGAAGAACCAGGGTGCCAACTCTCTCTGTGCCCGGTATGCACTGACACGTATATACATGTACGGACACCGGAGCGTGTGTCAGTGTGCCAGCATGATGAGTAGCTCACTCGTACGCGTTTGGCGGAACCGCCTGATTATGAATAGATGTGGTGCGGGGAGGGGGAGGGGGGGAGGAGGAGGGAATGGGGAACGCTGTTCGAAGTGGAGTATTTGTTTACGTCCCATTGTGAGGGTGCAGAGATGCGCCCAACTTTCATTCTTTTGCCCGCAAGGGTTTTCTTCGTCTCCTCCTCGTTGAATTAGGGGCCGAGTTGAGGGATAGTGGAGGGGTGGTATACGCTTGCATCGCATTCCCTCACTGAGAAATAACAATCGCCACAATGCTCCTTGCTCTTATCATGCTCGCATGGGAGTTCTAACGGTCTTGTAACTCTTCTTCGTCATCTCTCCTCTCAAATCTTGATTTCTCTTTTGCTTCCCCCTTCCGTACTGCCTCTCCTTTCTCGGTATTTTCTCTCCCTTTTGCTTTACTTCAGCGTCGTTCGTGCTTTTCCGCCGGGTTGCACCGCTTTTCTTTTTCGGGAACACAAAAGGAGAGGGGATCTTTTTTGAGGGTTTGCATCACCTTTCTTCCCCCTCCCTTCCGCAGGTCAGCTTCTTCATCCCTGATGAGATGCTGGATGAGGTGGGGACTTGCGCACTCATTTTTTTTTCTGGCGCTCTAATTGATACCAGTGGTTTATCATCATCTTTATCAACAATACAGCGATTTTCCGGAGGCGCAGCTTTTCTTTCCGCCTTTTCCCCGTTGTGAGGTCGACTTCTTCGTGAAGCTTGATACTAGGGGATTAGATCTCTCCCCCGTTCCTTCCATTCGCTGCTAGCTCTAACCCCCCGCACTCCCGCGCAAGACGAGCACCACAGCTTTATTTTCTTCCTCCTGCTTTTAAAACCGACTTCCTCTCTTGCTCAAAGCAAATTTGCTGACCCTTGGTCTCTTCTCCCTTTCCCCCTTTTCAGAAATGAATCCAACTACCTTCTCTACCCCCGCCCCTCTGCCGCGGTCGAGGTCCGGGTCGAGCGCGCAAGAATATCCTCCTCGCTCCATGCTGCGTGCAGCAACCGACTCAATGGTGCCTGGAATAGGGAGAGCGCTGCTCAAACACCAAAATCAGTTATCCCTATCTGTCGCAACGAGCGCGTCACGACACGTTTCTCGAAACGTACGGATGCCGCAGGCATCTGTCTGTGCGCGCCATTCCGCCGTCCCGTCTGCCCTAGCAGCGCAAGGAAGTCAAGCTATGCGAAAGAACACCGTTCTCCACAGCTCCTCCACATACTCCGCGGAGTCTTCCTCACTGCCATTCACCATGTCCATCCCGAAAGACGCCTCCCGAATCTTATTACGTCCCCTCGATGCTCAACGCCAGCAGGAGCTTTCCTTTGCTCTAAGTTATGACGAACAGCAGTTGGAGGAGATCGACAAACAGGGAAGGCTAGAGATGCTGCGAACCCAGCAAGCCCGCCGTGCAGCGTGGGCGGAAGCGAGTGCGGCCGCTGTGAGTGAGACAGCGGTGGTGTGGGACCGCGTAAGCGCTGCGGTGCGCGATCGCCTCACGTCGCTGCAGCCGGACGGCTATCAGACGTTCGCCTTCCCAGATGAGTCTGCGGTGTACGAAGGCCAGTGGAAGAACTGCTATCCGCACGGCAAGGGGTGTCTGCGCCGTTCCCAGCCCATGAACGACGTGTACGAGGGGCAGTGGTTTGTCGGCCAGCGGTGCGGCACCGGTACGTACCACAATGCCCAGTTTCATCTCCTCTATCAGGGCTCCTGGTTGGATGACAAGATGCACGGCAAAGGCGAGCTTGTGGAGCTAGAGGGGGTTTATATGGGCGACTTTGCGGAGAATACCCTTCACGGCTACGGCGAGTACGTCTACAACGATGGCCATGTCTACAAAGGGGACTGGGTGTGTGGCCTGTACGAAGGCAATGGTATGTATATATATCCCAGCGGTACGAAGTACGAAGGTGGATGGCTACGTGGCTGTGAGCATGGGCGCGGCACCAAGTGGTTTAGCAATGGCGATGTGTATTTAGGGGAATGGATGCACGGGATGCCGCATGGACACGGAACTCTCACTAGTGCATGCAGCACGGCGACGCGGGTGGTGGGGCAGTGGCGTTACGGGTCCCTCCATGGGCAGGCTACCTGTCAGTTTGCCGACGGCAGTCACTACGTTGGGGAATGGCAGCGAGGCCGCTTCCATGGCCGTGGCACCTATGAGGTGCCCTGCGCGGATGGGGAGATGCTATGCTACACGGGGGAGTACGTAAATGGAGAACGTCACGGCTACGGTGAATACACGTCTCCCTTTGTCTCCTACGCGGGGCAGTGGGTCCAGGACAAGAAGGAAGGCGAGGGCTGCCTCGAGGTACGTGGCGGTGGAACTTACAGCGGCCGCTGGAAGGCGGATGTGCCAGACGGTGAAGGTACGTACATAACGACCTTTGAGAAAGATCATCGTGATGAGCTGTACTGTGAGGCGAAGGACGGGACCTTCTGTGTCTGCGTGGACAAGTCAACACAGGAGCGTGTTGATATGCGTCTTACTGGTCGATAGTGCTAGCTGGATGGACTGGGGTGTGGAGGAGAGCGAAGAGCGATACTTGCACTTCCCACCTTCTCTTCCTCTCTCTCCAGGGCGCTCCTCCTCACCTTCCTTGTGTCAACCTTACATCAAAGTGACTGCTACCGAGTTTCACCCCTACCTTTGCCCTTTTTTCATGACACAGCTGTATCGCAGGACGACTCTTGCCTCTCTTTGGACTCCTTCCTCCATTTTCTAGCGGACTCCTTCTGGTGGTAGGCTTATGGATGTAAAAAAGAAGACGTCAAGTTACGCTTCAGCTATTTTTTTTCACCTCGCTGTTGTGGGCCAGCGCTGAGTTTGCGCGGTGAAGATGACTTACGCGCTCTAGACGTCGCAGAGGCTGCTCGCGTGTTGAGAACAGACTCGCCGTGACCCGTGTGTGTCGGAGAGGCAGAAGAACGTACACACAAAGCCGAGGCTGCGCGCTTGCGCTAGTGAAAAAAAGGTGAGAGGGCGATGGTGTACTTCGTAGCTTCATCACCTCTTTGCTCCTTCAAGACATTGCCTTGCTCTGAGGGATGGGGCGGGAAGGTCGCACCCCTTCCCCCCTTTTCGCTGCAGATCGTTGTCCTTGTTCCTGCTTATGTACCTTCACATTTCTCTACACACAGCAGACGTTAAAGGGAGAATCATGAGGTTGCAACCCGACTTTTTGGGAGCAGACAAGGGCAGACTCTCTCCATTCGTCTGAGAGGTGGCAACTCGGCTTACCAAGCTGCCTGTCGGGTACCGCGGTTGCGCCTAAAAGGAAGGAGAAGAGAAAGAGGGGGCCCTTTCATGTAGGGGCAGCAGCCAAGAAAAAATCCATAAAAAAAACGGAAGCTCAAACGTGGATCTTTCTGGATGAAACAGCGGGCAAAAACCTTTCTGAGGAAGTACAGGTAAAACTGCAAGTACCGCGGCTTCTTTTACTATTCTTCAGCTCTTCCGCTTTTTTCTTCTCTGTTCTTGGTCATATCTTCTCCGCCTGTTAAACCCCATTTCTTCACAGGTGTAGATTGTGAAAAACCGCATAGAAACCGGCCTGTTGTGAGGGGCTTTTCTATGCCGACTGGCGTAGGGTATCTCGCACCAAAGAGTCGAACGCTCCTTCTGCAAGTTTTTCCCTGCTTTCCACCCTCTGCTGTTCATTTCAGCCTCGCTTTTTTTTTATCCGGTGAAGTGGTCACTTCTCGACTGCTGCGTGTCTTTTTTCTCCTGTAAATGTGAGCAGGTGTGCGCATAAATATATCGATCGCCCCCCTTTCTTTCTTACGATGAACCCCGATCACTTCCGCGGAGCTTCTCACTCTGCAACGAGCACCGGCATCTCCAGGTCAAACCACGTGGCATCGACCCCTTTCGAGGTCTCGGTGGAAACTATTACAAATGAGAAAGCATTTGCAGATGTCTTCCGCCGTGACAGCAATGTTGGCGCTGATGCGTTTCTCTTGTGCTACGAGTGCCCTGGGGACGGAATTACGGAGAGTGGACTTCTCACATTCCGGAACTGCTTTAAGGATTCGGCGCGGCAGTTTGGGGCCCGTGTGAACCTGTTCTTATGGGACTGTACGAGCCCTTCTTTTGCAGCGGCACGCGCGCAACTGGGCAAGCACCGAGGTACCCCTCTACTTCTGATTGTTTTCGAAGGTGCGATCGCAGATACCATTCAAGATGTCTCGCTGGCCGAGATGTCGGCAGTGGATCTTCCTAGGGTGTGTAGACGTCTCGCCTCCTTTCAGTCATCGGCAAAACCTGCGCAGGTCGTTCAGGCCACGGCGCAGCGGCTTACCACCTCGGACAGCGTCGCTACCGGCGCAGGCTCGTCGCCGAGGGGTGAGGGAGGCGTGCCAACTGCAGACGGAGATTCCCAGCACTTGTTTGTAGACGTAGCAAAAATGGTAGGAATGGGAAAGAAGTTGATGGCAGAGAGAAAGCCTTTCTACGCTGAGAAGTTTTTTACCAAAGCGCTACGCACCCTCGACGCGGTCGCACCGGAGGTCGAGCACCTGGTTACGTCTCGCGAAGACTATGATGGAAGCACTGCGCATTGCCTTGCCTGGGCTGGGCTAGCACAGCTCGTGCAGGGAAAACAAGTTGTGGAAAATGCTCATCTCCAGCGACTTCATCAGGATGCGGTGCTTCGACCGTTCTGCGAGGAGCCGTTGGGCGACGCGAATCGCGCGCTTGTAACGTGGAGGTTGATGAATGCAGCTCCGCGCCCGTGGAACGAGGCGGAGGACAGTGAAACGAAATTGCGGGCTGCATTGTCAGCGAACCCCCTGGACTCCACCGCTCGATGCATGCTAGTCATCACTTTGTTTCTTCGAGGGGACCTCGAGCGAGCGATGACGGAGGCGCTAAAGTTGCACGTTCACCAGCAATCCTTTGGGCGCGTTGCTCTGAAACAGATAAGTAGCTTCTTGGGCTCTGACCACGTGCTGGTGAAGCGTCTCGGCATGCCTGGCCTCACGACCAATGACCTTGATGCGGCAGCGACGAGAGGGTGAGTGACGTGAAAAGGAGACGAGTCGTGGCATACAGTGGGGCTGCCGGTATGAAGGCGCAAAGATGGGGACCGGAACGAGCCGCTCCGGGCGCACCGCGATCTGCTCGACCACATTATTCCTCCCTTCCCCCATAAATCCTCCCACGTACACACTCAGGGCTGGGAGATGGCCCATCTGGACGAGGGAAGAGGGAGGGAACACCCATGCGGGAAAGGGTTGCGCGTCTGTTCTTCTCGGGTTTTCTTTATCGCTCCACATGTCGTTCTTATCGATTTTTGCGGCTTGGCACCTGATTACTTGCTGCTGACTCTCTTTTTTTTTATCCGCATCGCTTCCCTGCGCTTTCTCTTCCGTAACCTGTCGACCTGCTGCCCCATGGCGCCATCATTTCGGTGTGAGGAGACTTGACTAACTCTCAAGACAGGCTTACGCGCATGAACATACCAGAGAGAGAAAAATAGAAGGATATGATGCTCATAAAAGGATAATACCACCGCACAGAGGAGCTGAGTTTCGGAGCAGTAAAGAGGTCTATTGTGCCCCATGCAAAGCAAAACCAAAACGAAAACACCCGATGAGAGCAAGACGGTTTGCTTTCGTTATTTCTGTATCCGAATCGTTGCGATGTGGGATGCTGCTTCTCCTCGTCGAGCCCTGATTCCCACTTCCCCTTCTTCGATGTCCCTCATTGCCTCTGTGGAGCCTCGTTCTACCAGTGCCCGCATTTCTGCCGTCCCCTGCCTCTTCCGTCGTGTTTGTCCGTTCTTTGTGCGTGGTGCCTTTTTTTTCGTGGTCTGCTGTACTTTCGTTCCGTAATCATAGAGGTACCCTCCTATCTTCTTTTTTTTCTCGCGCGCTCTCTCACCCCGAGCTCATCTTCGCCGTCGCTGAGGGCGGGCTGATCTTCTTCCCCTCCTGCATTTCTCTTCCTCCTTCCTTCCACGAAAGGGCCCCGCGTAGTGTCAGCGAGACGCCGCTTTTTAAGATATCGGTCTTCGCCCTCACCCCCTTTGCGGTCCAACCCTCCCTTCCTGTGCATGCTAAGGGAGCCGGGTAGCCGTGGTGTGTGATCTCTTTTTTCTTCCCTTTTCAATTTCGCCCTGGGGAGAGGCTCATCTCTCGGCGGCGTGCGTGTGTGTAGGTGTGTTTGGCATCCCAACATTCAGGATTCCAAGCCGTTTGGGATAACCGCGGAACTGCGGCTTCGAGGAAATTACATTCGGGGGCCCGTCGTCTCTCCCCTCTCTCCCCCTTCTTTTCTCGTCGTCTTTTCTCTCCTTTCTGAAACTTAGTAAGAAGAAAATGAATCACGATGACGCAATGTGGAATATTATGGGGCAAACCTTCTGCTCCTTTAAGGTGAAGACGCACGATGACAAGGTTCGCTTCTGCCGCAACCCCTACAACGTGACTGGCCTTTGCCAGCGTGGGGTATGCCCTTTGTCCAACGCCCAATACGCTACGGTCATTGAGCATGAGGATGAGCTCTACCTCTACGTGAAGACCGCAGAGCGTGCACACTTGCCACGGCGGCAGTGGGAGAAGGTGAAGCTGGACGTCTCCTTCCCTAAAGCCCTAGCTCAGATCGATGAAGAGTTGCAGTGGTGGGATCAGAAGATGGTGATCAAGGTAAAAGCCCGCCTTCTGCGGTTGAAGCAGTATCTGATGCGTAAACGAAAGATGCTGATGGAGCCGCAAGACGAGTATGTGTCGGTGAACAAGCGTCAGGAGGACAAACTGCTGCGTCGCGAGGAGAAGGCGGAGGCTGCAGCGCGTATCGAGATGGAAATCGAGAAGGAGCTTCTGGATCGCTTGCGCAAGGGTACCTATGATAGTGTCATCAATTACAACAAGGAGGCTTTTGAGAAGCTCCTCGACGAGGAGGAAAACCGTGAAGACTACGACGCTCTCGAGCAGGAGGAAGACGAGGAGTTCCCCGACTTCGTGATGGATGAAGAAGATGAGGATGAAGTGGAGACGGGGGTAGTTAGCGGCGGTCGTCAGAAGAACAAGAGCCGCAAACGCGACAAGCTCCTGATCGAAGAGGAGGTAGAGCGGGAGCCCGTACCGCGGCAGCGATCTCGTATGGAGGACCTCGAGTGGTAGTCACCCCCAGCTTCTTCATCTTGTTGATTCTATCCCACCCTTCCTACACCGAGAGTAAGGGACTCGAGAAATGAAGCGGAGGAGGTCACGATCGAAGGGAGTAGCGGGGTTTGTGGAGAGGAACGAAAAAGAGAAGTACAATATATATATGTATGTATGTATATGTATATGTATTGTTTGAGGCGGAAGGGATGATCATCAGCAAATCGCACGCTTCTCTGCGGATCCTTGCGCGGCATCTCTTTTTTTTTGAGAGTTTCTCGCATGCTCGTCGTGGTGCCAAACATAGCTCTGTACCATCGTCATTTGCTAGGAAGGACGGGACAACCTCGTCGCTTCCTCCCCCTTCTTCTCACTGCCCCTCTCTCCCCCCTCACTCCGCCGCTACGCTCCCCCCCTTCACACAGGCGCATACATACATGCAAAGGGGATGCCACCCTTTGGGGCGCATCTCCGAGAGTGGCCTCGCTCTTCCGTGTTGGATGTAAACGAGTGAGGGTGTCTCCGATTTTTTCAGCGCAGGTGAGAGAGTTTCGTACGTGCAAAATTTAGCATTCCTCTCGTCCTTCCTCTCTCCCCCTACCCTCTGCTTTGTGTGAATACTACGGCGTCCTTTCTCAGGAAGCTTTTTTCTCTCTCTTCCCCCCTTTCCCTGATCCCGATGCTTCGCTCAGCATTTGCTGAGAAGGGAAGGCTTCCTCACACGGCGTATGTGAAACGAGGCACTCTGTCCATCACACACAGATACAAAAAACACGATCCTTTTTTTTTTGGGATGAATGGGTGCGCCAGCGTTGTTGGGTGCGTGTGCTCTTTTGGTGTCGCAGAGGTGGTACTTATGTGATGAATACGGTACCGCCGCTCAGAAAAAAAAGATATATATAAATATATTCATGAGATGTAAGAGGTGAAGGTAAACGCTTAACACTAAAGTTTTTCTTTCTGGTGCTGAAAAGAAATGCTGCTTTCGGTCCCCCTTCGTTTTTTCTTTTGATGTTCCTTTTTAGGTGATCATGGGGATCTGCGGCTAAGGACAGCGAGGGAGGAAGGGGCAGCGGCTGACGAAAACTTCTAAAGGGGGGGGGGGAGGGTGGATGCAGGTGGCATGTGGGAGATCGCTGCCCTCCCCTCCTTCCTTTCTACTTCACCTTTTTTATGATTTGCTGTTGCTCCTCTCGCGTAATGTCATCCGCAAAAGGGAGAGAGATCCACACGAGCCCTGCAGAGAACCCACGTGCCCCACGCTCCGTCCGAATCGTCCCAAACGCAAAAAAAAAGCTGATATGCACTCTCGCAGCATCCTGGTGACATCGTAAGTGCATTACGTTATATATGACGGTTTCATGTGGCAGCCTCACGGAGTGCACTGCTGGGGCTTTTGACCTCTCTCATGGCGACTCTACATGTCTGCTCGTCATGGATGGATTCTGCCCCCCTCCGCTCCGCACCCGCTCTTCGCTAGTTCCTCTTACGCTCCCTTCAACAGTGCTTTCATGGCTTCCCCTGTCAGGTGTGTATTTCTGCTTCCGCGTGATGCGGAAGGGTGTCTGCTAGCGATAGCTCTGGCGTTTACTTTTCGTTCCTTTTTAGCCGCTGAGTCTACATTCGAGTTTCGCTTTGCCTCCAACCCATGCCCCTTTCCACACCCAGGACTAGAGAAGTGTACCCAATTGGCTACGATTCTGGAGAGCGAGAGGAGGCAAGGGCGCAACGAGGAAGGGAGAGAGAGAGAGAAGGCGGCCTAGGTGAGCAGTGGCGGAGCGGGTTCTAGGCTCGGTTGTTGCACATCTGTTGTCGCTTTCGACACTCCCAGAAACCTCTTTTCTCCTATGGCCCGTTTTTGTGTGTGCCTGTACAGCAACGGGAGAGCGAGGAGAGAGGTGGGAGGAGGAGGAAGGGGAAGGAAGGGGTGGTTGCCATCTCTGAGTGACTGCTCTGCGGCTGTCGTGAATGTCAGTTCAGGCACTGTTCAGAGATGAAAGGAATTCTCGTGATGCCTGCGTATTCCTCTGCGCTTGTTGAGTATGATACGGTGTCAGGACAGTCTGTGTAGAGATCAATGCGGGCAAAGTGGCCAGCAGCTTCGTGGAGGAAAGGTCCCATCTTTGTCCGTATCCTTCCCTTTGTTTTAACAAAATTCTTTCGCGTACCCTTCCGTCCTGAAGAGGTGAGAGACCTCGGAGGGTGAAGTGAAGATAATCTCGATTATGGCATGGAGCACGGGTAGGTTGAAGTATCGACTTCTCCTCATGTTTATATGTTTCAGAAGCTCAGCTTTCTTCCTCTTCCATGATGTGCTCCCTGCCCCCTCCCCCGACCTACTGAAGCACTTCGTCTTCGAATTTTGTTCAGCCCCTCGCGCTGGCGCGTCCATTCCACTTGTCCTCCTTCTCGCGGAGGATAACAGGCACCTTGCTCCACAATATCCTTCCCACTTTCCAACCTCTGCTCTCGTCTCTCCTTTCGCATTTTCTCTCCTGTCATCTCTTGGAATGAATGCTATTCTCTTCACACGTTGCGTTGTGGCGCTTGCGGAAGCTTGCACGAGATCTCAATTTTTTTTGATTTCCTCTCTTCTTTCCTCTCTTCTTCCCTTTCCCTGTACGCGTGCAACCGGAAAGTGCTTACACCATGAATACCGGCTTTGGTGCCCAAGGCT
The DNA here is from genome assembly GCA_030849085.1 of Borovskyia barvae. Taxonomy (NCBI): domain Eukaryota; phylum Euglenozoa; class Kinetoplastea; order Trypanosomatida; family Trypanosomatidae; genus Borovskyia; species Borovskyia barvae. The sequence continues at coordinate 209,411 of JASAOM010001089.1, read as the reverse complement.
TGGGTACTTCCCATGGACTGCGTCCTGGCACCACGATGCGACCAGGCTCGCAGGCGCGCCCCGGCTCAAACCGAATGCAGGTCGCCGGCATGGGTGGAAGTTTGCAACAGCCTGTGGCGGTATCGGCTGAGGCAGCTGTGGCGCGGGAGGGCATGCGAGCCGCGTCGCGCAGCGGTGTGGGCACGTCTGCTGGCCCTGGTCGCCAGGTGGGCGACCGCAGCTACTACATCGGCCTTATACGGCCCAAGATCGCTGAGCTTTCGGCTGAGATCGAGCGGCTCCAGGAGCAGGAGACGCTGATCGACCGGAACAGCTCCGTCCTCGTACAGCTGCAACAGAAGTCGAGAAGTTTACAAGAGGACATCGAAAAGCTAAAAGACTCGTTGGCGGACGTGAACGTTGCCGTAGAAAATTCGAGCTCGCGAGATCTCTCAGCTGTGAAGGAAGAGTGCGCGCGTTTCGAGAAGCAAAACACCGCTCGCCGGAAGAAGGTCGACGAGTTATTTCTTGCCGTGAAGGATACGGATGCCAAGACCAAGTCAACCGTACAGTCCCTCGAGGAGGAGATCCAGCAGCTCGACCGACGTATTCTCAACGAAAATCAAGACTACAATACTTACAAGTCTACCCGCGATGAAGCATTCGCGGTGTCAGACCTGGTGCTGGATCGCCAGCATGAGCTGCGCACCCTCCACGCGAAACGCGATCTTTTGATGGCCAATTTATCAGGAGACCCCGACAAGAAGCGTGCCGCCGAGCTGCTGCGCGGTATTCTCCGCAAACGTCGCGAGACGAAGGAACTGCAAGGCCAGTGCGCTCTCAGCGTCAAAGAGGAACAAGAGAAGCTGATTAACCAACTCAAGGCATCCCGAGCTGACATCGAGGTGTTGGAGCGGCAAGTGAGTGATATTCGTGACACTTTGCAGGAATCCCTGGCGCGCAAGAGCGCTCTCGAGGAAGAATTGAAGAATTTCAGCGGCGAAAATGTGCAGGTCTTCCAGGAGCTTCAGGAGAAAAACCGGGAGCTGCAAACCTTCATTGACGAGTACCCGGACAAGGAGCGTGCCGAGTTGGATCGCATTGCAGAGACGCAAAAGCGTATTTCAGACCTCCTCGGACGCGTTTCTCAGGCACTGGAAATACAGCGACAGATGCCCTCCGAGACGGGTGCCAACACGATGCATGACCTCACCACGCAGGTGGATGCAAAGCGGGATCAGATTCAAAACGATGTCAAGACGCACAAGCGTCTTGAGAAGGAACTTCTGGACCGAAAGTCGGAGCTGGATAAGGTGGCTCATCTGGATAATAAGATCAAGGAGGAGCTCGTCTCCCACAACACCAAAATGATGGAACAAAGGACGGAGATGGAGAAGTTCGTGGACTTGGATGGACTGCGAGCGGAAGTGGAGGACACGCGGAGAGCGCTGAGTGCTCAACTCGCGTACTACACTCGAGTGCGGGATGGATCGAGGCAGCAGCTGGACGCACTCACGATGACGTACGAAGCGCAGAAGACAAAGCTGCAGGGCGATGACATCCATAGCAGCTTAACCACCCAAGAACAGCGGATTCGTATGCTGTGGCAGTCTACCTTCTCCCTTGAAGACTATGTGCGACTCAAGGATAAGGAGACTCAGTACCTTAGCACCAAAGCGGATTGTCTCCGCATTGTGGATGAGATCAACCTGCTGCTGCAAGATCCAGCACGAATTGCAGGGATGAACTACGGCAGCACCTTCGCTGTGGCGACAACGACCAGTCCTTGACCGAGTTTCATGTGGTGTCTCTGTGCCCTTTTCACGGGAGTCACCGAAGCAGCCGGTGCGTGAGCTTTCTTTCGCATCTCTCTTCATTCTCCTCTGATGGTGACCAGGATTGCGTTTGTGCGAAGTGCTTTCCTTGGCAACTGCGAGGCCAGCGTAGCGGCAGCGATGCATCATCTTTTTTCTTTTTCTTGTAGTTCTTTGGTGATATGCGGTGCGTGGTTTTCCATGCGTGGTAGCGTCGAGGCGATATTTCTTCTTTCTCCCCTCTCTTTGCCTTCTCCTCCTCTCTCTCTCAAAAGAAACCAGGGACGGTCTGGCGATTTTGTGACAGATGATTTTTTTCTCCTCGCTGCACGGGATTGCATAGATATAGGACGGAGTGAGTGGCTCCAGCTCTGATGTACATAGCCATCGTGTGTGCTGGGACGACATTAAAGGCCCACGCAGAAAATGGATGCGCTTTCGACGCGCCCTAAGACCAGCACACTGCGGCAGGTTCAGCGACGCAAGAAAAGTAATAACGACAGGAAAAAGGTCAACAGGGAGGGATCAGGAAGCAATTCTGGACGTGCGTGTATGTATGTGTGTGTGTGTGGTCTCGTGATATAGAGTTTTTCGCTGATACTCACACACACACACACGCACACATACCGATAGACGCACATGGCGGTGAAGGCGGGGAAAGCCGGCGGTACGTGTGGAGGTTTTCGGTGGCCTGTCTGTTGCAGGATTTCCGTTCTCCATCTTCTATCATCCCTCAACTCTCCTTCAAAAGGTTAGAGCGCATTGAATTTCTCCTCTCCACAACTTCTCTTTACCACCAACGTTTTGTTTTTGTTTTTGTTTTTCGCTCCTCATTTCAAGACCGATAATTTTTTTTTACGACTGTCTTCCCCCTCCCCCTTCTCACGGTGTGCAAGTGTGTACGCTAGTTGATTTCAATGTGCCAGTGACAGCTAGGTATGAAGGGTTTCTTTCCTACTTGTCGAAGAACCTTGGACCTCAAATTATGATGTCTTACAAAAAGAATCAAGCGTTGATGTGCAAAGGAAAGGAAGTAGCACTTCAATGGGGAGGATTGTAAGCTGATGTGCCTCGACTTTCTTCCAACTCTTGAGTACACCCCCGCAAGAAAGGAGCACTCTAGTAGTAATGCTGAAGCTGTTGCTTGAAGGCAGGGGGCTGGTGTTCGTGTCCTTGAGAGGCGCATCGGCAAGGCGTGTCGCTGCAGCAAGGCTGCATTATTGAAAGTGAGCTTGAATTGTCCACCCTTCCGTTTCTCTTTTTGTTTTGGTTTCGATGAATGCGCGTTCAGGTGGTTTTCTTGTCGTTTGGAACTTTCCACTCACCTCTTTCTTTCTCCATCTCTTTCCCACTGTTCTTCCGACGCACACCGTTGTGAGCACTACTGCCCCGTTGTAACGCGGCCAACTACGCTGCACATCTCTCTCACCTCTTTGCGGCATTTTCACATTTTGGTCCTCCTGAATTTCACACCTTCTTTCGGCTAACGTTACGCCTTCGCTCCAGTCACGCTTATTACTTCCGTCATTCCCTTTTCCCTTCTCTTCAGTTTTGTTCTTTTCCCCTGTTAAGCGCCCTCTTCAGATTAAAAATACTCTCACATCCACACACAAAAGAGACACCAGACGCAACAGCACCCCCCCCCCCCCCCCCCGACCTCAACACTCTATCTGCCGCTTTCTCTTCTTCTCCTTTCCCCATTCCGACAGGAAAAAAAGAAGAAGAACAACGCCGAGCACAATGACGCACATGGAGCGTTTTCTCCGCGCCTACGCGGAGGTACAGGACTTCGTCCTCTCCGAAACCGAGCGACGTTTCGAGATGGATGGCAACCGCAAAGGGTACTTGAAAGAGATGATGGACGTCACCTGCCTCGGTGGAAAGTACAACCGCGGCCTCTGCGTAGTCGACGTAGCGGAGGCTATGGCGAAAGACGCTGGTGTGGAAGGTGCAGAGATGGAGCGTGTTCTGCACGATGCTTGCGTATGCGGGTGGATGATTGAGATGCTGCAGGCACACTTTCTGGTGGAAGACGATATCATGGACCACAGCAAGACGCGCCGTGGGAAACCGTGCTGGTATCTGCACCCCGGTGTGACGACGCAGGTGGCTATCAACGATGGGCTTATCGTTTTGGCCTGGGCGACACAGATCGCGCTGCATTTCTTTGCTGAACGCCCATTCCTGGCTGAGGTACTGCGCGTCTTCCACGAAGTCGACCTTGCCACCACCATTGGGCAACTGTACGACGTGACATCGATGGTGGACTCGAAAAAACTGGACGCCCACGTCGCCCACTCCAAGACGACCGACTACGTGGAGTACACCCCGTTCAATTACCGCCGCATCGTCGTCTACAAGACTGCTTACTACACGTACTGGCTGCCCCTGGTGATGGGTTTGCTGGTGACGGGCTCGATGGCGAAGGTGGACCAGGAGGCGGCCCATAAGGTCGCCATGATCATGGGGGAATACTTTCAGGTCCAAGATGACGTGATGGACTGCTTCACGCCACCGGAGAAGCTAGGGAAGATCGGTACGGACATCGAAGATGCCAAGTGCTCTTGGCTCGCCGTCACCTTCCTGGCCACGGCCCCCGCTGATAAAATCGAGCAATTTAAGGCGAACTACGGATCCACCGATCCGGCGAAAGTGGCAATCATCAAGAACTTGTTCCAGGAGGCGAGTCTGTTGACGCGCTTCGCTGAGTACGAGCAGGATATTGTCATGCAAGTGGAGAAGCTTATCAACGAGATCGGGGCGAAGAGCACGGCCTTTGCGGAGAGTGTGCGGGTGCTTTGGAGTAAGACCTACAAGCGCCAGAAGTAATTGCTGGGGAGGTGGAGCTTTCGTAGTTCAGCCGCTTTCGCTTTCCCTGGCCTTCTCCATTTCAGAAGAGGGGAGGGGGGGGAAGGCGTGTCGTGAACGTGGCCCATAAAGATATTTTGACAACCGAATCGGCGGCGTGGACTGTCGCCTCTATACGATCTCATCGTGTCCGCGGATGAGCGCCCGTGTATGTCTGCACTGTTGCGCTCCATCTTCCTTTCACCTTGAGAAAAAATTCTCTTATTTTTTTTACCCTCCTTAGGGCTGAGGTGCGCTGTCTCACCTGTGTGAATGCGTTTCTTTTCAGGGTCACCTTTGTAGCGATGGCGATAGTGCGAGGCTCATTGAGTCCGCTCATGGATGTGTGGGAGTGAGTCATGATGGCATCGTAGTGCCTGTGGGCTTGCTGCCGCAGCTCTGTGCCTCTCCGCCTCTCCTCCTTCTTCCCCCCCTTTCTCGTCTTCTTCTCTCCCCCCTCATGATCCCTTTGTTGTTGTTCGCGTGTCTGGGCGTAAGCCTAGCGAGAGTGTGTTTCAGCAATGCAGGTGCTCGCCTCCCCCTTTTGTCTTATCCTTCGTTCCTCACTGGCTACGCTTGTCACGCTTTGTTCGGAAAAGGGGAAGCACACCATCAAACCATCTTATCGAAGGATTCTCATCCTCCAGCCCTCAGCGATTTGGACGCGCACCACATGGTTGTGACGTCGCTATGAGGATATCTTCGTCGGATGCCATGGAAAGGTACAGTGGCAGCAGATGAGGTGAAATAGGTTTAGGGAGAGAGTCGACGTAGTCAAGATGGACCAGCGCGGAGGTACCGCCATTCAAGAGGAGGTCAGAGGGGAAACAGAGGTAAGGTATTGTTGGTAACGATCACGAAGAGCCGTCGTTTTGATCTTCTCGCCCCCCTCTCTGAATGCTACCGCACATTTTCCCCCTAACCGTACATTTCAAAAACGAAAAAAAGGATGAGGCGGAAGGGGCGGTGCTGCTTCAACCGTCTCAGCTTTGTTTTCTCTCCTTTCGCTGTGGGTTGCACTCTCTTCTCGCCGCCTCCCCGCCATTCTCTCGTACGGTCGTTGGCAGCCGCGTAGCTTTCTTTTCTCTCTGCGCCATCGAGAATGATTTTCCGCTCTTTTTTTTCTGGAGAGAGAGGGAAGGGGGAGAGCGAAGAGCCCATCTGAGGAGCGTTCGACGAGGTAATGACGAGACAAGGGAGGAGGAAGCGGCTCCCTCTCCACCGCTTTTCTTTTCTTCTTCTCGCGGTGGAGTCCTACGCCTTATTTTTCTGGCCGTCTCCCCCCCTTTATGCGCGTTCTTTCCAGCTTCTGCGTGTGCTGTTCTCCCCATGCAACGCATCTGTACCCCCTCGTATTCTTTTTTTGATTCTTCTTCCTTCTTCTTTCGTCCGCTCCCCCCCGCCCGCCCGCCACTGCGTGCCCCTTTTTTCTTCGCCTGTTGTTTTTGTTTCACGCGGCTTGTCATCCCGACGTCATGCCCACAAGAAGTCTTAGACAGCGTCGGCAGGAAAGCAAAAACCTCACAAAACGCCTTGGACACAATCGAAGGCCCTCCTCTCCCCCCCCCTCCCCTCCTCCTGCCTTTTTTTTCCGTTCTAGCTCGCAGCGAACAACACAATTCTGGTTGTGAAGCTTTCCCCATCCCCTTTCACGGTATACAAGGCGCACCGCACGGAAGTAAGGCCCGCTACACGCGCTATTCCCTTCTCATCGATTCATTTCTGCCTTTTTTCTCTCCAACCGTAGCTAGCTATCCGCAGGGTTTGGGTAAGGGGAGGAGTGTGAGAGAGAAAGGAAGAAAAGTATACGCAAGGCACTTGTTGGTCTGAACAGCATTATCAAGCCTGAAGCTGTGATCGACGGAACTCTCCTTCCCCTCTTCCCCATCTCTTCCTTTTATCTGTGTCCCGCTCTTTCTTCTCCTATCATATCTTTTCCCTTGTGTAGCCCGCACATCCAAAAGTGCTTCTCATTGCATCCGGCACACACACACACACACACACACAACTTTTCCTCTCCTCTTTACCTCCTTCTCCTCACACATACGCACGCACGTACGTTCATTGAAGAGTTTGGCGGTATATATTCTCCTCTGCTGCCGAGCACCCCCCCTCACTCTACTTCTTTTCCTTAACAGTCCACGGCACTTCGATACAAGTATCCTTCAACGAATCCCACTTCGACGCCATCGTGCCTGTTGGGGGTTTCAGATTTCTTTTTCTTCTCAGGTGTGTACGTGCATCACACAAAAGGCTAACATTTGGTCCAACAAGTACATCACTCGCTTTCCCCCATCTCACATTTCCTTTTATTTCCCTCTCACTTCCCACATTTGATTCACTTTCTAAATCTCATCTGGTAAATTCGTGTCTGCAGCGGGTTGTTATACGATCTCCGATACACTCCCGCGTTCCTCGTTTCCGCTTACCTTCTTCGACCTCCCCTCCACCCCCTTTCTCCATTTTGGCGCAGGGTTTTCTTTCTGCGTTGTATCCTTCTCCTCCCTCCGCTCCCTCCCCCCCCTTCTGCCTTACGTCCTTCATTCTTCTGTTTGGAACTCAGCATTTGTGCGTCTGTGTGCGTAGACGGCAGAGTGACTCCACGGAAGAGGGGTGAGGGTGGGTGGGGAAGGTATTTTTGAAGGGGCGGCGAAAGAAGGATCCCCACCACCTCTCTCTTGTTATTGGTTCCCTCGCCCGTGTAGTGCAGACTCGGGTGCACTCTTTTTCGTTTCTGCGAGGGTGGCGTCGGTATATATTCTAGTTGCATCCACTTGTCCTCCCCCCCCTCTCTCTCCCATTCCTTCCGTTCACTTGACCGCTTCTTGTGTGAGTGCCATCGGTGGAAGCGAGGCGGAGGGAAGGGGAGCGAGGAGAGACGAAAAAAAAAGTAAAGCGGACGTGGCGTGTAGAAAAAAGTAATTGAAGGAGGAAAAGGGTGGAAGTCCATTTTTTCGCATTGAAAACCACTGCAAGGCTACTGCTGTGTTACGGTGGCTTGTGGGCGTCAGCTCCTCCTCCTCTTTTGAATTCTTGTAGAGCAAGTGGAGCATATGAAGCGACTGTTTGGCAGAACATTTTAAAATTTGCTGCTGTTTCCTTGGGACTGATTAAGGAGGTGCATCAGTGGACACGCAACAGCGACAACGACACCAGCACGCAAGAGCAAAGTGCGCTCGTCGAAGGAGCATTTCGAAATATATGCATATATAGGTATATATATGTATATATATATATACATATATATGCATATATATTCAGTTTCTAGAGAACGTGGAGGTGCCAACTACTTCTTTTTCAGAAGCTTAAATGCCGCTCGGCTGCTGTGTTTCACCGAGTGCTGAGGGTGAATGGAAGGACATCTACGGTGATCCCGTGCGTCCACGTCGAACAGGATACGAACTTCCACTTGACGCATTCCAGATCGGCGCATGGGCGGCTATAGCTGTGCTTGCTATTATCCACTTCATTGTGCAGATCCCGTTCTTGGATGGCGTCCTTTTTGTGGTGGTCCTCGTCATCAGTAGCGTTCTGCTTGCTTTGGTCTTCGTGACGAAGGTGACACTGGAGCTTTACCCGCAGCAGGACCCCGTCGTCTTCGAGACTGACCTGCCACGGTTTGAGCGGAATGAGCTTATACAAGATTTTGCAGCTCCAGGCACAGAGCCGTGCGTCTTCTGTCGCCGTTTTGTGAAAGTCGGCTGCAAGCATTGCAGCGTGTGTGATAAGTGTGTGCCAGGGTTTGATCACCACTGCCGATGGCTGAATAGCTGTGTGGGGGAGAAGAATTACAAACTCTTTGTGTTCTTCATGTACATTACGTGGCTAGGGATGGCGTGGGTGGCAGCAATTAGTTTATACATGATTCAGTGGATGCTGCGCGACCCTGAGGCTTTTAAGCAGCGCATGCGGACCCGTGCCTTTCACAGCTCCCCGCGTGCCTTCCCCGTTCTTCTTGTGTTTGATTTCATATGTCTCATCATTGCCGCTTTGGGTATTTGCGCTTTGAGTAAGCTGATTAGCTTTCACTTGTACCTCTATGTGACTAATCAAACGACGTACGAACAAATCGTAAAGAAACGGGAGAAAAAGCGCGCACTGAACGAGTATCGAACACGAAGTACTGAGTCGGAGCCCCGGGGCGCTTGCGCCTGCCTGGAGCTGCGCAAACGGCGAATCTTCAAGAAATACAAAAATAATAATGGGCGAAGAACGGGCGAAGAAGCTGACTACGCCAACATTGAGAGAGATGAAGAGATGAATTCGGAGATGCGGGTGGGACATCTGGAACCACAACAGCGAAGTGGGGCTCACAGCGACGTGCCGGGCAGCTGTGCCGCTGAGAGAGGATCTCCATCTCGAGCAAATGGGCAGGTAGGGGTGTCTGCGCATAGTACAGCAAATTTCAATGAGCGGAGTTCGCAACCACTGGCTAGCCATCAACCCTACGCACCGACACCGGATGAAGACGACAGAGGATGACAGCGTGACACGGTCGATTTGTTCGCCTTCCCCCTCCTCCCTGTGTTGCCCACTTCGTCGACCGTTTTGCGCGGAGAAGAGTTTTCCAAAGAGACATGTGCGAAAACGACGAAAGCTAGCAGTCGGCATGTTCCTTCTCCATACCTTTTTTTTCGTTGCGTTGCATGGAGGTACGACTGCGAGCAGGCATGTGGGCCTGCCGACTGTCTTGTAGTGCCCTTTGTTTATGCGGATGTCTTCTTTTCCCTTTTCGATTCTTCTCTTCCGTACAGTAGCTCACAGCTTTTCAGCCCTTGTGTTGGCACGGCATAAATTTTTTCTTTCACCACCCACTTCATCTCGTCTGCTGGGTGGCATTTTTGGAGGGAGTAGGCTGTAGCTGTTTTGTGGGCGAGCGGCCGCAGCGTCCACGCTGTGGAAAGGAAGGGATTTGTAAGTATCTCATCGGAATTTTGGAGCAGCAGAGGCGATAGGTAGCGAGGGGACTGCTCAAACCCCAGAGTGCCATCATCCTCACCACCGTTTCTTGTGCGTACGCATCTATCTTTCTTGGTTTGTGGCTTAGGCGCTATGGCGAATGGAGAAGGTATTCAAAGGACGGCAGATGCCGAGTATGCTGCTGGTCGCACAAATCATTCTCCCCACGGGGCCGTCTGCCGTGCGTATTGATATCGTGAAGGCTGGTGTTTTCAAAGCGAAATAAGCCCCTTTTCCTTTTACTTGGCGTGATTGCCCGAACCCGCTCGCCCACCAGCGCATGAGTATCTATGCTTCACGTTTTGCTTTCGTGTGTATCTTGCACGGCACATTTTCCACGTCGCTCCTCCCTTGCAACCCTCCGCCATCTTTCTTGTTTTTCTTCTCAGTGCTCAAGGGAGTATGTGAGAGGGAGAGCACGTGGTGGGAGGAAGACTGTCACTGTCTTTCTATGTACGAATACCTCGGTTTGTTGAGCCTTACAAGGCCTCCTCGTGCTCTCAGGTGGGTTTGGATTCTCTCTCTTTTTGTTTTCTCTCATTGTTGAAGGCTTCTGCAGGTGATGGTGCGTAAAAGTAACAACATATCTTCTTTTAGTGTCGATTCGCTTCTCGTACCCCCGCTCGCCATCGTTGGTGCTGATTTGCGCATTCGTTAATTTTACCAGTTGCCTCGATGCTCTGCATTTTATTGCCTCGCCCTTTGTGCGTTTTCGAGGAAGAGGTTGACCTATGCTCGCCCTCCCCCTCCCCCTCACACACACTTGCAGGTGTGAGGCCTCTCCGATCGCGTGGCACTACCGCTGCTCTTTCTGGGATGGGGGCCACTGACACTGGATGTACATGGATGGAACATAGAAATATGAAGGGGAACTGGTAGTCGGAGAAGATTAGCGTTGTCTCCCCTTGCCTTCTGAAAGGCGCTTTTAGCTGCTACATCCGTCTTTTTCCTCTACCGACTCTCCCCCCTTTCCAAGGAGAGGGCAGGGAATGCGGGGGCGGTGGGGTTTGCGGGGTACGCACCACTCGTGTTGGTAGTGAGGCGCTAGTGACGCGCCTTCTACACTTACCATTGGAGAGAGGGAAGGAAGGTACGATACAGCAACATAGGTGCTCTTAGAGAGGGGAGTCACCCTTGCGAAGTGAAAGGGGCCGTCGAACGGTCAGGAGGACGGGGAAAGGGCGTGATCATGAGTGGTGCGCCTACCCCTGGTGAGAGCATGAGGTCAGGCTCTTTGCGAATGGTACCCCACTCGAGCAAGCGGACCCGATTAGCTCTGAGCCGTGCAGCGCGGTCCGCTCTGCCGCGTATGCTCTGTTTTCCATGAGATCGTTGAGGGAGACAGGGGAGGGTCGTACTTGCGCGGTACACCATTTGAGGCACGTTTGCTCACTTCGCGGTGCACGGAGGGTGTTGAAACCCGGTCTGCGGGACCCTTGATGCCAAAACAGGAAGAACATCATAGTGAATTGAAAAAAAGAGGCCTGCCACTGAATGATACTGAGTCAAACTGTGGTGTGTGCGGCCCTTGACTCCGCGAATCCATTTCCCAAGCTTCTCTTCCCACGCTCCCTTCCTACTACCTATATATATATATATCTACTAACACACACTGAAGAACTTCGAGCCCTTCCCTACCGACTCTTGTTTCTTTTCTTCTTTTTTTAGCCCGAATGGCTGAGCTTATCGTACCTGTCATTTTCTGGTTGTTGGGCCCCCTCTCCCCCCTCTCTTTCCTCTTCGCCCATCACTGCTACCCGAGGCTACGTTCTGGATAAAGACGCTCCCTTTCGTGGGAAGGGGAACCCTCCTGAAGGGCACGACGGGATTCCGTCCTGTTAGCGTTTTTGGCCGACAACGATCGTCTATCAGCGCCGCGGCGTCCTCTAGAAAGGTGTCGAATCGCACGTGCTGCTCCTTTGCTTCAGTGCAAGGGAGAAAGCGAGGCATGCGTGGGGGATCGTTTCTGCGTGCGGTACTCCGCAGCCGTGGTGAGACGGCGAAGAAAACGTGGATCTTCGCATCCATGAAAGGATTAGAGGCCGCATCAAACGAAGGTATCAGAGGTGTCACTGGTGGTCTGCCGCGGTGTGTGGTGTCGGCGTTGAAGCGCCACCACCAGGCCTCGCTGACGGTGGCTCGTCCAAAACGTTATGAGGAACCTCTGTCATTAGTGGGCCTCATCCTACGGTCTAGAGCGCTTTTCACTCTCGCAGCATCTTCTCCACCGCCTCATTCGGCCCCACCAAACAGAAAGGAAGGCGAGCAAGTGTATCCTTCCGCTGATGCGTCCTCGACGGGCTCAGTGGATTCCGAGTCGGCGAGGGCGACAGCGACGGGTTCCACCGCAGTGAACCATACCGAGAGTCGTTCGGATGCAGCAGCGGCAAAGCAAGAGGAAATCAGTTCTGCCGTCATCGTACATCCGGCGGAGGGGGGACTCGGTGAGGGAATGGCTCGCACGGTGCACGCAGCTTCTTCTACAGCAAGCACCCCAGCATTCGGTGGGTACCGTAGTGGGGTGCCGGCAGTCCTATCGTCTCGCCATAATGTCGTGGGCGAGGATCGCCTAAACGAGTTGGTGTCGGTGCTCGAAGAAAAGCGGATGGAGCGGCAGCAGAAATTGTTCGAGGGTATGCTCGTCTTCGAGGGAGGCGCCCTTACCGACCACCCATCGTTAGGTACGAGTCTGATCATGCGAGATTTTGTCCACTTTGCACTTTACCATCAAAAGTGGGGGTACTACCCAAAGCTCTTTCGAAAGTACCGCCAACTCATGACGACCGGCTATTTCGACCCCATTCCCTTCGCTTCGCTGCGAAATCAACACGACTACGTACGCTACGTAACGAAGATACACGAGTCAACGCCAGGCTGTGTTACCCCGACGCAACTGTTTCAGCCGTACTATGGCTGGGTCCTAGCAGAGTACCTCGTCACCACACATCGAGCCAAGTTCGATCCACGTGAGCCGCTGGTGGTGTACGATATCGGGGCTGGCACGGGCGCCCTGGCGCTCTCGATCCTCGACTACCTCGCCGAGCACTTCCCTGATCTCTACGCAACCTGCGAGTACCATGCCGTGGAGCAGAACCCTCACCTTATTCAGGTGCTGCGCCACAAACTTATTCATCACTACCACCACATGAGTATTCACCATCTTTCCATGCTGAACTGGCGTCAGCTGGAGAAACGGCGCTGCGTGGTGTTGGCGGTCGAGTTATTTTCCTGCATGCCTCACGACTGTGTGCTGTGGGACCAGGACGCAGTAGCGAGTGAGCAGTGGTTTGGATTTCAGCAGCACGACAATCTTGCCACCGCGCACGAGCGCTACTACGCCGCGCAGGATCCCGTTATTCTACGGTATCTGCGGTACCTCAACTGGATGCAGGAGGAGTCGTACCACAACTTGAAGGTGCTGTGCCTCACCGATGGCCGTATGACCCTCGATGCTCCCAAGCGGCGAAGTCTCGAGCCGAACCAGGAGGACTCCAGCACCGCCATCTTCACAAAAATAGGATTTATACTCAGCCCTTTCCACACCGCATGGATTCCCACGGTGCAGATGCTTTTCCTGGAAGTGTTGGCCCGTTACTTCCCGCGTCATCACCTCTTCGCTGCGGATTGGTCGAGCGTTCGTCAGGCGCTTGTCGGTGTCAACGGCCCGGTTCTGCAGGTGAAGCTGCGCGTGGCGAAGGATATTTACCTGCGTAAACCTGTGGACACCTTTCACACCAACGCGGGAATGGTGGACATATGCTTCCCCACCGACTTCGATCATCTCACCACTGTCTACAAATCTATCTGTGGCGCCGAGAAGGAGGTAGAGTCCATGCAGCACCCGATGTTTTGGAAGACGCATGGCGGCGACAAGACAGCCCTCTTCAGCACTCGAAGTGGTTACAATCCGCTGATGGAGGACTTCGAACCCTTTCATGTCTTTACCTCGCATCATCCCTCCGAATTGTAAAATCCTTCGCGGTGTGTGTGTGTGTGTGCAGGAGGACTATACGGGGCGCGTGTGCGTGTGCTTGTGTATGTGCCTGGGAACAGAACCAAACGGAGCTCAAAGTGAGTGCCGTGCGGACTTGCCCATGTAGAGGGCCAGTCTTTGGCCCGGGTCGTGGGCTGAAGCAGCGGAGGGAGGAATGATTAGAGGAAGAGGTGAAAACGTGAGCTTTGTTGTCTCACAGACACGTGCAGCTGTGTGCTGGTGACAGGGAAGAAGACAAGGGGGAGGTGCACTTTTTGTTGGTGCGTACATCCATCCGATGTGGGCGAGCAAAGGGGGAGGGGGGGTGGGAAGGAGTGCGGACTTCACACCTGTCCCATAGAAGGCGGATACGGATCGGCTGGGCACACTCCTCTGTTTCTTTGGCGTGGATGACGCAGTGGGTGGGTCACCGATAGGTTTCTTTTCTTTCCCCCTTCCTTGCTCGATTTTGCGAATTTCCTTCTTCCCAACGCGGTCTCCTTGAGGCTGCTGCTGCTGCTGCAAAGGCAGATGTCGGTGTTGCGGTCGAACGATTGAACGATGGCGGGTGCTGGGGAGGGGTGCGCTCTGCCCCCCATTTTTTCACCCCTTCCTGATGCGCTTCGTCCGCGCGCGTGTGCGCGTTTAGGAAAGGGAAGGACAAACGAAAACGATACGCCTACGAAGGATGCTCTCCCTTCCTCTTTTGCGTCAGTCGCTGAACATCTCGCTCGTCACGCACCCGAAGAGATTTCCGTTCCCTCGCTTTAGAGCACACAAGTGTCAATGCATCGGGCACTAGTCCTTGACGTCACTAAGGCGATGTGACATTTCGACACGCTCTAGCAAACTCGCGGGTGGTCTCCATCGTGCTCTAAAGAAGGATGCCCACTAACGGCTGCTGTTTTCTCCGCGGAACATGTAGGTTCACGTGATGAAAAATGGGTGCACCCTTCCTCTTGATTTTTCCCTTTCCTGCTCACTCCGCTTCTCTTTTTCTTCATGACACGCAAGTGTGAGCGGCGTTGCTTCTCAACACATCTCTTCACGAGCTGACACACGCTCGCTTGCCGTTTTCGCTCTTTATCTTCTTACCCCTTTCACCACCACTAGACGTCTCATCCGGAGGCAAACAAGGAGGACTTTGTTGTAAGCTATCGTCGAGTTTTGCTCCCCCCTCCCCGCACACCCACTTTTTCCTCTCGCGATCAGTTCTCCCTCCCCGCTGTTTTCTGTAAAATTGGGGTTCTTGACGTGTTACACTTCGCACCATCCCCCATGAAAAAGGGTATGCCGATGCCCTTAAAGTAACGCGCCGCTATTCTATTTTTATGGGTTGCATTTCTACGTTGGAGGTCCCTCACACAACTTTCATTTTCATTGCCTCTCCCCTCCCTTTTCACTCACCTCCCCCCAAAAAAAGCTCCCTTGCAGGAGAGTGGTCAAGGGGGTAGATTTCCATCCGGTGGTTGTGGGACTGATGTCACATTCTATAAACTCAGACATAGGCACAAACATACCTGCGCAAATCTGATATCAGGCTGCGATCAACTGCAAGCTTCTCATACATTCCATTTGTTTTTGCCTCCACATAGGCTAGGCGATATCGTCCTATCAATTAGCACGAGTTTTCAGAGACCTCTTTCTTTCCAGCTCCACTTTCTCCCAACGTGGTTCTCTTCTTCTCTCAGGGATCTTTGTGCGGCTCTATTTTAAATTTTATAGAGAACGCACGACCTCTGCGGGGCAGCGATCATATTTTTGTGCTTTCTGTTTCATCTCCCAAAGGGATCGTGCGTGAATATCTTTTTTTTGTTCCCCTCCCAAACACGCAAGCGCGGGCGTCTTAGGCAACCCTCTAGGAAACGGAGGAGGGCCTCTCTACTCTCCCCACGAAAAAAGAACAGAAACATCGATTTGAAGTCGTCTAGATCCCCCCGCTCCTAGCCTCCGAGCTCCTAAACCCAGAGTCCCCGCCTTCTTCACAGGCAGGCTCACCAGCACAGACGCGTTCTTTTACCTTTTCTGTTTGTGTTACGAGGGATCATCTTTGGGATTTCATCCCCTCCGAGCTCTCTTACAGAGAGAAGTTTCTCTCCTCCCCCCCTTTCCCATCTTCCGCGTCTTCTCAAACGATCATCCGAAATTGTAAGGACGACACTGCTTCAAAGAAGACTTAAAGAAGAGCAAGAGCGCACCTTCACCTCTTCTTGTTGTTCGTGAGTAAAGTCGCTGGTGATCTATTGCTATATAGATTAGCGGTAGAATACTGCTCTCCGACTTCTTTCTCCCCTCTTTTTTTTTGTCTTGCTGGCTGACGAACCGGTGCTTCGCTTTCTCGTTCTTCTGACCCGTTTTCTTTTTTAACAACCGTCCTCTTGCAGAGACAAGGGGTGCGACTGTCGAGGATTTCTTACTAGAACGCTTGCACTCCTCTCGAGGTCGGGATGCGGAACTTGAGACAAAACGCGCTATCCCTTCGAGCCTTTACCCTCCTTCCTCCGAGAAATCCAGTTGCGTTTGCACTTCACATTTTTTTCTTCCCACACACTTTTTCCGACGTCACTTTTTTATAACACACATTTTCTGGGTGATCCCATACGAAACCCTCAGTTTCGCCGACGGTATTTGATAATTTTGCGAGTGAGGTGCTTGTTGTTTAACCCCTTTTGGCTCTACTCGTTTCCTGTGTTTGTGTGCGCGCGTTGGCAGCCTCCCTCTTCTATTAATTTTTTTTTGTAGAGCTGTGCACAAAACTGTTGATCTCTTTTATATGTCGTTCTCTCTTTCACTGTCGAAAGTCGCAGCTCCCGACAGCGCCGTCCTGTCGTCAGCCACTGGTGCACTGGGCCAATCGTATGCGCATCGTTCTGCAAGCTCCTTTGAGATGTCAGCCGCAGATTCTGCAGAGCGCGAATCGTTTAGAGCAGCGGCGCAAGTCGATGTCAACGCCCAATCATACCGGCCTTACCGGAGCACCTCCCAGCTACGCGGAGGAATAAGGCCACCAAAGCGGGCGTCGCCCCATGATGGAGGGCTGCAATCGCACATCGTACTTCCGTCGTGTGAGGGGGCGGGGAGCCAGAGCGCAGGCAGTTCCTCTAACAAGATGGGAAAACCCCAACTTGGCCTTTCCACCACCCCGCACAAGACTACGGGCCTGCCGCACTTGAAGCCAGTTCACCCATCTTCAGCTCAAGAACTGCAGGCTCTTCAGCTTGAGCTTCAACGCGTTCGGGCTGAGCTCAAACGCACAAATAATGAGGAGGAAGGCCGAAAGGCATACGTGGCTGCCCTGGAATCGTCTGTAGAGGCCCAACGCCATGAATATGCACTCCTGCGCTATCACCTCGCCCGCCGGCAGCTTACCACCGAGGCTTTGACCTCCGAAAACCGCTCGCTTACAGAGGCTTTAGAGAAGCAACAGCATCGTCCTCTCCAGGCATCGGTGGCCACCTCTTCGGTGAAGCAGCGGTCCGTTGACTCGATGAGTACGAGCACAGGAACCCCGGGCATCGGAAGCGAGCCCGAATGCCAGCCTTCCTCTCCCCCTAATCCATCTTCATTCCAACCGACTCCGGCACGCTTGCACACCCGCCGATCCGGTGATTCTCGGACTTCTCGTCCCGCACTTCCCGGTCCTGTGCTGTCGCATCGAGGATTATCGCCTAGCGAGATGTCTCCACCGCGCACTGGGGCTCACCGCACCCCAGACGCACAGATCTGGCAAGAAGACCTTCCGAGAGGTGATTTCGTCGCCGAAGAATTACGAGACTCGCCGCAGCAATGGAACTCGGTAGACCAACAGCTCCAGCGTCTACCGCAAGGTTGGAGAAACGTGCAGGCGCCACCCTCTCCACCTGCTCCCTACCCACACAACCTCGTCGAATCGGCAGCCGGGATCCCCCTCAGCCAAGAAAGTCAGGGAAGCCTGCCCTCCCCTCACCGTCAAGAAACCCACCGCAGAGCCCTACCCCTTTCGGTGCTTCAGGCCGAATCACACGACACCCCCCGTCTCTTCCAGCCTTCTCCAGACGCGCAGAGATCGACCTCATCGCGAGAACGGTACAGCGTTTCCTCCCGCTTCCATAAACCGTCCGAAACGCCTTTCCTGAGAACTTCTGGAGCGAAAGGCCCGTGCCCTCCATCTTTGCAAATGGATGAAGATGACTGCCACTCGAATTTTCACCAACAGCTACTCGAACAAGAAATGGAGTTGGCCTCGCTGCGCGAGCAGATCGCTGAGCAGGAGGCTGAGAATGCCGCGCTGCGTGACGCGCTTGCTGGTGCAGAGCGCGCTGCCCCCGCTGCGTCCGGCGGCGCGCGGGACGGCATCCGGAGCCCACGCGCGCAGCAGCAGGTGGAGGCTGAGGTAGCTGCGCTGCGCGAGCAGATCGCTGAGCAGGAGGCTGAGAATGCCGCGCTGCGTGACGCGCTTGCTGGTGCGGAGCGCGCTGCCCCCGCTGCGGCCGGCGGCGCGCGGGACGGCACCCGGAGCCCACGCGCGCAGCAGCAGGTGGAGGCTGAGGTAGCTGCGCTGCGCGAGCAGATCGCTGAGCAGGAGGCTGAGAATGCCGCGCTGCGTGACGCGCTTGCTGGTGCGGAGCGCGCTGCCCCCGCTGCGGCCGGTGGCGCGCGGGACGGCATCCGGAGCCCACGCGCGCAGCAGCACGTTGCGGGCGAGGTGGTGGCTGATGTCGTCATACCTAGCGATGCAGGTATTGGCTTGCTAGGAAGTAAGAGAACAGATGAGGGTTCGGTGAGTCCTGCAGAATGCGTGGGGGGCATGCGGAATCGGGACGTTCACCCTTTGCGCGATGACTGCGTGCTTCACGAACGTTTGCGGCGGCATTTCGATGGGGATGAGTGGACGAGACTTGTCGCTAATTCCGAAGATGAGCTGAGAAGTTGCCTTCTTGCGGATTGTCGTCGGTTTTGTCTCTCGAACGGTGTGCTTTTGGACGCACTTGAGGTTACTGAGGAGGGGATGTGGGCCCTGTTCACCGTGCCTGTGGCGACGGGGAGCTCCGCGGAGGCGTTGGAGGTGCGGTTCGCGGCAGCACCTTTCCTGGCCACTTGGGCGATGTATAGGCGCTGCTCGGTATTCGAATGTACACCGGCATGCGTGGCAGTGTCTTCACAGTATGACGGACTTCAACCATTTGAGGAGAGAGCCTCGATAGAGGGGTTCTCCATAGACGATGGGAAAGGTGTGGCTGTCTCCGAGGCGAAGCGATCCAACAAAGAGGTAGAGTTTTTGCAGGACTGCCTTGCTTCAGCAGTGGATGAGGTGGCGTCCGTACGAAGGGAATGTACCGACAGCTTGGAGCGACTGGAGGAATTCACTGCGCTTCTCACTGAGGCGCGTGAGAGCGAGCGCCAATTGCGGGATCGCCTCTTCTCCGCTGAGGAGATAAATTATGACTTACGTAACGCTCATGATGGGGAAAAGGATAATTGGGCCAATGAAGTAGCGGCGATGCGACAAGAGCAACGTTCAAACGCTTCTCAAATACTAGCACTAGACGATGAAATTGTGCGGCAGCTTCGTCGAATCGCCGAGTTGCAGGAAGTTGTGCAGAATACTGGTCTTCTTCTTGAAGCAAAGATCCAAGAAGCCGCAAATGCACGAGCTGATGCCGCGAAAAGTTCTCGTGAGCTGGACTACCTGTCAGCAGCGCACAGGGGAGTCCTGAGTAAATTGGAGGATTGCTTGGTGGCGTTGGATGCGTCACGCACTAAAGAACTCGCCAAGTCAGTGGCGTTACATGAGGCGGAGCATCGCAACAGGCATCTTCTCCGAGCCAGAGAAGCGGATGCGGAGGAGTTCAACTCCGAAATGGGAATTCTAGAAGAAGAGAGAGATAGATTCAAAGAAGCAGTCGAGGTGTTGCGTGAGCTGCTGCCATCTATTCTCACCGCAGGCCAGAGTCAGCTGGCGAGCGATTACATCATCGAGACCGGAAAGGGTGAACAGGGAAGTCGCAAAATGATGGCTGCGCTGACGGCAGCGCTAGCTTTGGAGGACCCAAATGCGATACAAGACTTGCGCGAGGTGTTGCTGGGCCACCTGGGACATATCGAGCAGCTCCGGCGCGACAAGGCTAGCTTCGCAACGGAACTAGAGGAAGCAGAACGATTGTGTGGCGGATACTTGACAGCTTTGAGGGAATCTGTCATGTCACTCAGGGTCGAGCGGGTCCAGCGAATGCAGGCTTGCGAGGCCAAGTTGGAGTTCTCACAGCGACTAATGCGTGATTTTGTGATGCTGCAGAGAGTAGAGGAGGATGACTTCTCCGATGATGTCACAGACGCCGAGGCGGTGAGCATCTATGGTGTCTCCAGTGTGATGAGTAGCAACTTCGTGGAGTGAATAATTCAAAGTACCTCAACACTTTACCCTATGCAATTGTTCTAACCTTTCCCTCCTTTCCCTTCCGCGTCTCATCTCTGTACAGAAGGGCTGGTGTATCCAGAGAGAGAGAGAAGCAATGCGGGCTATCTTTGATAAATGGAGGCGAGTCAGTCCTTCCTTTCCTCATCCGCAAAGCCTTAAAATGTTTTGTTTTGCCTCTGACATATATGCATGGCTGTGGAACAGAACGGAAAAAGTGGCCCTCACCGCCGCGAACCTCCTGTGGTTTGCCGGCGGGAGCGCGATGTTTCACGATGTTGTGAGGAAAGAAGTATATCCATTGCTTGCTTTATAGTAATGCGTGTGCGCGCTGTCGCTGTTGCTTAGCCACCACGTATCAGTAACCCCCCCTCCCCCCTCCCCCCCATATCAAGTAGTTGCAGAACGTTGGATAGAAGAAATTGGAGAGAGGCAGACTAGCGGGTCGGCTGCTTATCATGATCAGGACTACGCCTTAGTCTTGAATCGATCTGCTTTGCCCTTCTTCTTTTTTTTCGTGCGTCTCTCTCGTTCTAGACGACGGCACAGAATCGCTCTTTCAGTGTTCCAGTTGATGATGCCAGGGACAAAATAAATCCACGAATTACCAGCAAGAAAGCTATTTGTGCTGCTCTTCCCAGTAGATATGTTTCTTGTAGCATGTATATCCTTCTCTAGGTACGTTGCGGGGCTCCAAGGACTGCGTTGTGTGGAGGTGATGCTTCACTTGTAACGACAGGAGCTAAGGATTTTGGTGCGTCTCTGCCCTTCTCTCTCTTTCACTCTGCTGCACTAACTTCAATTGATTCCTCTCCCCATCTCTTTCAATTCACGCAATCTTTTTCAAGCTGTGTGTATGGTGAACCCCGTGCCTCATTTATTTAGCTCCTAACATCGCTGTCTCTTCCGCCCTCTGCATCCATTGTCGGTGCTTGTGTGAGACTTGTGGTGCTACCCCCCTTTTTTCAAGCGCCACAACCCCGCCAAACATATTTCCTCCTTGGCAGTTTTGCTTTCGCATTTTTCTTCCCATCGGCTGAGCAGCGCAGATTTACATCGACACAGATACACAGCTTACTAGAAGAAGAAAGGGAAGAGCACCGGAGGCACTGCTCTCCCTCCACATCTGGTTGGTTTTTTCTTTCGTGTGTGGTTCACGCGCTAAACAGGTTTGCAGCCTAACGACAGATCTTTTAGTGTTACCATCTAACGACCTCGACGGAGGCTGAGGCAGTGGCGCGTTGAGCTATTTCGAAGTCTCCTCCTTGCCCATCAACAGCTTTCTCATTTTTCCCCGTCTATGGGTGCCTTCTATCGCTGATACACATTGCTACTGCGGTGCTACTCCACCATCTCCGTGCAGTCCTTCCGCCCTTTCCTTTCAGTGTTGGTACGATAGTGTTGCAGATTTGCAATACTCTCCTTAGGGGCCGTTGCTAGGCCGGTATTGTAGGGCGCTTTAGAGAGGAAAAGGAGAAGAAGAGACGGGAAGGAGGTCGGCGATTGCCCAACGCTCCTCTCCGAGTTTCTCAGTGCTCCGTGCCAGCAATTTTCGTTCTGGCCTGTTGTGATTTACCTGCGCATAGAGGGAAACACTTTTTATTATTTCCACCGGCGGTTTCCCCATTTGCTTTCTGACACCACTCTGCACTACTTCTCGTCCTTCGCATATATATATATATATATATATATGCGCTTGTTTTTTCTAGAGTATTCGCGTCACTGACTTCATTTTTCTTTCACACCTTCATTCGCCTACCTGCGCTTCCTCTTTCGCCCATATTTCACGTAAGGTGTTTCTCTAACGACATTTTTGTTTGCTGTGATCGTATAGGAATAATTGTGTCGTGTATTGCGTGTGTGTATATGTGTGTGTGTGTGTGTTGACACCTTCATACTCGTACAGTTATACAGCGTATAGAGATAATGTAAGATCGGCAAAAAAGAAACGCCATATATTTTTATATAAAGAAAAGAAGCGAAAGAGAAGAGGGTAACACGCCTCCACACAAGAGGCGACTGTCTCACGTGTTTTCCTGCTTCATCTTTTATGTGGTGAGGCATTATTATTGCAAGAACGTCCTGACGCACGTGGCAATAACAGAAGCTTTTTAGGTTGCGTGAAACGCTCCCAACAAACCCTAGTACGCTTCTCTCGCGCGCGTGTGTGTGCGAATGTGTGCGCTAGACGTTGTATAACAGTTGTACCCGTTTTCTTTAGCCTTTTGCCTATCCCATTCCCTTCCACTGAAACAACAACGCCGGGTGCGTGCACATCAAGGTTTCCGAAATAGTTTTTGTGCAGCGAAGTGCTTCTGCGATTGTTCATTTTCATTCGACTCTCTGTATCACCTTTCGGTGCGGCGCTGTCCGAAGTAGGTTCATCGAGGTATTCAATTTGTTCTTTGTTTTGCTCCTTCTTGACTACTCTTCTCTCACTACTCCCTCCTTCTTGTTGTGACGCTCCGTGTGGTAGCCTGCTAAACTACTGGAGGGACTTGCGACGATACTGGGTGAAGTGCCTTAAATCATTTCTCCCAGGGCGCACACTCCTCTATTGAGAATTCCCGTTACCACTTTCTCCTTGAAAAAATAAGAGAAACATAAAGCGCATGGACTCTTCGCATCCTACTCTCCTCCTGTCTTGTCTACCTTAACCGCACGTTTCACGAGTGCGCGTACATCCTCTACTTCTCCTCCCGTTCACATTTTTTTTGGACTCTTCTCACACGTCTCTCGGAGGCTGTACTTTTCCTTTCCAATTATTAATCCTCTCCTGTTCCTTTTCTTGTTGAGGTACGTTTCGTTTTGCCGAGCTCAAGTTTTTTCTTTCCATTATTACTCTTGGCCCATAACCCTCTTTTGTGCAGCTTGACGTGGTGGGTATCCCAAATCTTTCTCCTCTTTCTTTTTTTTTGCCTTTTCTCATCACCGCTGTCTCCACCTTCCGCTTGCACCGTTCTTGCATCGTCCGTAGCTATTTTATTGTTTCCGATTCATCTGCGCCTTGGTGCTGCTTCGTGTGCGCCACCTTCGTTATTTCTCTCCCTTTTTTTCTCAAGTTTTCCACTGAAGAAACCACGCCCTTTTTCTTTTTCGTTTCGTTTGTGTGTTTTACCACCCGTTCTTCTTCTTCTTCCCTCGTGTAGCAGCCAGCTCCAAACTCTCTCTGTCACTGGCCATTTTTTCTGAGTCGCACTGCTGCTCATCACGCGCGCTTCTTCTGACTGCCTGTCAAGGTTCTTTGTGTTGGGTTCGAGGAAGGGACATACAGCTTTCTCCTTAGTCTGTGCCTGTATTAGCCACCCGTTATTCCCCTTCTCGCCCCCTCTCTCTCTTTTGTTACCCATCCCTCTTGCCCCCCCCCCCCCCCAATAAAAAAAGTTGTACGCCGTTTGCGTCTTTCTTATTGATTAATTTCTTTCGGTGCTGCTGCCAAACTGTGGTGTAGTCGATTGCGTGTAGTGCCCAACCGTGGGGTGCCTTCCCCCAACCCAAAACGTTTTCGTTGCAGCAAACGGCTGGTGTGCGTAAGTTCAGGCGGGGGGAAAAACAGTGAAAAAGCTTGTCAGCGTTCACGTCGCTACAGAGGAGAATAACTTGAGTATCTTCCGTTTTCGTTGGCTGATCTCCCGCCTCGCTTTCCTGTCGCATCCTTTTTGTGTCAGCTTTGCTTGTTTTTTGTTTTGCGCTGCTGTTGGCTGTCTCTCCTCCTCCCGTTGTTGAGTGCACCATGCTCTCTCTCGAAGCTGCAGCTGCGAGGTCGCCGCAGGAACCAGCGAGGCGTCCGCGGCTTGCCGAGCGCGGCTCAGCATCTCCAACCCTTCACTGGACGTCTGCTATCCCGAAAGAAGCTTCCTCTGCGCCATCGTCTGGGGTACCTCACCGCGACACACCATACGGGGAAAAGGGTCATTCACGCCCGCTTCCTTTGTCGAGTAATGAAGTGTTGTCATCCATTCAGTCTCGCCTTGCACAAACGACGCCTGTAGTCCATCCAGGGGCCATTGTTGCCTATGAATTTCTTAGTGAGGCGCAGGAGTGGCACTGGTCGGTGGGCACCGTGCAGGATGTTGGCGCCCACACACTCACTGTAGCGGAGTGGAGCTGTCAACAGGGTGGCATGAACGAGGGTGTTGTAGAGGCGTTACGGAAGGAAGAAGCGAATGTGAAACGTGATATAGGGGAGCATCAGTCATCGATTCAAGGGTTGCGGGCCGACCTCGGTGCGGTGCGCACGCGTAACGAAAGAGACATCGACACAACTAGAGAAGCAATCGGGGACTGCCGAAACGTCCTAGAGGCTGCAGCAAAGGCTCACAACGCCTGCCGACGGAGAGGCGGACATCTTCTTCCCATTCTCCACCCGAATGAGGCCAGCCCTATTGCAAACGAGGACGATGAAACGTTCGTGGAGGTTTTGCGAGCAGCCCTTAGCGTGGTAGAGGGATGTGTCCCTGCGACTGCTTTACCGTGGAGGAAGGTCTGGACCTCCGTCAGCGCGCCTTCGTTCCTGCAGCGGTGCATCAATTATGACGTGGCATTCGACATGACACGTGAGCA
Organism: Borovskyia barvae; assembly: GCA_030849085.1. Lineage (NCBI taxonomy): Eukaryota > Euglenozoa > Kinetoplastea > Trypanosomatida > Trypanosomatidae > Borovskyia > Borovskyia barvae. The sequence goes on along the minus strand of JASAOM010001089.1, from coordinate 184,882 downwards.
TGCCAACCAGGTGGAGGCAACGTTCTTCAATACGGCCGTCCTTACAGAAGCGAAGGTTCGAAAAGCTACGGATGGCCTGGCGCTCCGTATGCCAGAGGCACAGGAGCTGCTGCATGCGGTAGCGCAATGGCTGTTCACGCAACTCACTGCCTTTCACGTATTTCAGCAGTGCGCCAACACCGAATCGTACGCAGACTCTCTTCAGCAGCGTCTAACATATCACGTGAACACGTTGAAAGCAAGCGCGAAGAAGCTGCGACAGGTGCAAGGACAGATCCGCGTTTTTAGTGGGGCACCTGGAAGTCCGAATCATCGTTCCAATGCCGATGTAGAATACACCTTTGTGCCTGCAAAAGACATCACCACGGATATTCTGTGCTGCTCCGTCATCTGTGCTTTACCGTCGCAGTCTCGTCGGCCGGCTACTGGTACAGCTGTTGCGCTCTCGGCCATTGCGGTTGACGTATCCTCTGCGCCACTTACCAGTTCGGCGGCTCGTGGTCAACATGAGTCCGTAGCGTTCCCAGGCGATGCATCACACCCACAGAGGCCGCCTCACGCCAGATTCACAAAGAGCGAACATCCCTGCGGCACAACCGATAGCCATCGTCAACAGGACACCCAGCTAGCCTCGATCACCGCACCTGAGGTAATCTTGCTTGGTGGCGAGGAGCTGCACGAGATCACCGAGCGTTGCACACACCGCAGACCACAACTGTATCAGGCTCTAGAAGACCTTCTTCTGGAGTGCGACCGTGCGCAGCGCGACCTGAGTGACGCCCGAGCCCTTGTTGCTAATGCCGATCGTCATCGCGAACAGCGATTCCCAGCTGGGCTATCCGAAACCCGAAAGGGTACGAAGTCCGATCCTGCTTTAGATTTACGCGACTCCTTTGCGGCGTCTGAGTCATCCTCTGGTAGGACTTCCCCAGATCTTCGTCACAGTCCTCAACTTCGCGATCTTTCAGCCTCACCTCTCCATGATAAGCCCAGCCTCACTGACTGTGACCTAGAAAACCTCCACAACCAGGAAGGCGAGCGCGACTGCCGCGCCACGCCGATGGAATTACAGAACCTGCAGCAGCAGTTGGAAGAAATGATCAGAGAAAACGAAAAACTTCAGGGTATGCTTGACCAGGAGCAGCACCAACGGGATGTGGCGGAGGCAGAGCTGATACGGCAGCTACAAAGTGTACGCGCCGATCGGGAAGATGTGCTGGGCCGACTGGCCGAGGTCAGCCTCCGTGCGGAGGCTCTTCAGGCTGAATGCGAAGACTTCGAACGTGCTCTCAAGGCCGCCAACGACCACCTCGATGCCGTGCTAACAGAGAAACGCTCTTTGGATGCCCAGCTACGCGAAAAAAGGCACCCTCGCGCGTCGCCTGATATAGGAAACTCTCCAGCAGGCAAGTCGGAGGACGCAGAGGTGATGCAAGAGCTGGAATCGTGCACAGCTACCACCAACACCCCGCTTCACGTGCAGCTCCCTGGAGATTGTTGGGCAAACAGGTTGCATCGAAGCCCAGATGACATCAAACAGGCGGTGGACAAGGACAGCGCCGCTACCGACATGCGCGAGCAGCAGCAGGATGCGGAGTCCCAAATAGCAGACAATAAAGCGACCAACGCAGACTTGCGGCAGCAGCTGCAGGATGCGGAGGCCCAAATAGCAGATAAGGAAGCGGCCAACGCAAACTTGAGGGCGCAGCTGCAGGATGCGGAGGCGCAGCAGGCACACAAGGAAGCGACCATCGCCGACTTGCGGGAGCAGCTGCAGGATGCAGAGTCCCAAATAGCAGACAAGGACAGCGCCATCACCGACTTGCGGGAGCAGCTGCAGTATGCGGAGGCGCAGCAGGCAGACAAGGAAGCGACCATCGCCGACTTGCGGGAGCAGCTGCAGGATGCTGAGGCCCAAATAGCAGAGAAGGACGCCGCCGTTGCTGACATGCGGGAGCAGTTGCAGGATGCTGCGGGGCGGCAGGCAGACAAGGAAGCGGCCATCGTCGACTTGCGGGAGCAGCTGCAGGATGCGGAGGCCCAAAAAGCAGACAAGGACGCCGCTGTTGCGGACTTGCGGGAGCAGCTGCAGGATGCAGAGTCCCAAATAGCAGATAAGGAAGCGGCCAACGCAAACTTGAGGGCGCAGCTGCAGGATGCGGAGGCGCAGCAGGCACACAAGGAAGCGACCATCGCCGACTTGCGGGAGCAGCTGCAGGATGCGGAGGCGCAGCAGACAGACAAGGAAGCCGCCATCACCGACATGCGCGAGCAGCTACAGGATGCTGAGGCCCAAATAGCAGACAAGGAAGCGGCCAACGCAAACTTGAGGGCGCAGCTGCAGGATGCGGAGGCGCAGCAGGCACACAAGGAAGCGACCATCGCCGACTTGCGGGAGCAGCTGCAGGATGCAGAGTCCCAAATAGCAGATAAGGAAGCGGCCAACGCAAACTTGCGGGAGCAGCTGCAGGATGTGGAGGCGCAGCAGACAGACAAGGAAGCCGCCATCACCGACATGCGCGAGCAGCTGCAGGATGCGGAGGCGCAGCAGGCAGAAAAGGAAGCCGCCATCACCGACATGCGCGAGCAGCTACAGGATGCTGAGGCCCAAATAGCAGACAAGGAAGCAGCCATCGTCGACTTGCGGGAGCAGCTGCAGGATGCGGAAGCTCAAATAGCAGACAAGGACGCCGCCGTTGCTGACGTGCGGGAGCAGTTGAAGGATGCGGAGGCTCGGCACGCTGAGAAGGTAAGTGGAGATGCTCAGCAGCGCGAACAGCTTCAGCTTGGGCAGGAGGCGTTGCAGGAGGATGTGCGAGACCTCGAAAAGGCGTTGCTGGCTTCACAATGCGCATTAGCTGAGAAAGACGAAGCTCTTCGTTTGCTGGGCGAGCAGTTCCAGGATGCGGAGGCCCAAATAGCAGACAAGGAAGCAGCCATCGCTGACTTGAGGGAGCAGCTGCAGGATGCTGAGGCGCAGCAGACAGACAAGGAAGCCGCCATCACCGACATGCGCGAGCAGCTACAGGATGCTGAGGCCCAAATAGCAGACAAGGAAGCGGCCAACGCAAACTTGAGGGCGCAGCTGCAGGATGCGGAGGCGCAGCAGGCACACAAGGAAGCGACCATCGCCGACTTGCGGGAGCAGCTGCAGGATGCGGAGGCGCAGCAGACAGACAAGGAAGCCGCCATCACCGACATGCGCGAGCAGCTACAGGATGCTGAGGCCCAAATAGCAGACAAGGAAGCGGCCAACGCAAACTTGAGGGCGCAGCTGCAGGATGCGGAGGCGCAGCAGGCACACAAGGAAGCGACCATCGCCGACTTGCGGGAGCAGCTGCAGGATGCGGAGGCGCAGCAGGCAGACAAGGAAGCCGCCATCACCGACATGCGCGAGCAGCTACAGGATGCTGAGGCCCAAATAGCAGACAAGGAAGCAGCCATCGTCGACTTGCGGGAGCAGCTGCAGGATGCGGAAGCTCAAATAGCAGACAGAGAGACCGCCATTTCCGATTTGCGGGAACAGGTGCAGGACGTCGCCTTTCATTCAGTCTGTAGCGAACCTTTGGTCGTTGGAAGAGTTGAAGGGATGACGGTGGATGAGGTGCCTCAGGGGGGTGCTGACCGAGAGAAGGTGATAATGCAGGGGAATCCTCTAGAGAGGGGAGCTCTCGTGGACGGGGGCGCTGCTGAGGACGCTGTTGCGGCGGAGCGTTTGGTTGGTTCGGAGGGTGGTACGCTCTTTCATGGTTCCGGGAAAAGGGAGGGAACAGACGAGCAGGATGCTAATAGACTGAATGCTGATTCGGAGCGTAAGCTGGCGGCATCTCAGGTTACACGAGAGGCGCTGCAGCAAGAAAATGACGATTTGTTGGCGCAGCTGGAAAGGGCGAGGGAGGAGAACAAAACGATGGCCGCGGAGGTGGCGCTTTTAAAGAGGCAGCTGCTCTCAGCGGAGGAGGAGGCTCTCTCTAGTAAACGGATATCTCAGTCGCCCTCTAGCTGTGTTTCGAATTCGGGCGGTGTGGCTGACACAGCTCCCGCTGCGGCTGCAAGTAATGATGAGGAGGCGTATAGCAGCACAGAGCAGCCTGGGAGGTCTAACACTCGTCCTGAACTCGGGGAAAGAGCTGGGGGACGGCACCTGAAGGAGGGGAGTCCGTTGGGGAGCGACGACCATCGGGCGCTATTCACGGCGGAGGAATTGGGGCGGCTACGCCTTTTGCAGGAGCTTTCGAACGCTATGATGGAACAGGCGGACACTAGCACTGGGCTGCTGGTAGAGGCGTATGAAGAGCGTCTTGCGGGGTTGACGCTCGAATTGGAGGCGACTTCTGCGGAGTGTACTGATACGCTGGAGAGACTAGAGGAATTCATGGCGTTGCTCGAGGAAGCTCGCGATGGGGAACGGCAGTTGAGGGATCGTCTGCTGAGCCAAGAAGATGACCTCTATCATCTGCGTCGGCAGCACGATGCTCTAAAAAAACAAGAGTCTGACCGTACCTACTCGTCGGGTGCTGTAACGCCAAGAGATCTCGCACCGCTTTCTTCGCAGGACTCGGCAAATGAATTGAGACGTTTGCCGACACTGGAGAGAGAGCTTCGAGATGTGCGACGCGAGCGAGATGAGCTGGAAAGTGCACTCTCTCACCAATGTGCGACACATGAAGAGGCGATAGATGCTCTAAATGAGCACATCGACAAGCTTTCGAGTGAGTTGGATGACAAGGCAGCCGCATACACGGATACTCTGGAGAAACTGGAGGAGTTCGTGAATGTTATGGAAGCGGCGCGTGCAGGTGAGAGAGCTGCGATGCAGTCTCGCGATGATCTCTTGGAAGAACTGCACTCACTTCAGGCCTTACATGCACAGGATGTAACCGAGAATCTCCACCTCAAAGAGTTACTGCGGGAAGAACGGATAAAAGGGAATGCAGCCCAAATAGCCGACCAGTCAGGTAATGAGGGTGCCTGCCATGACGATAACAGGTTCAGCAGTGTGGAGGAAAGTCAGCTTTCTAGTGAAGGGTGGTCAGGCTGCGAAGCTTGTACGGGTTTACGCGAACAGCTAGAGAGGCTCAAGCGGGAAAAGGAGGCACTCACGGCAGAGATGGATGACAAGGAGGCTAACTATACCGAGGCCTTGGCTCACTTGAACCGGCATAATAGCCAGCTCATGGACGAGTTAGGAGAGCAGCTTCGAGGTGGGGAGGTGTCGGCCAGCAATGCTCGTGCGCTGCTGCGTGAGATTTCGGAAATGCGAGGTATGCGGGGCCCATGTTGACGCTGAAGACAAAGTGAGCAAGTCGGGATTCGCCACTTTTCGTTTCTGCCACTCCGATTTTGTCTTTCCACGTTTTCACTGGCAGAATCCGTGCGATCTTTTCTGTTTTGTCTGTCTGTTTGGTAAATATCTATCTATCTATCTATCTATCTATATATATATATATATATATATATATACCTATTTCTGCGGTGCTGCGTTGTCCTCTGCTCGCCAGTGACTTTGAATGGCTTCCCGTAAGCTGGCGATTATGTAGACAAAATCTTTCTCCCCATTAATTCAGGAAGATGTGGTATGTGAGGTGGTGTCGTACCCCCTTTCCCCCTCCTGTTTTAGAGTCTCACACTCCAAGGCAGCGTTGCTGCCCCATTGCTTACGATCCTACTCCATCGGTGGTACCGCTGCGCAACGTTAACTCTTCGACAGTTATGGTCTTGCGTCTCTCCTTGCGTGACAGCGTTGCACTTGCCAGTTTTGGTACCTCTGCAACCCATTTACCGTCTTTCCGGTATCGACGACGGGAGAGGAGAGAAGGTCGGAACACTCTCACCTTCTTCACTAGCTACATGGCCCCCTTTTTCTTCTTCTTCACTCTCTCTCTCTCTCTCTCTCGCTTTCTCATTACAGCGGAGAACTCCTTCCGTCGACATTTGGAAGACTTGAAGTGGCACAACCTGATTTTTCCATCGTACAACAGTGATAGAGTCGGCGTTAACGAGTTTTTGTTTAAGACACACAATTTGGAAAGGCGCATTGCACCTCTCTCTGAGTTGGCAAGCACTCGTGATCCTTGTCGCGACGAAACTCCCCACATGCATCACACCCACTTACAAATTCCTTTATAGCTGCCACGTTTTCTTTGTTTTCTTTCTTTCACAGGAAAATAGGAGCGCGAGAAGAGAATCGGTCCCCTCCCCTCCCCTGGGGTGTCCTGCTGCTCTCCACCTCTGCTTCATCTTTTTGCTTTCATGTTGCCCATTTTACCTATCACTGTGCGCGTTTTCTTTCAGCTCTCCCATACCCTCTTCTTCTGCAGGGCTTGAGCCATCACGGTGACAGCTGTAGTGTTCACCAAAACCTTGGATGGAGCCGCTTTCGTCGTATCCCGAAGCGCGGGACATCAGCCACAGCGGAAAAAGTCGCACCGAAGCCGTTGCAGAGCCCGTGGGACGGTCACCTGCGGAGATGTGTGTTAGGCGACGTGCCTGTCCGAGCGCCCCTCAGCTGCGCAGATGGGGTCCCACATCGTCAAATGGTGACGTGACGGCTGCCATTTATGCGCTGCCGTCCGAAAACCTAACAGCGAAGGAAGAGAGCCGACGTGTGAGCCCATCGGCCGTGTTGCTATCTGACTGTCGCGAGAGCCATCATGGCCCACAGCAGCACGGAGCACCTATACGTTCTCGGCCTAGAAAAAGCAACTCGGAAGTATCATCATGTATTTCCGGCCCCACTACTTTGTCCGCTCCGCTTCAGCGAGTTGCACCACGATCAGCCCCGGACCTTCGACTCTCTTCACCATCCCCATCCTTGCCAGAACACCAGGAGAGCAGGGATGGGCAACAATGTGGAGGGCTGCCGTTGCTAACGCCTTTTCCCCTTCGAAAGGATGTTCAAAGCGAGGGGAGCAGGCAGTGCCTTGAGTCTTCTATGGCATTTACCGGCCACGAAGAGGTACGGGGGCGGCCTCCGGCGCTGGCCAATGAAGGCATGATGGACTATCTCCCACGTCGGTCTGGCTTCAGCGCCTCACAAAAGGAAGACGTGACGTGTGACTGGACTAGATCAGTTGAAGCTGCACCAATGCCCGGTGACTTAGGCGCCATCTCCTTCTCCGGCAAAAGGGATGGGCAGCACTCCGTCTTTTTTCCAGCATCAGAACACTTCCCTGCCAGCCGGTCCTGCAGCCTCGCACGGCTGCTCCAGATGCAGTTGCAGGAAGATGGAAACAACGCATTGCGTGTAGTTCTCCAGCAGGATGCTGAAGTTTGGGTGCGACATGTCTGCGACGAACAGCGGCTGCTGCAAGCGCAGCTGGATGTTGCCCAGGCGAAAGGAGCAGCGCTGCAAGAGGAGCTGCAGGCACTTCGATGCCAACTTCCGGTCGTATCTAAAGTAGATCAAGTGGGCTCTGAAAACGATGCTGGGATGGCAGCATCCGACACCGTTTCGCAGCCAACCGTACCGAACGTTGAAGCCGCGAAAGCGTGTCACGACGCTGGCTTCTCATCTTCTGATGCTCCAGGATCGCCACCCTTTCTGGGATATTCAGCTGATGTGGTGGGTTTAGCCAAAGAGCCGAAGTTGGATCTTGGCACCACCGCAATGTCAACAGCAGGAAACGCAGCAGACGCAGGCGTTGGCATCTCAAGGTATATGGAAGGGCTGGAAGTCTACATCAGTGCACTGACGGATCACACGCGAGCGCTCCAATCTGAAAATCAGCAGCTGCAGCTGCGCCTGGACCGTCGCACTGCCCAAATGGCTGCATCGCAGAAACGCTATCAGCAACAGTACGCCCAGCTTTTGTATGATCAGGCAGTGCTCGAGCGTGATTACCGTAAGGCCACTGACGACGTGGAGGAAGTAGTGGGACTGCTGGTCGTCGCTAGGGCAGCTGAGCGTGCTGCCATGCGGAGGGTGGAAGAATGTGAGCAAGCGCTGGAGAACGCTATCCCGACGGCCGAAGCTCTTGAGACGAAGTTGCGTTCGCGGGGAGTCGACGCAATCGATGGTCGATACCACGCTGATGCAGCCGGTAGCGGCGGCCATGACCCTCGCAACAACAGCGGACACACAAATGATGACCCCACAGCGCTCGATTCGCAGCGGTTCTATTCACCAGAGATGGTATCGGGCCACGCCTCCAATGCGCCTTCCAGTAGTGCCTTTACCTCCTTCGTTGAGGGGGGCACGGTTGCAGTTGATGCGGCTGGGCGATGGGAGGGGGTGTCTCCCGGCACAACGCCAAGACGTGAAATTCTGGCCGCCACGGGTGATGTGAGCGCCGCCTCTTCCTTTGGGATTCAGCCGCAGTATCGGGTGACGCCGTTGCTGCATGGCTGCCATTTACGTCGCTCTACTGAATGTATGGCTACTCCATTGAGGAACCGGAATACCCGTGGCCACTCCGCTTTCGAAGGTGTGCTGCCCTCGCCGGGAACACCACTGTCAGCGAAGCCGCAGCAGACGTCAGGGGCGGAAGCAGTGATGGCCGAATGTGGAGTGATGACGGCTGTTGGCAAGCAGAATGAAGAGCTGAGGGACGGGGTGGGCTCCCAGAAGCCTTTGCAGTCTCACCCCTGGACCCCCGCCGCTCCTCCCACGGTGAAGTCATTGCCTCTTTCTGATATTCTAGCCTGCGAGACCGCAGCCCGTGCAGCGGATGCGTCGAGAGCGTCCACTGCCAGCAAGCTGAAAACTACGGAGGCGATTGCCCCCGAAAATCCACGGAGGTTAACCCAAACATCAGAGGATCCAAACAAGGACTACGATGAGGTTAGCAACTCGGCTGTCGCTGCTGCAGGGCCTACAAACACCAAAACTTCTCTTTTTACGCCGCTTATTTCCTCCGCTGTCGCACTTCTCACACCTCGAAGTCTGGCGCGTCGTCGTCAAACGGTACGGCGGCAGCTCACCGCGATGATGGCAGACCACGGCAACGATGCTGAAGCCAACGGTGCTGAGCATCGCAACACCCTGAGCGAGGAGGAGCTACTGCGCTTTCGCTGCACACTATTGGAGCTGGAGCTTCAGTCCAAAGAGTACGCCTACAAGGCTGACAGGGACGCATGGGAGACGACATGGAGGAGCGCCGAGGGTGTCGCTGGAGTCATGGGCGAGGTCGATGCCCGGGTAAGGCATGCTGCCGCTTCATCAGAGAAGCTGAAAGGTCTCTTTCACGAGATGAGTCGACTGTGGACAAACTCGCTGGCTCTCGAAGAGGGCGATGACGGCAGCGACGATGACGATGGTGATGACACGGGCACCGCTGCTGCTGCAGCGTTAGCCATCATGGATGATGAACAGCGACGTCTGCGGCGCTCCTGCGAGGCTACACCCTTGTACGGGTGGCGTCAGTACGGTTTCCAGTATGAGGGAAGCGACAACCCATAAGCGATTCGTAGAGGAGTGCTCGATCTTCGCCTTGAATCTAAATTTTGTGGAGAGGAAAATAAATTTGATGATATCGAGATCGGCAGCTCTTGCCGCACTTTTTTCTCCTTCTCTTCCCCTCTTTCTGCCAAGTTTGTCCGCTCGCCATTGCGTGCTTTGATGCTTCTTCCACAGAGGCAATCAGGTAACAGCTGGTGAATCACCAACCAAAAAAAAAACATTTTATGATGGTTTGTATTACAAAAAAAAAGACCTAAAAGGAAGATAAGAACATCTGTTCTACATAGAGCGGAGGTGGCGAGGGGAAGGGGGGGGGGGGGAGATGAGAGTTGCTGTGGGATCACTCTCGCTTGCTTCACTGAGCCTGTCGCCTTTCCCCCGATCAAAAACATTTGTGCACTCGATTTTTTTAAATTTCATTAAGGATCGATTGGGTTCGTGCCTTTCTCATCATTCTCTAAAGAAGAGCTTCAGCTAGTGTAGTAGAAACCTAATGGCGAGGGGGGGGGGGCGTCAGAACAACAGCTACAGATTCCCTTATCCCTCTCGACCTGCCTTAGGTCTGCGGACTGGAAGGTGCAGGAACACATTTTTGTGCGTGGACTGGGCAGCGGAATGCAGGAAAACTCCCATGATTGTATGCATATGAATTTTTACGCTCAAGTGCTGCTGCTCTCCCCTTTTCCTGTCACTTGGAACTCAGTGGGTATGTTGCGCAACGTTTTCGAGTCTCCTGCCGCACTTCCAACATGCTCACGCTTGCTCCTCTTCCCATCTACGCCCCCCCCCCCCTCTCTCTCCTATTCAACACATACACGTGCACTCACACGTTTCTTCCTTCCCCCAACGCCCGCATCATCCCTGAGTGGTACACGAATGTTTTCCCCCCATCCTGCCGACGCGTTGGCATCTTCTTTTTCATTCTGCTGGTTCTTTGAATGCGAAAGAAAGGGATCGGTGAAAGGAGGGGTTTCGCTCTTTTCAGATTTTCTTTCGATCCTGTTTGGTTCATTTTACAACCGCAATCGGTCAAGGAAGAGGTGAGAGGGAGGTTGGGGCAACGGCAAAAAAGGGAGCGAACACGAGAAAAGACAAAGGCGTGTCTTTCTACCTGCTGGCCGCTATTCATTGCTCAAGAAGCAGCTGTGTAGCGCGCGGGGATAGGAACCACTTCCGTAGCAATTCATCAGTCGATACATAAATACATATATACATGTATTTATAGGGAAAGGAAAAGGAGTGCTTACCCCTCCTTATTTTCCCCGCTATCCTGCATATCTTTTATCCTCAAGCTCTTGTGGACTTCACCTGCTCGCAGTAGAGGAAGTGGAAGGGACATCGGAGAGGCGGTGGAGAATTCGACAGAGCCTTCCGTGAGAAGAGAAGGGAATTCGCGCTGCTCAAATGTCGCTGGAAAATGACGCTGATGGCACAAAGCCGAACGATGCTGGTCCTGCACGCTGGTCGCCTCCACAGAGCTGTAGTAAGACCGATGCTGCGTTACTGCCTTTGAATTCTCCCACCTGCGACTCCTCTGCAGCCTTTGTATCTCCGTCAGAGCAGCATAATTTCGTCAGCTTAAAGGGGCCAGACTCGGATATCGACAAGACTTCCGTTCAGAGCTCGTACGTACGTAGAGACACGAGGAGAACCTCTGCATCTCCTTCTGCTACCACGGCTGCTGCTTCTTCCTTGTGCACCAGCGCTTCCGCTGCGACATCGGCAAGTTCCTTGTCCACGTCTACGAGCAACGGTACTGATGGCCACAGCCGCGGTACCAGCAGAACTGTTTCTGCGGCCCCTCCTGCATACATCGCAACAGACGCGGTGGAGGGCGAGGTAGAGTCAACGTGCGCATCGGTGTCAACGAAACGTGAGGACCGAACATCGTCGCACTCCCCATCACTCAGCGCTGCCGCAGCGCGGCTACCCGACAGCTTACCACCGGGGCTACGCATGGTGGTCCCACCGCCCCCACCCCGCACTTACTATCAGCACCTGCACACTTTTGAACGTCGTTGCCAGCTCTCCAGAAAGATGTGTACGTTGTACGGTGCTGCGGTCATCCCGGTTATTGTAGAACCGGCGGAAAGTCATCTGCGACAATCACCAGTGCCTTTGTCAGCATCGAATGAGGCTGTAGGTGGCGGTGGTGAGGGTCGATCATCACGTATTTCCAGTCTTATTGGTAGCAGCTGCACGTCGCGGCGCTCTGCTGCGATGAGTGCGATAGCATCTTGGTCAGGGCAGCAAAGCCTCGCAACTCCTCCCGCCACCTCCACTTCTGCATCGCATTCCTCATGCTTCGTGACTCCCTCTACGAAGAGCACGCTGAAATGTATCTTGCCCCGCACCAAATCCGTTGCGGAAGTGATCCTGACCTTGCGTGATCGACTGGCGTTAGATAGCTGTCAGTCTCTTTTCCTTTCCGTAGGGGAGAACGATGTTTTGGTGCCTGGTAACTCCCTCCTCGGCGATCTCTACGAGCGCTACCGAAATCCCGATGGCTTCTTATATTTGAGCTACCTCCTCGAGAACACATTTGGAGGGCGGCGTAAGACAGACGTTGGCGCAGAGAAAAATGTTGCTGCAAGTAATGATGACGTCAACGACGGCTAGAACTGCAGCAAGTCGCACTGCGCTCTCTTTTCCCTGCTCCTCCTTTCTCCCTCTGCTGAGTCGTTCATATATCTTTTATTATAATTTTGATTGCTCAACTCCTTGCGAAAAAAAACTGTTCAACTTCGATCGCGCAGCTTATTTTCATAAATATGGACGATGGGTGGCCCATCTCGGAGGTCGATACTGCTCATGGACGCCTCTCTTCTGTTTCTGTCTGATACTGAGATGTGATCGTTCGTAGCGCTTCACGTCGTCTTTTTTTTCGTGCGCGGTGAAGGTTTCGCTGATCCTCTTTTTGTTGTTGTTGATGAACTCCTCGGACGGTGCGATGATTCATTAGATCGCCGCACTTCCCTTGCTTCGAATCGCTCTCCCTCTTTCCCCCCCCCTCTCTCTCTCTCTTTGTGATGTGTCTGTGCGTCTGTGTGCTCCTACACGTCCGCGTACCGCTGGCCCACAGAGAAGAGCGAGACTTACGGATGGAGGCCTTTCCTGCTGTTTTTTGTTGCTTTCGTCGCATTTCTTGCATCTCGCCCCCCTCCCTCTTCTTGTTGAGGCACTTTTTCAGTTGCTGCAGCTGCATGGCGCAGTGCCAAAGACGCGGGTTTCCCTCTCCTCTCTCACATGAAGTGACGTTACGGAACGGTGGGTTGAGGAGCACCAGCCAGAGCAACAGTTCTCTATGATGACGGAGACTCTGCGTATGGGGTTTACTAAGGATACAGAAAGGCAAGGAATGCCATTTCTTCTAGAAGGAAAAACAAGCGGGAAGGGAGGGAAGATGAACGAAAAAGGAGGAGGCGGCCGCGGGTGGTCGGACGATGGCTCTCCCTCCCACTGTTTGACCGTTGGGTGAGAAGTATTACGTTGCGAGAGGCGAAGGGAGTAGCAAGTAATCTCCCTCTCCTCTCACAAACCCGGAATCGCCGAGAAGGAGTCTCAATCCTTTTCTGCAAGCGCGTTGTCATGGACTTGGCTACCGTACCTTCACTCCTGTTCAGTGATCTCGGGACTGCTGCGGAATAGTTTGTGCCGTCAGCCGCTGGCAAGAGGAGGGTTTAAGTGAAAGATTTGAGTTCTGGCGAAAGTGTTTCTCTCTTTTTATAGTGAACGTGCGACTTGCGTCGAATGTGGACGCTCCTCTCTCCCCCTCCGTCCCTCCTTCTTCTTGTCGAGGCCACCACCCTAAAAAACTGTTGCGGTTTCCTTCACTGCACTCTGACGCTCTCTCTGGGATCAGGCAGGCTGAGACAGCGCCCACCTGTCTAACTGTACCAGTGGTATGCTCCATCGGTAGGTGCGTCCGCTCTGAGCGATCTTTTCATTCGCCCGTCCACGAGCGGAAGTCTTTGCTGAAAGCAACATTTTTTTTGTTGGTTCCGGCGTGATGTTTATTTTTCCCTACTCGTCTTTCCATCAACTTCTCCGTACCTCTGCCTTTCTTACCCATGCTTTTTTTTTGAGCGGGACTCTTTTGCCCCGTTCTCTTCGTCGATCGATGTGCTCCCGTTTGCTCTCCTGTTTCCAAGCCCGCCCTTTCCCCTCTCTCCAACGCGTCACTTTCTCTTGCTTCCTTTTTTCACTGGTGTTTTCCTCAAATTCTCAATCCCGCCGCTTCTGCAGCGCACACGCCACCCTCCGTGATACCTGCTTTCTCTTTTCCCATCGCCTTTGATTTATCTTTTCTCTCTCTTCGCTCTTTGCAGGAGCTTCTGGACACCCGCGATCGAACGGATCCTCAGACTTTTGTCGTTTCAGAGGAGCTCACGCCGACACCGCATAGATATTTTTTGTTTTATGCGACACTTTCCACTCAACTGAGCGTTCTTTTTCTCTCCCTTTCATCAACTTCTCTAATCATTACAACAAAAGAAATATCAAAAAAGAAAAGGTGCACATACATCTCTGTCTTTCATTTTGCTGTCGACATACACAGACGCATACAAAATGACAGGCACAAAGAAGAGCGTCTCCCCGGTGATTAAGCGGTCACGGGAGGAAGCAGATGAGACTGAGGTGGCCCACCCTTCTGAAGCCGTCGCCCCCGCCACTGGGCCTGCCGCCGCGGATGATTTGGTGCTAAAGCCCCTCACTGCCGGGGCGAAGGTGCTACCCGCAGACAAGGCGGTGGAGGGCACCAACGCGGCGGACGAGCCGCTTCAGCAAGAGAACCCGTTCCGTTTTGTCTTGTTCCCGATTCAATACCATGATATCTGGCGCAAGTACAAGGAGCAGGAGAGCTGCATCTGGACCCTGGAAGAGATCGACCTTGGCAGTGACATGAAGGACTGGGTGACACTCAACGAAGGGGAGCAACACTTCGTCAAGCACGTCTTGGCGTTCTTTGCGGGAAGTGACGGTATCGTGATCGAGAACCTCGCGCAGCGCTTCATGACAGATGTGAAGGTGCCAGAGGCGCGCGCTTTCTACGGGTTTCAGCTGATGATGGAGAACATCCACTCGGAAACCTATTCGGTGCTACTCGACACGTATATCACCGACAGCGAAGAGAAGTTGCGGCTCCTGCATGCGATACAGACCATTCCCTGCATTCAGAAAAAAGCTGAGTGGGCAGTTCGGTGGATCGGCAGCGCCGCAAGCTTTCAGGAGCGGCTGATTGGGTTTGCTGCCGTGGAGGGTATCTTCTTCTCAGGGTCGTTCTGCGCCTTATTCTGGCTGAAGAAGCGCGGCTTGATGCCAGGTCTGACGTTCAGCAACGAGTTAATCTCGCGGGATGAAGGTCTGCACACGGATTTTGCGTGTCTGCTGTACAACTCGCACATCAAGCATAAACTTCCACACGAGCGCGTGCTGGAGATCATCGTGGACGCGGTGAACATCGAGCGCGAGTTTATCTGCGATGCACTACCTGTGCGACTCATTGGCATGAACTCCGATCTCATGTCTCAGTACATCGAGTTTGTGGCTGACCGCCTTCTCGTGTCACTCGGGGAAGAGAAACACTACAACGTGACCCAGCCTTTCGACTTCATGGAGATGATCTCGCTGCAAGGCAAGACAAACTTTTTCGAGAAAAAGGTGGGCGAGTACCAAAAGGCCGGCGTCATGAGCTCAGAAGGTACGTCGAAGAAGTTCTCCCTCGCAGAGGACTTCTAGGCGGCCTCCCGACACCTCGCAGTCAGGGGTGTGCTGGATCATACCCTCGTCTCTTAATCTTTTTTTCTTTCCCTGTGAGCTCGCAGATAAAAATCTCTCGTGCTAGTTCGATTCGTTCTGGATCCTCCCATGTCGTTCCTCAACGTCCAAACTCTCGCACTTCTCTTTTTTTTCGCGTTTGAGCAACACCACTCTGCCTGATCACGTATCTTCTTCTCCTTTTATGTTCATCGCGTGCGTGGCTCCCTGAGAAAATCCTGTCCCTAACGTTGTACGTCCTGCACCTTTGTGAAAGCGGTGCAAGTTTTCCAAAAAGGATTTTTCGTTGCCCTGCTTCTTATTAGCGTTGGGTACCGCCGGGCTCTCTCCCTTACCCCCCCACCCTCTGCACGCACGTCAAACTATTTCGACCTTTCTTTTCCCTTCTCCTTTCTTTTCCCCATACCCCTCGCTCTCATTTGAAACTGTCAGCCCTTCTGCTCCTTGTTACGGTGCTTGCACGTCCCTCCCCCCGCCTTTTCGACTGGATTGTTTTTAAGGAGAGTACGCTGGCCACTTGTGAGTTTGACCATCCGTATGCGCGAACGCACCACTTGATTTCTCTCGATATGTGTAGAAATATCGAACGAAGTGCAACGTACGATACAATCCATGGTGCGTAGGAAGGACAGCGAAGGGGTGTCGTTCACTTTCTCTCTCTGATTCGGCAGTGTTGTGAACACTGCTGAACGACAACAACGGAGAGGTGCAATGGACTGCACCCAAAAGGGAATGGGTGCTGTGTGTGTGTGTGTATCTGTGCTGTTGCGTGATTCAATGCGGCCTTTCTCTCTCACTCCCCTCTCACATTCGATTGCTTGTCTCCCAGCATCCCCTTTTCCCTCTAATCTCGCTCCGGATATCTTCCAGTTCTTCAGGTCCACGTTCCCGTAAGCTTAAGTATGGTGGTGGAGTGTGAACGCTTTGATATCGTGGAGGCAGACGCGGCAGCGTAGTGTGTCTCTCTCTCACCGTGCTCCCTCTACTCATCGTTTTGATCCCTCTCCTCCCCGTGGCGCCCATTGTGATTCTCGTGCATGCTCAATGTCTTCGTTCAAGGTGCATGTCGTATGCAGATGCGTCTTCCAAAAATATAAATCATCTTCCCCCCTTCCCCCTTTTCGGGGTTCCCCTTTCTCAGTGGCGGCAAAAAGGGTCGAACTAACAAAAAGAATAGAACAGATATGCATACATACATATATATATATATATATATATATATATAATTTTTTTTAAGCATCAAAAAAGTTTTTCCTTTCACGTTTATGCATTCGTTTGTGTCTTCCCTCACCAAGAGGTGAAATGCGGAAAAGAGAAGTTGAGCATCCGCCATGTAAACGTGGTGGGACGCTTCTGCCGCTTCATCTCACGCGGTTAGTGCACCGGCATCGCTACGCCCGCAGCCCAACAACTCCTCTCCCCCACCCCCCAAAAGACGATAGATGTTGCGCAATGACGGCGGGAAGGCGCCGCTCTGAGTGCGTGCGCACTCGTAGGAGTATTCTACGCCAGATTTGACAGCACTCGGGGCCGTGCGCGTAGCAGGAAGGTGAGGAAGCTGACCTGAAGTAACCACATGAGTCGGACTGCATCGAGCTTAAAGCCGAACACCACTTACTTGAGGTCATGTGTGATAGCGAGGCGGCAAGGAAATGTAAGCAGTTTACCGCTCACCATCTATGTCTAGCGGTAGTTGCTCTAACGTACCTCCCTTGAGCATGGCACCACACTTTATCTGGAGCCAGCTCATGCGTTTACCCGTCTGCTACCTTTTTCACCTTTCGTCTTTCTTTCTCTCTGTGCGAATTTTCTGTTATAGTTCACCCATCTTGTCTATTCGACGACCGATTGGTAAATTCGTTGGCGCTGACGCTCGGTACACATCTATTTGGAAGGATTACGAGAAGCAGCGCAATCTTTTTTTTTCTTACCCTCCCCCCCCCTCCCTCTATGTGAACCCCAGCTGATCACCAGCCCAGATTTTTCTGTTCCCTCCCCCTCCCTAGCGTCCTCACCGAGATTTTGAAGAGCGTACTTCCGCTCACGGCTCTGATACTGCTGCGAAACGAAAACAAAGCGCCGGAAGTCTCCTCCTCTACCCTTCATTTTTTTATGGTTTTGGTTGGCCTCTTTTCATCAGGCTCACAAAGAGGTGAAGGAATTCCATTCGGTAAGCTGCCTCGCTTACGTTTTATCCTTCCCTTTACAGAGTGACTCTAGCTGGAAGCGAGAATCCTCACAACGAAAGCAGAGAAGTGCAGTGACGAAGTACCGCGCTAGGGGCTCATTGAGCAGCACGTAACACATTTTATCGAGAGTGCAGTCCTTCGGCCCTCTTCTTTGCTTCTTTTCCATTGCATAGGGCCCAGCATCTAGTCTTCCCCTCTGTCCTTCTCATTGTTCGAATCAAGTCATGAATACGTGGTGCTGTGCACACAACATCCGCGAGCTGATCGATGAGCTTGTCATGGAATTTGTCCGCGAGGAAGCGTTATCGTCCCCGGTGACGTGGCTGCCAGGAGGCGATGCATCTGGCTCTGTTGATGCGTGCTGTGTGGCAGCACCGGCTACGCAGGTTTGGGGCGAGTTTTACGTGCGCGTAGCCAGTCATCCCTATCTTCATCACGCTGGAGAGCTCATGACCACGGCGTCTGCCAAGCCCACCATCACAGCCTTGAGATCCTTTCTGCAACGCAAAGTAGATGACATGGCTACCTGGCAGTCAACGCATCCATATGTGCTTCTTCTGGCAGCTAATGCACTTCCACACGAGTCTTCTTGGCCGGTGCAAGCGTTGCCCGAGACCCCGACGCACCCCAACTCGTCGGCGACACCAGCTACCAATTCTGATCTTCTTTCTGTTGTGGCAGCAACCGCCAAGGCGGTGACACGCTTCACGGGCGGGCATATGGTGTTTCCCACCCCGGCGCATCTCAGCTCAAACGCGACGCTCGCCCAGTGGGTGGTAGATCAAGCAACCCCCACGGACCCGAGCAGGTCTTGTATGAGCATCAATGGAGGTGAGAGGAGCCCCAAGGCACATTCGCTTTTGCTGCTGCATTATCTTCAGCAACTGAAGACGCAGATAGCGAGTGTCACTGATGCTTCGACGGCAGAGAACTTCGCCGCTGCTGCAGGAGAGGCCCGTCACTTCGCAGATAGTGATCCACCCGATTCTGCATCTGCCACTCCCCGGACCCCACTCGTCTTTGTGGCAGAGCAATGCTGCTACACCATCGCCGATGGGCTCGAGCTGGAAAGCGTATTCGGGGCTCCTGCTGCCGTCTTTCTGATCTCGTGTGATGAGGCAGACAGTGTGGATCAGCTTTGCACGACAGATGGTGATACGGCTGATGCGATGGAATTACCCACCTTGGTGGCGCTTCGGGAGTACTACGCTGCCACTGAAAAGCTACGTTCACTGTCGGTTCCGAAGGCCGTTTGCCGAGCTGTTGCAGAGGCGAGCTTGCGCGAAAACAGCTTAGAAAAGGCAAGTAGCATCACCGGAGTAGAGTCACTGGCAAAGCAGATAATAGCGTATCTTCCAGACTAAACATCGCCAGAATTTCGGATAACTGGCAGTGCGAAAGGACAGGACGCGGTGGTGATAGTTGCGTGCAAGTCGCAAGCGACGGGCATTATTTCCACTTCGCCTCGTCGAGCGAATCTCTTCGAAACAGATGTCATCAGCGCTTGACTTTTCTCTTGCGCATGTTTCTTCCTTTTTGCTTCGCTTTTCTCTCTCTCCCCTCTCTTCCCCATGCCAATCGGTGCATCGACTTTACCCGCTTGTTTCATGACGACAGAACATTCCGATTTTCCTCGGAAGGAGCTCCCTCGAACTCACGATCCTTCGCCTCGGCAGCACTGCACACATAATTGGAGGCACCCCCTTCGGTGGGGTACATGACTTTCCACTGAAATCGCTGTGCTATTATCGCCCATTAATTCATGAAAGGAGGGTAATACGCGCTGGGTTCCGCGTGGCGTGCGAAGGTGGGCAGTTGTACAAGTGTGCTCCTGTGAGCATGTGTGAACTCAGGCGGTTAAAGAGGTCGATAGAGAAGGCCGATAGCCATTCAGCGGTGACTGATAGGGGAGGATGGCAGGGTGATGCTAAGTCTCTCTTTCTCTCTATCTATATATGTATATAGGACTATACATCTTTTTTTGCAATAATTCTACTTCAGATTGATGTCCTCTGAACCCTTCCTCTGTTCAAACAGACTCGGAAAGTTTGCGGTACAGAGGCTCTTAATCGTCTCCTGGAAACTTTTCCTCTCTGCTTCGTTCCTCGTTTTCCTTTTTTCTTTTTCATGTTTTCCTTCCCCTCTAGATGTACAGGTCACTTCCACCACAACCGTATTTCCTCCCGGTACGTTTTTTTTTTTGGAGGGGGGGGGAAGGGGAGGTGCGGATCTTTCAGCGTAAGGAGCTTCTTGGCCTTTATACATTCATATAAAGGCCGATGTGCCCCTATGTGCTGCATCATTTCTCTCTATATATATCTATATATATTCATTCATGTGATCCAACTTTTTCAATGTTCTCTCGAGTCCCATATATATATATATATATATATATATATATATATTACACGTGGAGGAAAGGCTCTCGCGGTGTGTATTTTTTTGTTCTGTATGACTGTGCTTCTCCTACCTCCCATTTGCAGCGCCGCAGCCACGCTTCCATCAAGGCAGGTGCTTGGTGAGGAAGTTACTATTTTACGCGGAGATGTGTGTGCGTGTGTATGTGCGTTTGCGTAGAGGAGCGGTGCAGTCATTCATTTCAGCTTCATCGAAAAGTGGCGAAGAAGATCGAAAAATACCGAATTCGCACCTCCTCAGTTCATTTCCCCCCCCCCTCCCCCAAAGGACATTTTTTCCTTTCCCTCTTTCTCCACCGATGCCTTGTTTTCTCCCCCCCTCCGCCCCTGTCTCTCTCTCTCTCCCTTCCGATTCTCTTTCCTACAGGGGCAGTACTCGAGTACCCTTGCTAGTGCGGAACACTTGATGTATGCGTGTGTGTAGGTCGAGGAAGCTGGGGGGGGGGCAGTAGACTCTTCTGTCCCTCGCGGTTTTCACCTGCACGAGTCCATTTTCGCGATCGCTCGTTCATCCTTACGGTGGAGTTCGGCGCTCCCCCTTTCTCCCTTCCGTCGATGTAATCTCACGATCGGCTTTCAATTCCTTCTGCCCCTTTCCTGTATGCACTGGATGCCCTTCCTTCTGCCATTTCTCGCATCTGACCTCTTCCTCTCCTTCTCCCTTCTTGAGTGACCCGTCTTCCCATTCCAGCTCCTTTATACACGGACACGCGTAAGCATTGGGGTGCCTCTTCGTGCGTCCTCTTGCTGATCGTCCCTCTCGCTAGTCTTTGAATTGCACAACGCAGTACGCTTTGGGAGAAAACGCGCTGTTTTGTTTTACTTCATCTTGACGGTGTTAAGTCAGCCGTGTGTCCCGATCTTGTCAGGTGATCTCGGTCGTCGCCATCACACACCACGCAGCGTCTGCGCGGGTTTTTCTTCTTCTCTCCTACCCCGGTTCTACTCTATCGCTCAACCGGCAACGTCAATTATCAAGTCCCCTGCCACCCTCCTCTCAATATATACATCATAAAAATAGAGAATGGACTTCGTGCATTGTTCATATCTTGGCAAGCTAAGCTCTGACAGATGTCGTTTCGAAGGGCTTGGCCGCTACACTTTTGCCAACGGCGATGTATACCTGGGAGGTATGCAGGACGGTCACTTCCACGGTAATGGTGTAATCTTCTTCCGTAACCCTCCCGGTGGGGCGACGGCAGCGGGTACCGCTCCAATTGCTGCTCGAAGGTCGGCTAGGGAAGGGAAGAACTCGAACGCGGCGTTGAAAGCGTTCTTGAACCCCGACGCGCCCCCGTCGACGTCAGCGAGCCCACCCACGGAGGCTGCCGCAACCGCTGCTCACGCGGCAGAGCAACCCGATCGAGAGCAAGAACTGGCTATTTTGATCGGAAGTGGTGGCGGGGGTGGGGGCCAGTACAGGGGTGTCTGGGAACACGGCCGTCATGTGGAAGGGCATTACGTCTTCCAGGACGGTCTGGTGTACGGCAGCAGCGGTACAGCGGATATGTCCGCAGCAGCCCAAACAAAACGCAGCACTTCGTGGACATACTGCCACGGTAGCGACCGCCGACTGTGGGAGGAGTACCTGCAAAATGTGGCTCCCGTTCTGCCTCACGAGGCACTCCTCGGTGGAGCACGGCTTCTCCAAGCACGTAAGCATGCTATGACCGCGGAGCAGCTGGCCGCCGACGACGGGGAGCTCATGGGGGAGGGACTTCCCATGGTACTCCCGCGCGCTTTCGTGCACGCCCGCACAGCCCCAGCATTCGCGAAAGGGCAACTTGCGAGCATCGAAGACCCGCGGGTTGTACGCTGGGTCTCTGCAGCTACAGCCTTGGAGAAGGCGAGCGAGGCGGCCGGATACCCTGGGCAGCCACCGCAGTCTCTCGTGGCGTCGCCGTCTTCCCAACGCCGGTCTACTCTGGAAGGTGGTAATCCCGAGAACAGCAAAACCCAAGTAGCTCCGGCTGAGCTGATTGAGTCGACCGTTGCGCTGCAGTGTGCGATGGCCGTCCCTACAGAGGGTCTCCGCGCCGATGGCCGACTCGACGACGATGGCGACGCCAATGAGACCATCCCCAGCGGAGAGCACGCAGCGTCGTTGGGCATCGTGCCGGCAGCACCGCAACCCGCTCTGAATTTATCAGTGTGCCGTGTGCTCAACGTAGAGGACGTCAATCGGGCTCTTGTGCAGGTAGTGCCGGCCCCGTAGTTTCCGCGTGGATATATATATATTTACATCGTATGCTGTATAGGAGCCCATCGAATCATGTGCGTGTGCGTGTGTGGGGAGAAATTCACTTTCGTCCCTCTCCCCTCCGTTTCGGCTTTACAGGGCTTTTGTGTGTGTGTGTGTGTGTGTGTGCTTGTTTTGCATTGATGTAGCTTGACCATGTAATTATCTCTACTGTGGCGTTCCTGAATGGCGACGGGGAGCTTTGCGATCAAAATCTTCTGCGCGCGCACGCGCGTAAAGAAGGAACCCCCTCTCCCCTCCTTTTCCGCACGATCACGGAATTTCTGCGGCACGGAGAGGAGATCGTACCTCTTCTGTGTCTCTTTTAATTTCTCCGTTCTCAGCGTGGGTTTCTGGTCGCACTTCGTGTGTTTTATGAAATACGCTATGCTGCCTACGCCGCGAAGCTTCTGCAGTTTCAAAGACCGCACACGCTGAGTTTCAGCGTTTTGGAAAACTCTCTCATCCTCTAGCCTGGCCCCATTCCCCATCCCCTTTCTCCTCGTCGTCGTTACTTGGATATTCTACATGAAGAGAAATCGAGTCCGCCCGTGCAAGCTCAGACAACTTCTGTGCGACTTCAGGGAAACAAGTTTGGAGGGATTGAAGCCCAGGGCGGTCGTGCTCGCGGTAGCAAAGATGTTTTTTCTACCGCTGCTGCAGCTTTCCGCACTTTTTTTCTGTTTGTGCATCGTTCAGCACCTCACTTCCAGTAGGTCCTGTGTCGCGGCGGAAAGGAAAAAGATAAGCATGTGAGCTCTTCTCTGAGTTTTTATTATGCGATTCCTAGACGTCGGTGCCCATCGTTGCCGGGGAGCTTCACTCCTTGCTACTACCACGCGGTATGCTGTCCACTACAGCATGATCGTAACCTTCATGACCTCTCCTTTCTTTCCCCCTCCATATTTCAATGAGCCTCGCCACTAAGACGCCCGTTTGAAGCGTGAGCACGTAGGTAAAAGCCCGTCACCTCTCCTCCCTCTCCTCCCTCTCCACGCCACTATTAGTCACCATCCAGATACTGATACATCGCCTCGTGTTCCAGCACCTCATGCGCCCGAGTGCTGTCATTGGCGCGGCACATATTCACCACGGCTTTCGAAAAGTCACGGAAGGAGAGAGAAACACGGCGATTATGGCATCACAGTCACTTTCCATCTACACGTTGCGGCAGTGCATCGTTTCTGCCGCACAATTCGCCTCGGGGGAGCTAAGCTTTTTCGATGTCTACGCCGAGCTCACGGCTACCGACGCAGAGGGCAATAGCACCTCACCGCTGCGGCTCGCGTACGAGGCGCTGGAGCACTTCCGCATTGTGCGGGCTCAAGGAGTCATGCGATTAACTTTGCCCCACCGAATTGTACAGCAGTGGGCGTCTCAGAACGCCTTCGCCTCGCAGCTGGACGCGTACGTGCAGAGTGACCCTCATGGAGAGGCCACCGTGCGTGGAGGGTCGACCACCGCACACCTTCCAGCTCCCTCAGCAACCTTATTCTTTCAGCTTGAGGAGGATGACATGGCGCATTTTTTGAAATCGATTGCCCCCCTCATCGCGGCCAGCCGACGCACTCGATCCGTTTCGCGCATCTCCATGACGGAGCCCCTCCCAGCTGGTGGAGGTCATTTTGATGACCCGGCCGCAAGCGTGGGAAAAGACACCTTCTCATCAGCGACGGTGAGCTCTTCAAGAGACAGGGAAGGGGTAGAGGAGGAGAGGGGTTCCGACGACAGCACTGCGGCGGCGGGCGATGGCCTGTGCCGGGATTCCAGGGAGCGATTCCAACGCTGGGGACCACAAAAGCTACCGACAAACGCCGAAACAGAGGAAACCGCTGCTGTAGCCGTCGCCGACGCATCCCTCATCGCCGGGACACCGGAGTTTGTTAACACAGCGTGCGATAGGCTTGAAACAGCAGCTGGTGCATCGTGCTACCGTTCACACCCCTCTAACGGGAAAGGCTTGTGTGTTGACAAGGAGAGCGCAGCGATCGGAGATGTGGACCATAAAGCGGAAGCTTCTCCGGCTGCAGCTCCAAAAGGCACCGCTGCTTCGATCGAGCGACCAGAAACGCATCACACATCCTCTACGCCTCCGCAGGACAGGGTGACTCGACGAGAGCCTCCCTATGTGCTGGAGAGTGTGGCGGAGGAGCTCGCGGAGCTTTTAGAGGAGACCGCAGAACCAGGCCTACACCTTCGAAACAATGGCCGACCATTACAGCGTGCTCCTGTATTTGAGGAGAGAGTTGCTATTCCACCGGATGTATGCACCGGTCCGCCCAAAGGAACTCTCTGCGGTGGCCCCAGTGCCCAACGCAGGCAGAAAGGCAAGATTGTCCCCGCTATACCATCGATATGCCCTTCCTTGCGCTCTTCTTGCTCTGGAAGGGCTTGGCACCAGACTCCGGCGCGACAGAAATCTACAGTACCCCAAAAGGGATGTCGGCGCGTTCGTGAACTTTCCGTAGCAGCAATGACACGCGGCGGTAGGGCTCACCTGTGCGCTTCCGAACTATCTTCTACCTCCACTGCAGCCTTACCGCGCCTCTGCGCGGGTGATCGCGGGGGCGCCAATCAAGAGGGTATCGAACGCTCGCCGCGCTCTCCAGTAATCGCGAAGGCAGGTGCCTCCGCCACTCCGGCGGTCGCGGGTGCGGTGGCAGGACAAGAGACCATCGTGGATACTATAGAAAAAACAGAAGTGGGGGCGGAGTCTCCTTCGTGGGGTGCTCCTGCTGGAGAAGCCCTTGTTACTGATGCGGAAGAGATCCCTCAGGTACCTGATCAGCGCAGTGAAAATGCGCACAATGGGGAACTCGAGGCCAGCGCGGATTGCGGGCAAGAAGAGCGAACAGTAGTCGCAGCTGCGTGTTCTCTCTCGCAGTCCTCCAGGTCTTCTTCCAGGTCGGCCTCATCTTTCAAACTGGGAGACCTCCTTTGCGCTACCAGCGAGAACTGGCCTTGCTCGAACACATCCAAGGCTGCAGCGATTGCTACGGAAGAGGCTCAACGGCCGCAGCCCACATCATCTGCCACGGGAGGGTCGCGAAGGAAGTGCAGTGTACTGCGCAGTGGGGGGATAACTGAGGGTCAACCACAGCGCATCGCCCGGAAGCCCGTGTGTAGCGGTGGTATCGCGGATATGGAAGCTTATCTGATGGACTTGTTTCCCCCACGGGGAAATTCCATTCAGCCTAGGCAACCACGGCGGCACAATGCGCGTGCGGCTTCTGGTGGTGCCGCGAAGTCTGCACGGACATCAAAAGCGCATAATGCAGCCAGCGACGGGAAAGTCAGCAACGTTCCTCTTCTTTCTCCGACCAGAACATCGACGCGTGATGAGGGATGTCGCGCAGCAGCGGTGCAGTCGCTCCAGGACAGTCCTTTTGCAGGGGAAAAAGGGCCTGCATCGCCCATTTGGCCCCGCATCTCATCCCTCCCAGAGTCGCATCGCGCAAGCACGCCTGGAAAAGAGAACAACACTGCCCAAACGCGCTTGAATGCCCGAAAGAAAAGAGCGCGCTCGACCACGGAGGGCCCCGCTGCATCGAAGCGGGGAATATCTGATGCAAATGGAATCGCTCCTGCTGCAACTCGCGGCCAACCAGACACGCACCAGGAATTTGCGGCCGCCGACGCCCAGCCTACGATGGATGCAGCGGCGAATGCTGATCCCTCACCTCCACGGCAGTCTCTAAAGAACGAGCGTATGTATGTCGGCGTCGCAGATGCGCGAGCCTTTGACCTGGTGCAAGAGTCACACGTCCCACCACAACCGCCAAACTTGAATTCCAGGCGATCAGGCTCTCTCACAGCGGCTGACGCCCGAACACGCACGAGGGGATATGAGGACGACGAAGAGGCAGCCGCAGTTACCAGGCTTCCCACGTCACGTCCAGCAACCGCCGCGGACGCTGGAACTCATGATGGTCGTTCTTCACCAGAACACACTCCTCACTGCAGGACATCCATAACAGCAAACCTTAACCCACCTATGCACATGTCAGACGTGAAAGAACGAGACCCCGCGGACCTTGAACGCGGCGTACCGCCAGAACTAAATCTTCTGGCGTGTGCAGGAGCGGATTGGTCAAAGGAATGTGGGCAGGGTAGCTTTAATGCCGCTCGTGCGCTGAGCCGTTGCAGTCGTGGCAGCAGTGAAGCCTCCTGCCCACTCTACTGCCATGACTCTCGAAAGGAGCGTACGCGCCGCGCTGTACGTTACATGAACCTCATATCGCGAAACCTCTCTGCCTTGCACGAGACTCACGACGCCTTACGCGGGTTGCTACTTACCATGATGGCAGATGGTCAACTATAGCACCTACTGCTGCCTTATGGCCTCGGTGGAACGCAGGGGATCCAAAGGGCAATGCTGATGAAGGGTGGGTGGAAGGACTGCAGTTGACTGCTTCCTCTGACCTTTCCATCTTCTTTTCAAGTTTTGTTGCCCTCCCTTCATCCCGAACCTCTTTCCTTTTTTGCTGGCAGGACTCCCTCAACGTCTGTAGAAGCGCAGGTTATATTCCTGCTTCTTTTTTTTCGGTTTCGGATGAGGTGCCCGGTATATCCTACGCCTCCTTTTTCCCCTACCTTCAGTCATAACGTTTTCCCTTCCTAGTGCTTTCGCGCGCTCAAATGGGCGTCCTTAGTGCGAAATTACTCTTGTTTATTATTATTCGCTTTTTGAAACCCCAGCTGGTCGCTGGCCCCACCCCGCGGCCCCTGTCAGATTGTGGCGCTTCCTACGTTATCCTGTGCCTTCGAGGCTTCCCCTCTCCCTCTTTTATTACTCTTATTTGCTATCTACTTCTGCTTTTCGCCACGGCATTGATTCTGCGCTCGGAAAAAAGAAAGGCAGAACGAATACTTTCGTCGAGGACATAACGACCACCACTTAGTGTCGGTTACACTTACCAAGGATTGATTCGCTGAAGTTGACTAGTACATGCGTGATGCCCAGTAAGAAAGTGTTCGTTTGCGTGCTGCTGTGTTTCTTCGAAATTCTCAAGATGTCATCGCACGTTCACCCAATTGCCTTGTTGGGTTTATCGCCGAACTGTTCGTCGTGTCTAAAACACACAGCCTGTGAAATCGCGTGAGGCTCCGAGAACCTTTTTTTCGGTGATGCATTTCAAAATCTCGCCTATCCTCTTGCTCTTTATATACAACACGGCTTCCCGCCACGGTACTTAGAAACTCTGTCTCGCCTTCTTTTTTTCACAAAGCGCGAAACAAAAATAGCCCATCGCATGTTCACGCAGTTCAGTAATGCACACACGGAGGTGGTGACGTCTCTGATCTTTTCCCCTCACGTAGCCGACACCGGCGAGGGTGGCCTGTTATGCTCTACCTCCGGTGATGATACAGCATCCTTGTGGGACTTGCGTGCTAGCCCTGGATCTTGCCATCGCGCTGCACATCTGGAAGGGCACCATGTCGGCCCAGTGAACCACGCGCTTTTCCACCCGGTCGACCCCTACAGACTACTCACCGCATCAGACGACCGTAGCATTGGCTGTTGGGATTTGCGCCGTCCCGATCGCGCACTGGGCAAAATTTCAGGTTTCCTGGAGGGCGTGAACAAAATGCTGTGGCTGCGCCACACCTACGCAGGATGCGGTTCGGCCGCGGAAGACACGACAGGGAATACCTGGAATGTTGTGAGCGCTTGCGACGACGGCCACGTCTACGTCCATGCTCTCGTACTAACCGATGGTGACGACAGTGCCGAGTCGACAGGCGCAACACTCGTGCCACAAGTTGGCGCTTTAATTGATAAGTTTCGCGTTTCGACTACGACGGTGAACGATATCGTACTAGCCCCCAACTCCACCTCAGTGCTCATCACCGCTTCAGAGGACTGCGCTGTGCGCTCGTGGTCTCTGCGCCAATCACAGCAGTTAGGCGGTGCATCCACGACGTTTATGGAAGACCGCTTACTCGCTAGCCTCGACGAGTTCGAAAACCCAGTGAATCATGTCGTGGTGGCGCCGCCTGGGTGGATGGCACCAATGGGAAGCGGCACAGATATCTCAGCGGCAGCTGCTACAGGTGACACGGAGGAGAGCGCCGCTACCAGTTCTGCCCCCTACTCAGGAACATATCAGGCATACCGTAACGATGGACAGATTGGTGCCGAGGAGGGTGGCGGTGGTGATTCAGAAACAAGTCTGCAGCAGCGAACAGCACCTGACATTTCCGAGGCTGCAGGTACAGGATGCTGGCTGCTAGCCGCGTGTTCGGAGTGCGTCTTCGGCGTCGACTTTGCATTGCGTTCGGGGCAATTTGGTGCTGGTGCTCGTGCCTTCGCGGGGCATCAGGACTATGTGCGCGGTCTTGAGTTCACCAATGAAGGTACCTTGATTACGGTCTCCGATGACAGCACGGCAATAGAGTGGAATCTTATGACGACCGAGCCGATACGGCAAGTGAAGCTGCACGAAGGGCTTGTCATGTCATCGGCGATGTCGCCCGGCCGCACGCTGCTGGCCACCGGTACAGACCGCGGCGAGATCCGCGTCTGGCGCATGCCTTTCACCACAGAGCGCATGGGTAGCTCGTGAGCAACGTGACGACACCTGCTCCCATTTTTACAGACGAGAAGGTGGTCAACGAGGAAAAGTGACGTAACCACT
Organism: Borovskyia barvae; assembly: GCA_030849085.1. NCBI lineage: Eukaryota > Euglenozoa > Kinetoplastea > Trypanosomatida > Trypanosomatidae > Borovskyia > Borovskyia barvae. The sequence continues at coordinate 156,221 of JASAOM010001089.1, read as the reverse complement.
CGCCATCCTCTTTTTTTTCTATGCATTTGGGGGGGCGGGGAGTCTTTTGTGGGCATCATGGTGGATGTGAACTGTAATCGTTTACCTTGCCTGAGCCTCACCGACCAGCGCACGGCAACGTAAACATACAAATGTATTAGATCGTATAACATGGGTGAACGCGGCAGCGTTCATTCTGAGAGAAAAAAGAGGGAATGAGAGGGGGAATGAGAGGGGGAAGGAAAAGCGCGGAGATGCTCATGAAGAAAGGTGATGACTGGTAGTGAGGTCGAAGACCCTTCGTGTAAGGGTTCGTAGCGACGTACATGTGCGTGCACACGCGTCTGTTTGCACAGATACCTCTGGGATACAACACCGCATATGTTGCGCAGCGCTGCTTCCTTCCATTTTTTCTTTCGGAAGCAACTTGAACGCAACGAGTACAAAAGCAGAGAAAGATACCCACTGCTAACTCTACTGGGAGGCGCGCTGTGCTTGCGTGTGTCTCTTCAGTGAAAATGGTTATTTATTTCTTTGTGAATAGAGTTGAATGACCTCCTCCACCCATGTCTATCGTAAGGGTTGCGATCAAGCCTTCCCCTTTCTTTGTTCTGCACATCCGTCTTTTGGCGAAGGCGATAAAGCGCACCGCTGTGCTTTGTGCAACGTGGAGATATGATGCTTTTCTCCTTGTTCTCGTGGTGCTCTTTTCCCTCCCGCTTTCATTCGATTATCCTTCTGCCTTCCTCATATGAGCAGTGATTTCGTTTGGGAAGGGGGGCTGCTTTGTGTGCCACCGACATCAAAATGCCTGTTCAACTCCCTGTGATGCGCGAGGGTCAGCAGGTGCTGCTGAGAGGATGATGCTACCCCCAGCGCTAGGTGGGGTCCCATGACAGGCTCGTTTTCTATCTCTCTCTCTCTCTCTACCTGGTGTCTTTCTATCACCTTTTCCCTCGTGCAGATCGTGGAGACGAACCCCTTCGATGCACGTGCGGGCTGAGGTGACATTTAGTATCTCGGCCAACTCGTGTTTATTGGCATGTGCAGCAGGTGCTAACGCTTCTCCTTGACAGTTTTCCGATGCTTCCCCCCTCCTTCGTTTCTCCTGACCTTCTCTACCTCCATCGGTTCCTCAGACGCTTTACTTGAGCCTTGCTAAGCCACGTGCGTATCACCCCGTAGTGTACCTCTCGACGTGTTGTCACTTCGAGAGCGTATGTGTGCAGTTGCACTGTGGGTGCTGCATTTCTATTCGCTCACCTTTCTTTCCCTATATTTGTCTAGGCGGACGGTGACGGGTGCACGGTTCTTGCAGGACGGGCTGGTGACCAAGTCACCTTGACTGCCTCTCATTCGCCACCACCGTTGCCATCACCTTCGCACGAGCATCCTCTGCCCCCTGGATTTCTTTCTACACCTAATCTACCCGCGCGTCTTTCCGAGTTCCTCTGACGTAAGCATCTCGAGTCTCTACGAGAGACGGAGGGCTACGAGAAAGCTCGAGAGAACGGAAAGAAGAGAATTGCGTAGGTGGCCTCGCAGCGCATGAGGACTTCGTCATGAAACGCACTGCTAATATCGCTTTTCAGCTCCTTGATGCCGCAGTTGTAGGATGCCCACGGAGGCCGGCGGTCAAGGCGGTTGCTGTAGGTCCGCGAGGCGGTGATGGGAGCGCGCGGTGGGCTATCTCTGCGGCGCATGGAGCTCCTCACTGCGGCGGTGCTGCCTTGATAGCGTCGGCAATGTCCTCGTCGCGCCGTTTCCAGTCGCAGAGCAGCCGCACGCCGGATTCTTTTCCCTGGCAAGACGGTGAGTTGGACCCGCGCTTCTCTTCACAGGGGAATATGCGGCGTCTCAATGCAGAGACGATGCCGCACTTCGTCAAGGCGACCATTCAAAAGGATCGGCGTGAAATGGGTCTTGGTGAGGTGTTTGACTGGGTGGAGTTTGCCAAGGACGCTATTTATATTCCAACCCGATCGGGTCCGTTGTGGGTCGGCAGTGATGATCCGCGTGCATCCAAGTTCGTGCGGCGACGTGAGAAAATGAAGCGTCAGCCGCTGCAACGAACACGGCAAAAGATCGGCCCGGATAAGGCCAAACTGCTAGAAGATCATCCTTTGCGTGAGTACTTCACGACCCCGACGAACTTGCACGATCCCTTAAGTGTTGCAACCGGGCTGAACCGAGCCGGTCTGATTCGCGAGTACGACATCAAGCACACAGCTTCCAAGATTGAGCATGTGCCGAGACCCCCCGTCGTCTCCATCATGGGCCATGTGGATCACGGCAAGACAACCCTGCTAGATCACTTGCGCCACACGAACGTGGTGGCGGGTGAGGCTGGTGGCATCACCCAGAATGTTGGTGCGTTTCAGGTGAAGGCACCAGACGGGCACTCCATCACTTTCATCGACACCCCGGGGCACGCCGCCTTCACCGCGATGCGGGAGGCCGGCGCTGCGGCGAATGACATGATTATTCTCATCGTTTCAGCTGTGGATGGCGTACAACCGCAGACTCGCGAGGTTATCGAATTGGCTCAGCGTCAAGGGACACCGATGGTGGTTGCCATCACAAAGATCGACAGGAGGCCGGACTGCGACTACATCAAAACGCAACTAACCGAGAACGACGTGCACCTGGAAGAGAACGGCGGCGACGTACTGCTCGTGAAGATCTGCGCGAAGGATGGCCGTGGCATCCCAGAACTACTGGAAGCCATCCATCTTCAGGCTGAGCTGAGTGAAGTTGTGACACCGGCTCCATCACGCGCAGAGGTCTACGTTCTTGAATCGCGGAAACTTGGGGTGAGCGAGGTGGCGGCAGTGGTGCGGTGCGGCACCGTCAAGCCAGGCCAAGTGTTTGCTTCTGGCACCATCTACGGCACTGTGAAACGCATCTTTGACGATCAAGGGACCATGCTCAGTGAAGCAGGGGCATCGATGCCGATTGTGCTGCATGGGTTCCGTGTCACACCGAAGCCAGGTTCTATTATGATGCAGGTGAGCAGCGAGTCGCACGCCGAAAAGTTCAGTTTTTTTATGCGGGAGGTATACACCGTGGAGGGCAACCGCGAGAATTACTTGCAGCTTCTCAATCAGGAGCGTCAGGGCCTCATTCATGCGCGGAAGCCCGACAACAACATGGTGCGCTCCTACAGCACGCAACCTTTCCTCCTGGCTTGCAAGGCGGCCACGTTCGGCATGCTCCAGGCGCTTCTCAAGACGGTATACGAACTGCCCAGACTCGAAGGAGTTTCCTTGGACGTCCGTATCACGGAGGTTGGAGGTTTGCAAGACTCTGATCTCGTGATGGCGGGTTCTTCGGGACAGCCTGGCTGCGTGCTTGTATTCGGCGAATGTAAGGATACCAACACACTTGACGTTCCTGTCAACGTGCGGGTGCTCCGCTTCAGCGTTCTATACCACGGTATCGACGAACTGAAGCAAGTGCTGGTAGAGTCGTTGCCCAAGATCAAGAAGACACGAATTCTGGCAACAGCGGAGTGCTTGCAGACCTTCAAGGCCTCCCAAGCTGGTCGATCTGGCAATGCTGGTGGCATGAAGGTGACGAAAGGAACGCTGGACGCGGCCCACCTGACTTTCCGCGTCATGCGACGACCACCCAACTTCAAGTCCAAAGCGCCTGCTGGGGCAGGTGCGGACGGCATCTCAAACCGTGACACTGCGGGAGATGAAGATGAGGGGTGGGATGTGGTGTATGAGGGCCAGCTGAAGGAGCTACGTCGCTTCAAAGATCTTGTACCGACTGTAGAGGCTGGTCTGGAATGTGGCGTCGTCCTCCACGACGACTTTAGTTTCCGCGTCGGAGATGTGTTGGAGCAGGTGGAGGAGTACGAAGAGAGCCGGGATGTCACCGAAGAATTCGAGGCTGCAGAGAAGCGCGAAAAAATTTTGCGGGAGACAGCCGAGGTGCAGGTGCGCATGGCTGAGGCCGAAGCGGAAGCCACCCGCCGAGCAGCGGAGAGCGCAGAGCTGCAGAAAAAGCTGCAGTCCATCGCAGGGTAGAGAGATGAGAAGGCGGAGGGCGACGCAGCTCTGGCATTCGCATGCACCTTAGTGGGGTCGATCTTTTCGGAAGAAAATACGCTAAAGGTGCATCGTGGGCTGCACGGTTTCATGTGTCGTGTATTTTTTGTCCTTCCAGAGTTTCTCTTCCGATTTGGTGGGAGTGCGGTTCAGTGTCGGGGTATATCTATTTGTGTAGGGGAGGGGAGGGGAGGGGAGGGGTGGTGGTGGTGGTGAACGACGTGTGCGACACCCTTCAGACCTTTATCCCTGCCTTTGTTTTGCTGATTCTCTTCACATTTTTTTCTTCTTCGATGATTTCCTAGTTTCCTTTTCGTCTATCGTGTGCGTCCCCCCGTACGCATATCCGGTAGGAGTCCGCAAGAAAGACTCAGCTTTGTGTATCCTTCAGGTGCATTCGCCGGGTGCATGTATGGGGACTGCTAGAGATGCGTAGCGTGCCTCTGCTTGAGCGAAGATGGCGTGGAACGGGAGGAGAGAACTCATATGTGGCGGAGTGGTAATCCCCCCACCCTTCTCACCATTTGTCTTCTTCACATTGATGAATAATGAGGAATCGTTAGCGTGGGTGTGAGTACTCGGTACGCAGAAGGAATGGTGTTTGCATACGAGGGGCTCCACCTTCTTCTTTGCGGTTGGTCTTACGTCTTTCGTAATACAAAAAAGCGAAGGAGTGCGCTTTTCTCGCCTTCATCCTTCACTACTTCCACTGCCGGTTCTCAGGGGTGGGATCTTCCGTGTAGGTGCTCCCAGCCTCCCTCTGTTCGCCTTCATCCACATTCTTTGTATTCCTCGCTCGAGCAGGGGCACGAGTGAGTGCGTCACACGTCGACACATTTCCCGTTACTCTCTCCCCCTCCCCGTTCTCCAACTTTTCTTTTCCCTTGCCCAATTCACCCGCGTTCGTGCCACTATTGAAAGCCACGGTTGATATACACCCACGCTTGCGAAACCTCGCGTGGGTGAGTCTGTTTGCCATCGAACATGCAAAAAAGAGCGTGCAGGGTGCGTGGCTCTCATGGCGAGGTAATCACCTCTATCGCGGCTGGTGAGGCTACGGGAGTGCTGCGTCATCGGCTTTGGCGTCAACCCGTACTGTCCAAGGTTGGTGCGATGTCCCTCATCTCTCTTGTACCCGTGGCCCACCAGGCTAAGATGCTGCCCGTCTCCGTCGCACTTTGTCGGTTTGGCAGCTTGCCTCAGTCCATGACACTGCGTCTGCGTTGGCGCGCCGTAAACCTGTGCTCAGTATCATTTTTGATCACGCCACACAGACGTTGCTCTATCGCCGCCGACACGCCGGCTGCTGAGAACGCAGTGAGTTTCAAGAGGGAGTCTGCCACGACGATGGAAGAGTTTGAGGAACGTGTCTCGGACTACCCGATAGCGGAACGGTTGGCGGCGCTTGTTGTTGCCAAGTACAGCGCTGCAAAGTCCATCTCCAAGGCATCGCGCACAGGCAGGGCCGCCAAGGTTTCCATCAACACACCGTGTCGACCCTTGCCGGTCGGTGATTTTCTCAAAAAAATATCATCCGTCACGCGGGACGACATGTTTCGTCGTCAGAAAGACGTCCTTCAGTGGGTTTCCGAGTCGACGTTGCTGACGCTAATGGACGAGGAGGGACGCACCATTTCGTTGGCATCGCTTCGCGTCTCGTCTGTCGTTTCCGCTGAGACTGCGGCTGAGCCGAGTAGAGACGACGAATACACGAATTACAATCCCTTGGTGCATGTGGGTGTGACTGTCCCGGTGGCATGGCTTTTACACACTATCGACTGCGTTGTGGTAAAACCCGAAGCCAAAGCCACCGCGACGCCCGTTGAGGGGACCCATGCGGCTGATCCGGTGCTTAGCGCATCAGAGAGGGATGCCGTCGTGCGCGAAGCCCTTATGCAGGCTGTGCAAAACTGGGATTCTGCCATGCAGCGCCGCCGCGCCAATGCAGTGGCGACCGAACTCACTGCCGCCGATGCCAACGGTGAAGCTAGTACGCGGGCAGCGCCTGCCAAGACCAAGGTGCCACGCTTCATCGCACTGACCGACGTATATTGCAGGATGCTTCGTGCAGTTGCTACGCCGGATTTAACAACGGGGGAGTCAGGGCTGCCAGAGGCCGCAGCTGCCTCGAGCAACCTGTCGGAAAACGCAATACAGGCGCTCCGCGACCTACGAATGAGCACTCTAATTTCTGTGGTTGAAGCGTGCAGCGTTGTTGTCCAGCTTGGGGCTAAAGATGCGGATACAGCATTCAATCCTGGGGATTTCCCGAGCATTTCGTCGAGGCCGTTGTGGCTGGTGCGATCCACGAGTCGCTCACCGGCCACGTTCATTGCCTTACGACGGCCGAACGAGACTTCTCAGCCCCGGTTCTCCTTGCTTCAGCCGCGAGTGACGGTGGCGACGCGCGAGAACAACTTTGGGTGTTGGGGCTCTGCCGAGATTGTCCCCACTCGGGCGGACGTGTACGAAATACTGAAGTACGTCCCAGTGAACTGGGGTAATGTGGGACTCTTAAATATCCCCCCCGCTGTGAAGAAGCGACACATACGAACATCGTCGTCGCAGATGTGGTTTCGCCGGCAACCGTTCTATTTTGAATTACGCGACGTGAACGGGACCGTGGAGATACGACGCAGTATCGTTTTGCACCCGGAGGCGCATGGGATGACAAAGGAAGAGGCATGGGAGGTTTTAGAAATGAAGTTGGCCACTGGAGAAGCGAATAACTTAGCCCCGATGGACGCGGACGGTGTGCCATTCCAGGCAAACGATTCTACCCTTGACCGCTTCGTCACCAAGTTCCTCTACCGCGTCTGCCCAACATACTTCACGACTCTCTCCCTCATCATGCAGCGGTACATCAAGAAGAACCTGACCGAGCAGATGCTTAGGTCTTACGTTCAGCGTTTTCCTCAAGATTTCGAAGTGCTGGTAACGCGCTACAATGACACTCCGCTGGTGCGCCGCCGCGCTGGGGCAGATAGTTCGCGGTGGCGCGACGACTTCTTGGCTGACCTCGAGAAATATCCTGAGGATGTGCAGGGTATTTTCATTCTCTGCAATTATCTCTGTTCAACGTGGGACCGCCCCGAGTACGTATACGTGCGTCTCTCCACAACGGAGCAGCAAATCATCGGCGGCTACGCGGGGGCTCAGAAGTTGTTGAGCCGGCACCCAGCTATTTTCCGTATGGGGCGGCATTTTGTGTGTCGTGCCAACCCTTCGGACCCGCTGGCCATGCGTGCCGGGGAACCAGCAGTCGATGATGTCAAAACTCCACCGCGAATTCGTGAAGAGAACCCGTACCTTTCTCCCCTGGAGCTTGCACATGTCTTTCACTACGTCATGCCCGATAGGGAGCCGTGTACTCCATCATACCTCGTCGACTGCGCAAGCCCGGCGATGCGCGCGGTTATGCCTCCACGCATCATAACCGTCGTACAACTATTTCCCAAGATGTTCGCGTGCACGGAGACCTCGCCAGGCGTGTATTCCATCCGGAAGCTGAAGCGGCAGGTAAGGAAGTCAGTGCAACCCGACGCCGCGGAGGGAGGCACATGCGCTGGTACAGAGAGCGACTCCGGTGCACCTCAGCAAGCAATCGTTGCAACGAAAACCTCCGAGGTCGCCTCCCCGAAGGCCGGCGTCGCTGCTGAAGAGGACGAAACGATCCAGATGCTCGAGGATGAGATCGCCGATGAGGAGCATCTGACACGTGAGGACGTGATAGAAGCGGTGTACATGCTCATCCCGGACTCCGGCGTCGAGGTGCCGCAGCTGCTGCTGTGGGCCTCCATGGCGGTGCAGCGGGCGGCGAGCGAACATTACGGTGGTGTTTTGAGGGTCATCGAGTCCCATCCCGCGCGCTTCCGGGTTGTGGTGGACGAGCACACCAAGATCGTCTTCAGAAAGTGAGTGTCGACAAAAAGGAGAACGTATAGACCTGTTGAATTTGTTTAAGGATTATGAAGCTGCGCACTAAGAAAGGATTTGCTTCACACCGGCGCCATGTGCGTCGCCACCCCTCGTCGCAAAACCGGATCGCCCCCTGGCCTCCCTTGGACGCCAGCCCCCCCCGCCGCCCCCGGCGGCGGTGGTGGTGGTGCAGGAGGGGCCCCGGGGCGGCTGGGGATGGGGGAGGGCCAGTGGCCCTCCGTCGTTTTTATGCCATGCGCAGCGGCCACCCCGGCCGAAGATTTCGAAAGCCACACCGGGCGAGAACAACAACAAAAGAGAGGCCAGAGAGGCTCGTAGCACATTGGAAACATCACTTTCGACGCTCGTATATCTCTCGTGCGGGGAAGGGCAGCGGGGCGCGGTTGTAACGGTGAAAGTGCACCGAGTCGTAGCCGACGTATCCGTCGTCTGCTTTGCCTTGGATCTTCGTGGTGTTGCCAGGGTACATGCGCAGCAGACCCCACATGTGACGTACGAAGAGGTGTTGCAGATGGTACTCCTGGTACTGAATGCGGCGATACCACGTTGTGAGTTGCGCGCCGCGCGAACGTTTGTATCCCGTCGTATCACCGATGCGCGGTGGGGGCTTACACATGTGAAAGCGGTGTAGATCATTCTGAATAACCGCAGTGCGGCGCAGAGGGAGCTGGTCGATGCCCATAGTAAAATAGAGCACCTTGTATTTCACCATACGCTCCGGCTCAGCCCACCATTTCGGCCCCGTGCGGATCACCGAGATGGGCGGGGTCGCAACGGAGCGCGTGAGAAAGGTGTTGAGCGGGACGGCGGTCTGACGAAACATTTTAGTGAGGCGATAGTGGGTGCGTCACGGTGCTTTCACGTACTGCAGGAAGACGAGAAAAGAAAGGGCGTCGCAAGAGTAAGAATACTAGAGATGCAGGTCCGGAAGAGAATCTACATCAGATACGTATGCTTCTGTGAACGGTGGAAGGTGTCAACTCTCTTCACCAGCGCAACCGACTGAACGAGTGACTTCCAATCACGGTTCATAGGATGCCGGGGAGTGCCAAGGTGCTGGAAGCAAAAAAAGCGCGCATTGTATCACGCTCGCACATGTACTTGTAAAACAAGAAAGAATACTGTTCATTTGTGTAGATTATAAGCGGTAGGGAAAAACTACACACATTTTTATCTGTCACTTCTCACGATATCACCTCGATACGGTGCACACCGCGAAGCATGCAGCGAGGTCGCCCCATCAAACTCCGAATAGAGCGTCTCACCCTGTTTCCTCTGTTGTATTCTCTGTCCCTGCTGAGTCTGCAGCGTCGTCATCGTGCCAGTAGCTGTCATCGCTTTTTAGGTCCTCTTCGCCTGCTTTGGGCTGCCGGATGAGTCGCAGTGCTGCCTGCATCTGCCGTTGTCGCTCCAACTCTCGCAGCAAGCTCTCTCTCCATGCGTCTTCCTCGCTAAAAACCGCGCGCGCAAGGTCATTTACGCCGGTCAGTGCGGCCGAAGAATTCACTGTGACAGTCGCAGTGATGGACGTGCCTAGCAAACTTGTGAAGTTGCCCGCTGGCGTCACCGATCTGGGTCCGACAGTCGAATAATCTGGGACGAAACTTTGGTGACGGGCAGCAGTGGGTGTCAGGTCAACCCCACCGCGTGCCGCCGTTGCTCCTATCACCGGTGGAGACATCGAGGGTATAGCTCTACCGGCCCTTCCGTTGCCTTTGCGGTAATGGAGGTCCCCCCGGTCGCCCTCCGCATCGGTCAACCTTGCGTGTGCCGTGGTGGAGGATTCAGGAGCTGCAGCACCAGATCCGTGTAAGCATGACGGATTCACTAAGTACACCCGATTCCACTGATATACAACTCCCTCTGCGGTGATAGCCACGAGAAAGCGCCCGTCAAGCGACCATGCTAGACCCGTACACCGCCCACCATAAGGCATGGGCAATGTAGCCAGCACATGACTGCGACGGCATGGCACTTCTTCCTCTGCCGCCCTCGATACCGATGCAGACGATACACTGGTTTCTACCGCTGCGGCCATTGTCGACGTACTTTGCGGCGCAGACGGTGGGCAAGGGGTGGAGGGTGGAGGTGGTGCTGCGCGACTCAACAGCGGCTCAACACGCACGAAGCCTTCCTCGCAGGGTGTTGCAACAACAACGAGCCGCTGATTGTCAGGGGACTGTGTCGCACCGACGCCAAGATGACGGAGTCGACTCGGACTGGTAACCGTCAAGAGAGGGTATAGCCGGTACCTGGCATTTGCCGGGTTCGCAACAACACCAGCACCTCGAGCGTCACCACGGTGACACTCCTGCTGAAGTTCTAGCAATAGGCCAAGTGCGTAGATAGTGTCGGACGGGACTGTCACGAGGATTAGAAGCGGGCACACCGCGTCTAAAGCATCATCTCGCAGCTGACGCATGAGTTCTCTTTCAGTAGGTGCCACAGAAATGGCGGTCGTAGGTGGCGTCGAAGCCATTGTGGCTTCGGTCACAGACGCTGGAGAAGACGACGACGCAGACTTTGTTGGTTTGGGGACTGGGGCGTGGCTCGAAGAGATCGAGGAGGCTGCACCGCCTCCCCAGAGTACTGAGAGTTTTTCTGACAGCCGTGAGGGCAAAGCGGCCAGTAGATGAGGAATGCTGTCATTCTTCAAGGTTGCAGTGGCAGCGGTGGTGGAAGCCTCACGAGAGTGAGCTGAACCGTGGCGCGTGACATAGGCAACAGACTTGGCGCCGGTACCGTGGTGCATCTCAGTCTCTGCTCGAATCGATCGATTCTGCTGGGCAACGGTGTGGAATACCCGGGCAGTGGCCTCCAACGAGCTGTGATATTCCGCTCGTGTGGAGGATGCACTACTTCCTTTGTGGCCTGCATGATGTTCAGCAGTGCCGGGGACTTTCGTTGCCGGATCGTTCCCTGGACCGCGGCGGCGCAACAGGCTGTGTAGCTGCGGGACATGCAGGGCAGTGACGCCGATGGCAGCGATTCCACCAAGGTGTGGAGGGAGCGCAAGGCTGGCGACGCGACGAAGCTCAGGGGGCTGATGGAGGGGAGAGGTGGAGGCAACCATGCTTTCTCTGTTCTTCGTTCCTCGACCGCGCACAACTCGATCGACTCCGTAAACGCGGCCTTCACCACTGCTAAGTGGTGAGGAAGTTGAGGCGGCGGTGCCGCTGGTGGTGGCTCGAAGAGTGGGCCACACAGCTAGGTTGCCACCGAGGTACGTCCACAGCATAACTGTCCCCTTGGCATCCCCAGAGAAGAAAAATGGTGAGGCGATAGGGTCAACAGCGAGGGCGGTGATTGCATCACCGCACGGCCCAGCAAGCGAGGTGCCATCACCAACGTTCCTCACGACGCCTTTTCGCCTGTTCTTCGCTGGCGTGGAGATGGCATTGGAGGTATGCGCTTTGCTGATTCCTGCCACATTCGTTACTGGCAATCCAGTAGAGCTGTTGTAAAGGTGTAGCTCACGGCCGCCAAGGTAGCTCACAAGGAGGTAGTTATTGTTTTGCGGCATAAAGCGCACGAGATGCGGAGCGTGCTCTCCAGCCGTAGAAGTCACTCCACTCCACAACGATGGTACCGCTGGATTCGTTGTGGGTGCCGCTGCAGGCAGTGGTGTGGCGCACACAGCTCTTATGCGGCGAAGCTTCGCACTTGTGCTCGTCTTCCACAGAATGATGCACCGGTCTACTCCAGAAGTTGCAAAGAGTGACCCGTCATCGTTGAAAGCAATGGATAGTATCGCCGCGGTATGCCCAGGCAGCGGCACAGGCTGCAAGGCAGAGCCAGTCGAGCTGTCCTGCATCCCTTGCAGCACACTCGACTCGTCCGGTGATTTGACAGCTGTAGCGTTTGTGTTTAGTGGCTGCAGAGCAGGCGGCGGCCACAAACTCCCTAGCGGTGTGGCCCGTACCACCTCGGCGCTGCCGGTAACGGGCACCCGCCAGAGAAGCCCAGACGAGGTGCCCACCAAGTACGCGTTTGCCCCATGCACGAAGGCGATGCAAGTAGCTTCGAGCTGTGGAGCTAAGTTGCGGCGCCCCTTCTCGCTTTGGAGTTCCCCAAGGTCAAGAACACGTACTTCTGGAGAGAAGAGGTAGGAAACATACGGCGCCACCATACCCTGCTCGATGGCATCCATCTCAGCCACGTAGCTTTGCAGCGTATTGGTAGTAAGTGAGAGGGGTGGTGGGGAGGGATGGCGGCGCCGGGAGTGAGACTGCGGTCGACTTTTTCCGGATGCCATCCTGCGATCCGCAACGACGTCTGTCCAGCCGCACTCGCTGCTGGGCTCCAGTGGTTCGCTTCCCCAAGCTGCTGCGACTGCAGTTTCAGCAGCGGCGCTACCCGAAGATTCCACAGACCATTCAGAGCTCCTCGGAGTCGATGCACAGCTAGCGGTTTGCTCTGTCGATGTAGAGGGGACGCAAGTGAATAGCTCACGGGTTAGCGAGTCAGCGTAGCACCGCAACAGAGAAGGCATGAGCGCGTGTGGATCGTATCGGCTCTCCATTGGAATGATCACTGATGCAGCAGGTGAGAACGTTGGAGGCAGAGCTCCACTAAGAGAGAAAGACCGGGAGCTGCAGGTTGAGTCACATGATTCGCTGTCATCCCAACCGCTGTGGCGAAAGCGCAAGGAGGTGGACGACACTGTAGAAGGTAGTATTTCACCATCATCGCGTATTTTGGGGATGAGGCGGAGTGATGTAGTGGACGGAGATGAGCGACGACAATGCTGGCGTGAATAGCCGTGGCGAACCCCAGACGAAGTAGCGTGGTGCGACCTCAGATACTCTACACCCGCGCTGCAGCTGTGCCGGTGGTGAGAATCTGCTGCTGGCACGCGTTGAGTCTCGTTCGGGGTCAAAGGCGATGCCGTCAGCACCGAGGCTAAGCTGGTCTCCCGCAGCCTTCGAGCGAAACGTCCAATGGGGCTGCTGCCGAGAATTCCAGTGGGTATCGACGACGACGCAGTCGCTTCTTGCGATGTGGGAGCACCGTTTTCATGATTTGAAGAACGTCGTTGCGTCTTCACCGTTGTTGGCTCACCTCTCTTTTGCACGGCGCTCAGCGCGGCGACGGAGTCATCATCAGCCGCTTCCCGAGTCCAGTGCCGCCAGCGGGAGCTTCGGTGACAGTGATGGTCATGGTGGTGGTGGTGTCGTTCGTCACGGGTTCCAGGACGGCCTAACGGCATCTTTCCGCTGCGAGGACCATCCACGGATGCGGCGACCGGGGAGGATTGAGAAAGAAGCAGGGGGAGCCGCGTCGGTCGGCGACTAGTATTGGCCATCTTAGAGGCTGCCTGGGGAGGAGGTGAACCGCCACCGTACTGCATTTGCTGATGATCACCGCAACTTCGATGCAGCTCAGCTTTGACGGGCATCTGCGGGGAATAAGAGTCCTCAGGTGAGAAATCCTCCGGCGGATCGGCGGCACCGTCGCCAAACCGATCTGCCGCCCTGTCGTCTTTGCATGTGAAGGAAGCTAGGATTCGTCCCGGAACAGATTGCGTCTCTCCTGGCAGTGCCATGGCCGCAATAGGTGGTGGCGAGAGAATAGGCTTTGGCTGCGGCGATGGGGGCCGCGACGGCACTGGTGTCGACGTCAAATCGTGGTTGCCAGTGGCACCCGTGGCGTCAGGAAATAGAGAAGGGGCGGTCAGGCTAGCGGCGGAAAGAAAGCGTGCCGCCATCGCACCGAACGGTTGCGAGAGCGCCGTGCGCACCATATCGGCTGCCACAGCAGATACCGACATCGCCGGGGCAGCTGAGGCTGCCTTCGCTGCTTCACGGGCGGCACGACGGCGTTGGCGCACAGCATCATGTGTTTTCTTCTTCTCGGCTCGCTGTAGGAGTGGGGTGAGAGGCCGCTCCAGCTTACATGGGCGAAAGGTGAAAGGAGGAGACACTCCTTTCGTTGTGCAGTAAGAAGTGCCCCTCGGGGAGGACGGTGTGGCGTCAGCTACAGGGGCGTTTCGAATGTCTCGGTGGCGACCAGCACTGTCTCCTCTCCCCGAATCTGCACGGTCGGCTGCATATACCTTCTGAAGAACCTGGTGAACCCGATTCTTAGCACCAAGGGCGCGAACCTGCAACTCTTCGGCCGAGGTGGTCAGCGGCAAGGGGAAGGGAAGAGCAGCTACATCGCTATGGGCCATGATGAGAGCAACCGAAGCACACGTAAGCGCTTACACACACCGACAGCTCTCTCTATAAACACGAATGTTTTAAGAGGAAGAAAAGGAGAGAAAGTCCCAGGATAACAGCACTGCGATGGCGGTGATTGTCTGAGGCGAGAAGGAAATCACCTAAGATTGTGAAATAGCAGAGAGAACGCCCCCCCTTTCCTCCGCTATGAGACGCCTCATCGCTCTCGTGTTATGTATACGTGCATATAGAGGTCTTTGCGGGCACTAGCAAGCGAAGTACCCATGACGCCAGACAGTTCCGGGTGGTGCTGACGTGTTTTCACGTGGAGAGAGGAAGGGGGGAGGCCACCAACAGATTATGTCAAGGGTGGCGGTGCGCAGGCATGTCTCACTTCCGTTAGCGAGAAAGTCAACAAACGGGAGCTAATTGTTTTTTTCGTTTAGATTGGAGGGGGACACGGATCCAGAAAAAAAAGAAAAGAGCCACCATACGCACAGAGAAGGGCGAAAAAAAAGGGAGGGAGGAGGTCACATAGCCACGGCTTCTTCCGTCTCTCTGACGCGAAAGCAAAGGAATTACATGTATGTATATAACTCAACTGAGAGACGTGAGTGAAGAGAAAAAAGCAACAGGAAATTCGTAGGAGTACTCGGTGAGGAGGAAGAGGAGGAAAGTGGGGAGGGGGGGGGGCGCACTACGTTAGGAGTTCAAAATAGGTCACGCGCGCCTCTTTATTGTCATACTGAAACCACATTCACCACCTACTCTACCTGCTACAGCACGCGCACTTCCAAACTTATACATCCCCTATTGAAAAAGAGAAAGGAGGAAGGCAAGGAAGGAGCCACATCTTTGAAAGCAAGGCACATACACACACGCAGAGGGGAGAGAAAAATGGGATCAGATGAGGAGGAGTAACAGTGTTTAGACACGCTCAAAATATCCCACGTGGTTCCCTTTGTATTTTCCTACAATCAAACTAATGAAAGGGAGGAGGGGGAGCATGAGAAAAGAAGGAGCAAGGAAGGCTACGAAGGGCAGAGGGTGGAAGACTTGACGGCCGTGAGAAGTCCCGAGCCTGGTTACATCGTCTACTTTCCTGATGGAGGTCTGTGCGTGGTTGAACGGCAGTGTTGAATGCCATTGCCACTTGCACACCCCCACAAGTGGATCTGCACGTGCTCACAAATGCCAAGCTTATGCAAAAGCGATCCGCATACAAGAGATGAGGAAAAGACGAGGGGGGAGGAGAAGGGACAGAGCAACGATCCCCTACAGAGAGACAAAAAAAGAGCGTGAGGCGCTCATAGCAAGGACATGAAGAGCAAAATGATTTTTTTTAAGTGAGGAAGGAAGGAAGGAAGGAGAACGTGCAAGCCAGAAGCGGCGTCATTGTCACCGCAAGTCCTGCTTCGCAAGGTAAAGGAAATGAAGAAATCGCTCATATGTTTACACGTGTTGCTTCATACATGCTAAAGGCGACAGCAATACCGAAGAAAACAAACGTCAGTACATCCGCACAGAAGCCATTTTTCTGCTTATCTTAAAAGGGGAGGGGGAGGAGGAGGAAGGGGGGAGTAAATTTTTTTTTTTCGAAGTGTCTATTTTCTCTCTTATTTGGGGGCGAAACGTCTGATGTGTCGGTTGAGACGACTCTCTATTCGATTTCTCGCTCTCTGTCCCGTGAAACTGCAAGAAGAACAGGGGGTTTTCACTTCCGTGTCCAGCAAGCAGTCAAGAAGAAAAGAGACGAAGCGGAGACGACACAAAGCTTGATATCGTGCAATAATAATAAACGGCAAATATATCAACAACAAAACAAAGACCAAAAAGAAAGGGGAGAGAAAGCGCATCGCATTGTTATTCGTCTCGCAACAATCGATAAACGCAACCCGTGGCAAAAGGACAATCTGAGGAAGGGTGAAGTGAAAAAGCATGTGCGCCGTCTGTACTTGCTTTTCTGTTCCCACCTCCTACGGTGCAGAAGGGGAGAAGAGAGATACATAGAATCAATGAACAGGGAAAGGGGACGTGAACGGTAAAGTAACACCTTCCCTCCCACAAGGATATAATTTTGTATTAATTTAGAGAAACAAGCAACAGAAAAGAAGGGGGAGAGAAAGAGAGAGAGGAGCATGCATGCTACACGCTGATCGTGAACAGATGAAAACCAGAGCAATGAGCAAAAAAAAGAAAGAAAGGAAGCGAATAGGGAGAAGGCGTGAAAAGGAAAAGGGATTGTCGTTCTGCTTTTGGAAGAGCCGTACATCAAGAAACTCATCCGCACGCAGAAAGGTCTGTGTTTTTATTTATTGTTTGGTTGCTTAACATTTTAGCATTGCTTCTGTACTGTTCCATCGCTAGACTTGCTCGCTTGTGTGTGCCTTACTCTTCAGTCTGGTCAAATAAGAAGTCCCTGAATGAGGTGGTCCGTCCTCTGCCTGTTTGATGATGTGCAGTGAACTCCCGTACAATACTGAGAAGGGAACGGTAGGCAAGCGCATTCAAGGTAATGTATCCAAGCAAAAAAGCCAACGAGCTATCGTGAGACAGCTTACCTGCACACACACGCACACACGAAGCAGCATGTAAACAACAGCAACAAAAAGGCTATAGATCGACACTGGCGACCCCTTCCCCACAACCCCCTCCTTCACAATCCAGTTCTTCTGCATCTTGCTGTCGCACGATGAAGCTCGGGGCTCAGTGAATCGATCGGAGGCCGTCTTCCAACGCTGTGAATGGCGTGAGCTCAGGAGGAGGGGATAGAAGATGAGGCGGAAGACGCGGGGGGTGGGTGAGGGAGAGGAGCTGAGATCAGCAGACTTGTAGTCTACCGGCAAACAAATGACGAGCACATAGCGAGAAGAATGATGAATGTTTTATTTTAAAAAGGTGTTCGTACCAGCTGAAGAGGTATGTCCCACCATTGGTGTTTTCACTTCGTACACGCAGCACACAACGTACCAAAAAAAAGGAGTTACATGGAGGGGAAGAGGGGGTAGTGTGATACAAAGCGACGATTCTTCTCTCAGACGGGCACCGCACCTGATGCAAACTCTGCTTCACGGCCGTAAAGCAGCTGCTTCGCTACCGCATCCAACTGAAACACATGCGGATCCGTAGCGCCCATTTCACGAAGGCAGTCTGCCAGCAGAAACAGGTACTCACGGTTGGGCCCACTAACTCCTTTGCGGCTCAGTATCTCCCTTGCCATCACTTCCATGGGAGCCTCACCAACATAACCACCGTTTTTCTCAGTAGCGATGTAGCACAAATACACTATATTCTTGTGCGGTTTCGTGGCGGGGGCGTTGGGGTGACCGAGGATGTCAAGCACTTCTTCTCCATCTTCGTTGTCCGGGATATCAGACGAGTACTGCCGTGAAAGTGGTGCGTTTTGTGTTGATTCGTTCGCCCTCATCGCAGTGGAAGCGGTGCAGGGCGTGGCCCTCCTCTTTATGTTGCTACCATTCGACGGGTGAGCATTGTAGAGGATCACTGACAAACGGTCATAACCACCTTCGCGCACATCCAGAGCCGTGAAAATTGTCTTGAGCTTTTCTGGGTCTGAAGGCAGCTGGTACGCCTTACCGTACACCCGCTCCTCCTTGTCCGCCGACGGCAGTAGTGTTACCACTCGACCCGGCTTCCCAGGCTGACCACGATGCACACAAGTTCCCTGATAAAAGACACGAGTGTAGCCCTTGATGTACGCGGGATACTCGGCCTCGTATTCGAATTCTTGCTTCCACAGAATCGATCCGTAGCCGAATACCACAAAGGTTGTGTCCTCGAAAGAGGGTAGACTAAATTGCTCATGATAGGACGTTCGGGTGTACTCCCCAGGATGCGATGCCGACTTAGAAGAAGGTTTCGCCGAGGACCAGGACGCTAACGGGTCAGCTACGGTGAAGCCACCAACCGCCTGAGGCGTGCCATAGGCTCCGGATAGAGGGAAAACGTTGTTCCTCGTCATCGTCAAAAAATCGAGGGGTGCGGCGAAGGGATGTGAAGCGACGCTGAGAGCAGTCGACGCTGCAGCGGAGCCACTGGTCACCACAGCAGGTCGGGTGAGGTGCAGTGCCAGACACAGCGGGCGCACAACAAGGCTGGAGGCGGACGTGATAGGCAACGTGTGTAACGTACAGGAAAAAAACAAGTGCAGCTGCACACGTATGAAGGGATTCGTGGATGATAAGGAAACACAGAACTACAGGAAGGTGAACCTCCTCCGGTTAGAGCATACCCCTAAGTCGTTGATCAGATTCGAGGCAGCAACCACACGCCAAGAAAAATTATCCTTGACTTTTTGGGAGAAAGGGATTGCGTTTTCAGCACGATCAGCGTGCGTGCTGGAAGACGTGTGAAAAGGGGGAAGAAACGAGAAAGTGAAGATATGTCACAACGGGTCAGAAGTTCAAATCTGCCCCTCTCACAGAGACGGAAAAAAAGTGCGTTTTAAATCCCTCGTGTGCGTGTCGTATTCCGTTTCCATGAAGGGTTGTACGTTTCACGTATACATATACATATATATTATGTATATGTATGTATATTATATGTGTGCGTGTGCTGTGTACCGAACTTGAAAAGGAAGATCTATGGAGGTGAGAAGGCAGTTGGGAGAGGTCATGCAGATCAGGAAGTGAAACGAGGGGATGGACGGTGGATGTGGAAGCATTAGCGGAACTGGCGCGTGCCAGCAGGAAGGGAGAATGAAGTTCGGCAGTGTCGAAGAAGAGGATGGGTGAGAAAGACGGCGCAAGAGCACGACTAGAGCCGGCAAGAAATACATCGGAAGGGGCCACTTTGATACACATCCTTTTTCACACCTACACACACATATAAAAAGGGAGAAGGGATACAAAGTGTCGAATAGGAGCATCTCATGATGTATTCAGTATCGAGTCCCATGCCTTCCCTTCCTGCACCGTTGCCCTGCTAGCCCGATAGTATACGTTGACTTCTAGCGGAGAACCTCCTCCTACTACCTGCTTCACCCCTTCCCGACCTTGCCGAGGAAGAGTAGGGGAGGGTAGTGGCAGTTGATTTTTCAGCGAGAGTCGAGTGGCATCTTGCTCGGCGTACTCTCACAGAAAAAGGTATCCGTTTCCACCTCCTCGTTGGCAGCGAGTGGAAAGAAAGACGTTCTGGCCCGTTCGGGGATGGGAGGGGGGGGGGATCGGGCAAATGCCGACAAATCGTCCGAAGACGGGTCCGGAAGGAAAACGAAGAACCATCCCGGATCGCTTCCTCCCCCCAAAAGAGAGAGAGAAGGTTGAGGGAATCCGAAAAGGGGTGAAGGGGGAGGATATAATGACACAAAGAGAAAGAACAAGCGGTGGAAGTTACCGGATGTTGGCGCGTACGTGACGCGTCTTCACCAGCATCGCCATCTGCACGCTGCTCACACCCATACTCAACAGAGGAAAGGGCGAGAAAGTGAAGGAGATTTCGATCGTTTTGCACCATCGTGTCTCACCAAAAGCCCATCACTCGGAATCAAAGGCGCATCACGAGGAGCACCTACGCGTTCCCACGTAGGCGTACGAGAAGGATAGAAATGTCATCGAGCGGGAAGGTTACCCTCCCTCTCGCCGCTCCATCGTTGTGGCCTTGGACACAGACCGCACTACTTCCGTGCATTGTATACAAATATGCTTTGCTCTTACTAGGAGAAGCACGTGCAAGGCTAACGAGTCTCCAAGGCTTCCAGTCGCTTTGCGGTTTCTGCGAGATCGAAGACGTGTTGGTCGGTCACATGCATGGCCCGCAGCGCGTCAGCGAGGGAAAAGAGATAGTCACGGTTGCGGCCACTGGGACCACTGCATTCGAGGATCTGCCGCGCCATAGTCTCCATCGGGGCGGGACCGAGGTAATCGGGATTGTCCTCCGTCGCGTTGTAGCACAGAGCCACTACCCCTTTGCCTTCAATGTTTACCCCCTTCTCCGAGAGATCTAGCGGATGCTCCTCGTCGCCATCTGGTGGGTGAGAATCATAGAGCGTCACCATCACCCGCTCATATCCGCCCTGCTCTCGCACATCCAAGGCAGTGAAGATCGTGCGGAGCTTCCCCGGGTTTGATGGCAGCCGAAAAGCCTTGCCGTACACCCGCTCATCCTTGTCTTTGGATGGCAGCAGCGTCACCACCCGACCCGGGTTGCCAGGCACCCCCCTGTGATCGCATGATCCCTGATAAAAGACACGTGTGTAGCCCTTGATGTAGGTCTCGTAAACTGCGTCGAATTCGAAGTTCTGCTTCCACAAGATAGAGCCGTACCCAAAGACGAGGAAAATGTTGTCTTCGAAGGAGGGTAGACCAAAGTCCTCATGGTGGTTTGCTACCCGAGACGGTGGCGACTGTGATGCTGCGGCATACATAGTTAGGAGGGGGGCAGGGGTGAGGAGATGTGGTCTGCGCGCGCAAATAATGATGGGCCCCTGCCTCCTCTGAAAAAGAGGACTAAGCTATGCGAATAGGAGAACACGAGTAGCCGGGCACGGAATGGAATAATGTAAGCCTCTGAATGCAAAGAAAAACAACAAGAAGGAAAGGGTTCAGAAGCCTAACCGAGACACATACCACCTACTCACCACGCTCCTCAAGTACAGCCACGCAAAAAAAAAGAAGATACCGAGTTACACCGTCCTTTCAAAAGGGAGGTCAATATGATTGCCAAGGTTTTACAGTTGTAGTTGCGCCAATGATATGAAGCGCACCCTGGTAGCTAGCAAAGAAAGTTGAGGGGGTATGCGCGTATCGCCGTACATACGTGAAGGCATTTATACATGACGGAGTGCGAAAGAGAGTGGAATGCAAGAGGGAAGGCGTCAGAAAGAGCGGAAGAAGGGACAGTAAGGCGGCCTATGATTTTTTTTCGAAGACTGTGGGAGGGGGGGGGGAGGGGTCTCCTATTATGTGACTTCAGTCGGTGCAGAGGGGAGATTGCGCACGCATCGCTCAGGGCAGGTCATCATCGAGGCGCGCAGGATCTGATGAAGCCCCTACACTGAGATGCTTCAAACCACTCTTGCTGAGAGTCTCTCCGAGTTGAGGTGGAAAGGCTATGCTGCTTCGATACGTGGGCTTGCACGCTTAAGAAACTTGTTGGATACCTTCGCTCCATTTAACATCTCAGCAGCCGAGAGTACATCCGAAAAGAGCCGGAATAATTTATCGATCGATCGATTGATCTGCATATATATATATATATATATATATGTATTGGTACGCATATATGTATTGAGGAAGCGAGCGTCTGTATCAAGGACGCGCGGCCTCTTATCTTCAGCGAAGCGCAAACGTGCCACTCCTCTCCCCCCTCCCCCTCCCACATATTTGAGATACTTCTGTCGAAAGAACAGCCGAGACAAGAGGGACTTTAGCCGTGGTAGTGGTTCAGCCCACGCTATCGACCATCTGAGCCGCCGCGGTGATTCCCGCTGATGGCAAGCGAGGTGGTGGGAGGTGGCAGAGGGGAAAAAATGGATGCGAAGCCTCATGCAAGGCATCCCGAGCATATCGTCCCCACCATGGCCAACGCTTATGATATATATATCGGCAAACCTTGTGAGAAAACGGTAGGATGGGTAGAGCAGGCGCAAAAGGAGGAGGGGGGGAAGGCGGGAAGAGAGGCACCTCATAACCATCTCTGTGACCTCAGCCACGTCCTTCGAGAACACCACTAGGAGTCGGTGCTTCACATCTCTCTCTTCACATCCATCGTAGCTTTCGGCATCTCTGAGGTACTGGTGGAATGACCACAGCTGCCCCCGCTGTTTGTGGGAGCTCTTTCCCCTCCTCCGTTTTCTCCGCCTGCAGCTCTCTCCCTGGATGCGCTCACGTCCCGCTGCTTCGGCGACTGGTAGCCGAGTGTCGCCAAAGCAGTGGCGTACTGTTGCAGTTGCCGCTCCTTTTCTCTTGCAGCTGTGCGGCTAAAGCGGTGCTGGAGCCGCAGAGGACGAAGTTTCAAGGGAAGGACGGCGCTGGGAGACTTAGGGGATATTCTGTCGCCAACTACCGGCGTAGCTGCTCTACCACTCACAGGCACGGCAACGTTCTCATGTCTACGTGGGTCACGGTTTGGTACCGAGATCAAAGTTTCTGAGGATGCAGTAGCAGTGGTGGATGAAGGTTTTCTCAAGGTTGATGGAAGCTGCGTAGTGTAGGGAGGACTCCGGGCCGCTGCGCAGGGAGAGAAGGGCGTCGGTGCCAACTCGCCGTCTCCATCAGGATGATGAAGAGGGTTCGAGGGCTGCGGTAAGTATTCGCACGGACTTGGCGATTCGAGTTGATTCCCTAACGGCGTATCTTTTGGTACGGTGGCGGACCCTCTGCAATGGGAGTCGGCGAAGGCGGTGGCATCGCGTATCCCCGAGTCGGTGCCAGCTTCATCCCGCCGTTGCCGATGCTTTTCCTTTGGTCGCCGAGGTGAGCCCCACTGCGCGAAGGATGGCGTGCGTGTGAGGGAGATGACGGGCGGGTATCCAGCGACAACGCGGCGACCTTTACGGCGCCGCTCCTCCTTCCGCAGGCGTTTCCGCGTGGCACCAGCAACACTTGCGATGTCTCCTTCATCTAACGCTGCAGCCGTCGCGAATGCGCGTTCCTGCTGGAGTTGACGCCAGCGTCGACGGTGGTACGGCACATAAAGCGTCTTGTCTGAGACGTAACCTAGCAAATAGACAACGGTGAGATAGTACAAACAGCAGCACAACACATCCAGCGAGACAGCGGCTCCGTAACCACCTGTGTGCCAGGCACGTGCCTCGGATGGCACTGCAACCCAGTCTCCGATGAACTTCGGCGGCAACTGTTGTTGCACCAACGCTTCTGTCCGAGCTGGAATGAGAACGTCTTTGTAGACAATCGTAAAGGCAGTAAAGAAGACGCGCAAAACCCAGAGCAACCCAAAGAACCAGAGGAGGGATGCCATCCGCATCCACATGCCCGCGGTGAGAAGATATGTGGAAAGCACTTGACCAACCAGCGCTACAAGCTCCAGCAAGAGAACCGACTCCTGCACGCCCATGAGAGCGTAGCAAAAGGCAAGTGAGTAGTACCGGCGTGAAACTAGCGCTCGAATACTAAGGAGCACCACATCGAAGAGCCCAAGCAAGGGGAGCACCGAAACCACCACATGGAAGGAAAGCGCCATGGCCGTTGAATAAAGAAAAACAATCTCAGCCACGCAGCAGTCGGGCGTGATCACGCACACGCATGGACTTCTGCACGTTCTTTTTTCCCCTTTCCCACCTCTGCTCAGGTGTGGGTGCGCGTGGCTGCACGCCACCGAGAGAGAGAGATCTTCACGGAGGGAGTAGGGCTTTATCTATATCTATACACACACAGATGTTCTTCTTGGCAGGCGAGCCGAAGTTCAGCACACTTTTTTATTCTCTCTCTCGAAAACTCAACAGTACTTCTACACGACGACGGTCTTTCAGAGCGTACTTTTCATTCATGCGCTTCAAACGCGCGCTCGTCTCCCCCGTGCTGCTCTCGATTCTATCCATATATAGAAGTGGAGAAAAGAGCGAGGCGGTGGTGGTTTGCAAATGAGCACTAACTAGGAAATGTGAGCATGAGAGGACGCTCGGTTGAGGCTACCCTCTCAGAGTAGAGCACTCTAGGAAGCTCGAAGTCGCCTCGAATCGATTGTGTCTGGGCAGGGGATTGCGTGTGCGAGGATAGCAGTTTCTTGTCTGGCGTGTCCAAAACAAGAAAAGAAAGAGTATGATGGAGGAGAGACGCACAGAAGTTTGTAGAGGGGTTGCATAGAAGTTGAGAGTGCGATGGGGCAGGATTATATATATATATATATACATATATATATTTATATGTGAAGGGGAGCGGTGCCGATATTACCGAAGCATGTGCGCAGAGACCGCAACAACGGGAGAGTTCTGCGCATCATGACCATGAGAGAGGAATCGATTGAAAAGATACTACTCCCGACCCTTCTCTCCTACTTTTGCTGCGGAGATTTGAAAATGCAGCGCCGGAGCGCATCAGTTTACACATCTAGTTGCAATCTTAGAGACGGAAACATGATGGTGTTTTCACTCACTTGAATTCATTTGCAGAGATTAAGTGGGGAGGAAGAGGGTTGAGGTGAGGAGGACATCACATCCCTTGAGACAGATTTCTTTCAACCTCCACCTTTGTGCGAATCACCCGTTCAGCACTTTGTACCCCTGTAAATACCCCCCCTCCCTCTCAAAACGCGCAGAGAGGCAGCTAAGATATGTGGAGCAAAAGACTGGTGGTCAAAAAATCCTCACAGAACACTGCGCAGTGTCTGCCCTTCTCCTTCCGCATGCTCGTCGAATACACCTCATCGACACCTCCCCGATGAGGGAAGACATTCTTAGAGCAGTTTTTTTTTTCATCGTCGGGCAGCCTTTTTCTTGTGTTGGTGCGAGTACCTCAAATCTCCCACCACCACCACCACCACCACCACGTAAACCCACATCGCGCATCCGTACGTTTTCCATTTTACCCTGACAGCATTTTTTACACATACACACAAGCACACACGCAACGAGCACTATGCAACATATAAATATATATATATGTTAGGAAGAGGGTCCTCATTTCCTTCCCCAATCCACATTGTAGGGTCGCATCACACTGATCCATCGAAAATGAAAGTATATGAAAAGGTGAACTATGTGTACATCGAATAAACTTGATAAATGAACATCCTTGGCTCCCCCCCCCCCCCCCGTGAGCTAAGAGCGAGGAGTAGGGCAAGGAACGTGCGGAAGAGCGAGCCTGCTCAAATGGGGGATGCAAAGTAAAGCGTAAACAAGAAGACCACAACGAAAAAGAGGAAGAGCTGCACATACGAAAAGATGCAGGATCTTGCAGAGGCCTCCCATACCACCCACTCCACACACATAAAAAAAACATGCAAAAGAAGGCCCAAACAGAGACGATTGGTGTGGAGTGAGGGGAAGCAGTCCTCCTCCTCTCCCGTAAGTGGAGAGAACCATACGAGGAGCTGTCGAGTGAGATGCTCTGAAAAGGAGAGCCATCCAAAAGGGGAACACTGAGGGAGAAGAAGAATGAAGGTGAAGCTTTGGGGGTAGAGGGGCACGGATCATGGGAAGATCAAGACTCAGTGTTGGAAACCCCAGCTTTCTTTATCATCGAGAGGCTAGAACCTGAGGAAAGAAAAGCTCACGTGTTTCTTTTCTCCAGAGGGAGGAGAACTGCTTGAGAAACAATCAAAAAAGAAGCAGTCGGCGGCTGACCTTTTCCCACCCCAACCGACCCATCCCCTCGATTGTGTAGCAGAAATCGATAGCTGAGGATGTGGATGCACGCATGGAGACGAACATGCCCACGCACCAGCGTACACTCAAACGCACTTGCGAGCTATCGGAGAACTAGCGCAAACGACACGTGGGGCAGCTAGAGCAAAAAACGTTGGCTCCTGCCTCTTCTTGCTCCGTCATATACATTCCTTTTCTCCTCCCCAGTCAAAGGCTCATGCCTTTGGAATGGATCCATGATGCAACACTACGATGCTTCAATAATAATAAGAAAAAGATGCGCGTGTGTGTGTTGCATTCGTTTGTGGTCTAGGGAAGGCTGAGGGAGGCGAAGATTACCGTATCGTGTCGATAATATATCACGGATAGCCTCCACATCCTGCCGAGAGCAGCCCTTCACTTCAACCTTTATTGAATAAAAGGCGTTGAAGGCTGGGGCGGGGTAGAGGGAAAGAGGAAGAGAGCCTCCAATTACTAGTAAAAAACGAGAACTGCGAGCGCTCTCTCTCTCTTCCCCATCAGTACCTACCCGCCCATCCTGTTCTCTGACAAGAGAGCTAAAGCGGCGTCTTCATGAAGCCCTGTTCGCCACTGTACATAAATGGCGTCGTAGCGTAAGGGCGAGAAACAACACAGCGCCTCGAGAAAGGCTCACGGTGGCACAGCGGACACGGCTCAGAATCCTTTAAGGCGGTGAGAGCATCACCCAGCATCGTACGATCTCCGGAGTTCACGAGGGTGCCGCTACGTCCGCTTCGCTGAAGTTGTGGGGAGAGGAGCGACTGAGTTTTAGGTGATGTTGGGCCGCCATGCCGGCCATTGGGGCCTACCAAAATGCTGCTGGCGACGTTGCCATTCATTGACCCTCGCTGCTTCATGGATGGTATCAAGGGTAGCCGTACTTCCCCTCGCAAGGACCCTGCTCTTGCCCCCGAAGCGGTTGGAGAAGCGTCGCTCTTGATCTCTGTTCCACCCAACTGCGTTCCTACCCCACGTGGACCACTCAAGTACGATGCCGCAGTACCATGTTCATCTCCACTATCCGCGGTCTCGGTCAGGCTGCCCCACGACTTGAAGGCGCGGGCGGCACTGTCGCTCATGTCCGTCGTCCGCGTAAGATAAGAGCTTCTGTTGATTTGGGAAGACGTCATCGCCTCCCCGCCGAAAATGCTCCTGTTCTCGCCGCTGTAGGCCCCATTCTCGGCGGATACCGTGACCGAACGATTCGCCGGAGAGGTCAGCCGGCCCTTCAGTACATCGTGGACCGGAAATCGCGGTCCCCCCCTTCCTCCTACGTTGACGCTCGATGAGGATACTAGGTCGGGAAGACGGGGAAGGGCGAGGGAGACGGTGACAGGATTTTGATCGAGCCATTTTCTTCGCCCCGAGATTCCGTCTTCCTCTGCTTTGCTCTGGCGCATGTTCTGGCCTCGAGCTACTAGGGCTAGTGTCTCAGCGCGGTACTGCAACCGGCGCTGCACTTTCCGGTAGTGATACTGTATCACTCGTGCTGCCAGGTCCTCTAGTGCACTCAAAGAAGGTGCCTGCTGCGGGCGCCACCGAGGTCGGTTCGGTTCAGCTCCCAACCCAACCGACATCGATAGTGCAGTGGAAGGATACAGAAATCCAGAAGAACCGCTTATGGGTGATACTGCGAAGCTGTCTCCGCCGCTCCGTATTGATATCTCCTTCTTCACTTTCATTGAACCACCCTCACCGAGGTCACCACTGGCGACGCCGCTTTGGCCAGCTTCCATCTTGCTCGCATTATCACTCACAGAAACCGCCATGCCTTTGCGTGGCGCGTAGGCGACACCCCCTGCTGGGTCGTCAGTGCTTTTCGGATGGTGTGAAACGTCGACACCATCCCAGTATTCTGAGGAGCTTTGGTGATGTGGCATGTTGCCAAAGTCAAAGCTATGCGCTGTGTGATGCGTCTGTTGCTCCGTCGTTTCCGTTTTCTCTGCCACTTCCTCCTCGGCTACCGTCGGAAGGGTTGCTGAAAAGAAAGGGTGGGCTAGAATCGCTTCGACAGGAAGGCGCTCCTCCGGTGACGCTTGCAACAATCGGGAGACAAGATCGAGGGCCACCGGGGGAATACCGGGACGCGAGGGTCGTAAACGACCGTGAAGGACATGCCGGAGAGTGCTCGCACCGTCGTGCGGGTAGCGACCACGATTGAGCATGAAGTACAGCACTACTCCCAGCGCCCAGGCATCAGCAAGATAGGGATCGTACGACTCCCCCCGGAGTACCTCGGGGGCCACCGTGTGTCGTGTTCCACGCAGCTCGTGCAGTCGTCCACTGCGTGGGCAGAAACAGCAAGAAATCATGTTGCTAATGCGCAAGAGCCCATCCGGCCCCACGAGAAGGTGATCTGGCGCCAGCCCCATGTGGGCGACATGGTGTTGATGTAGATGTAACACTCCATAGACGGCCTGTTCGAATAACATTCGAATCAACGTGAATGGGATGCACGCGGGTATCAAAGTGCTACCAGGCGTATTGGCATCTGCTGTCCCTTCAAAGGAAATATCGTGCGTCGCCTTCAAGTCGCCCGCATTCGGGCTACAACTTGAGGTCCGCATCCGTTTATCTGCGTTGTGGGGAGACAAATTCTTTGTCAAGTGTGCGTCGGGACTAGAGTGCGGGCCAGAGACACTGGCATCCTCTTCGGCTCGGCTCACGGCGAAAGACTTGAAAGGGGAGGCAGCATCTGGTGTGAAGAAAAATTTGCTTTGAGGTGAGCTGCCTCTCACTGAGCTCAAGGCTCGCTGCTTATGTGCAGAGCCCTGATCTCCTCGGAGTTCATTGGCCTGCCCCGTCGCCTGTTCCGTCTTCGAAGAGGAGTGCCTCGACTCAGCAGCAGTTTCCTGAGTTGTGGCACGCGACCCTGCGTACAGGCGACGCAGCACATCCGCGCGCGCCACCGGGTCCGTGAGAAATTTGGTCACCGTGATGGAAGGAAACACCTGCATCACAATGTAGACCGAAATGTTGGACTCAAAACACTCGACCATCTCTAGCAAATGCTTGTTTTTTGGAAGGGTGCGCTGCACCCGGATCGACTCAGCTACGCGATCCCACATCCACTGTGCTTCGCCCAGGACACGCTTGTCATAGATACGGACCACATACGGCACTCCAGTGGCGATGCGCGTACAAAGGCGTGTGCGGCAATCAAAAGCACCGGTAGCAAGGACGCGACCCAGTTCATAGTTGCCAATTATTTGCCGCTGTATCGTGCCGGCACGGCAGATACTTCTCTCGCCACCAGCCTCGGAGCGCGTCGCATCACTGCAAGGGTTGGAATCCCTCGACGGTTGTGCCACAGGGTCACTTGTCTTTCCACCACCACTATACCTTCCCCCATTCCGTGCATCGTCGTTTTGTGCGACGCGCGAAGAGGGAGTGACCGTTACAGACATCGCACTCCCAGATTCACTCGCGGTTCCCGTTCGCCGCCTCTTCTAGCCTTAAGAGACGCAGGTAGTGAAGCCCTTTGTGGAAGAAGTGAGGAAGAGAGGGAAAGGGCTAGTTAAAAAAAACAAGTATTATTTGTGTCTTCTCCCTCTTTTTGTTTGAGAGCACTACTGTGTAGGAATGGGATGATGTTGCACCAGTGCCTGCACACGTACGCGCACCACCGATGAAGAAAAAAGTGTCAGGCGAGGTAGGTAGCGCCGGCAGAACACCGTAGTGGCTCGAGAGAGAGCCGCAATGCTGTTGATGTAAACGTGTACGAGGGAGGGAACACAGAGGAGAGATGCTGGCTACAAGAACAAAACCCTACGCTTTTGCTCCTCCAGGAAATTTTCGGCATTTGCTGCCCATAGACACGATCAAGATACCGCCTTAACGTCGATGTGCGAAGCTCTGCAGTGCCCTCACCTTTTCAAGACTAGGTCCTGGTTGACTAGGAGACTTCTTCATAAGTGCGCACCTGTATCTTTGACAGAATGCATCGTTCCCCGTGCTTCAGAGAAAGAGAGTTCTGCGGTTGTTGTAATGGTGGGAGGGTGATGCCTGCGAAGAGAAAAACATCGGCACGCCACCCCTATCTCGTCGGTTCTCCTCTCTCCTTAGGAGAGTAGTCAAAAAGGGAGGCGGAATGCATTACCTTCAGGCTTACTGCTTAGCATCGGAGGAGAAAGGGGAAGGGGAGAGCCGAGAGAGAGAACAGCCAACTGGTGTTGTCTGCTCTCCCTCTTCTTCATCCCTCCATCCTGCACACAGACACACACACACACACACACACACAGCCACACGAATCCAAAGAAATAAAGAGAGGCAAAAGCTAGGCTGAGTTAGGGGCGAAACGATGAGATCGGCGAGGCATACCAGGGGGTCTACAAGTAAGGGATGCGTTAAGAGAGCCAGCAATCTGTGTGGTCATGCTCTGGTGGTAGGAAGCGCACGGAGGTGGTAAGCCTCCTCACGCAACTGACCCACCAAAAGAAAAATGGTCCCCCCTTTTCTCCTCCTCGCGCTCCCCGATTTCCACCATCTTTCGCAACATCCCGTTCCCCTTTCGCATCGTGTGCACATTTTATGCGTTCACCGACGAGCCAACCATCAAAAAGCCATCTCTCTCTCTCTCTATCCCTCTTTGTCTTTCCCTCTAGCTCTCTCACCGCGGTACTTCATCACCAGAAAGCTCGCTGTACGTCTTGTGCCGAATATCGTCTCGGAAATTGTTGTACCGATTCATCGCCTTTTTCTGCACTCTCTCCGTCAGAGAGCGGTCACCGTACGTTGTAGCGCTATTTGGGTCGTTCTCATCCTCCACCTCTCCCTCCATCTGGTAGATTAGCGTCTTGTCCACCGCGTCGACGAGCCACGTGGCGACGGGTTCTCCCACCGGCGAACATCCAAAGTACCGCTCGAACAAGGAGCCGAACTGGCAGTCGGTGACGCGGCCGACGTTCGGAAGGGAAGGGCTGCTCCACAGCGTTTGCCTGTATACAGAGCCGCCCAGACCAAGCATGTTCACCTCTCGTGACAGCGCGAGGCGGTGCAAGGCGCTTTCATTGTCCAGAAAACCATCCACCACGCGCGAAGAAGCATCGAAGAGGGTCTTGCCGGTATCTTCTATCGTCAGCTTGAACTTCAAGCCGGGAATATCGACTTGGTAGGGCGTGAGGTACCGTTGTGCGGCTGCGTCAAAGACCAGTGGCTGCTGGTTCAGGGACGTCGCCGAACGTTTTCGAGATGCATCTACACGCCCTTCCTGGGTCTCCCCGCCGGAGATAATGATCGGATTTTTATAATCGAGGTTCACGGAGAAAATTCGCTGTGGCAAGCGCCCCCAGCACAAGCTATTACATATGCTCCCCGCCAACCAACTTGTGCGCTGCCAGTGAATACGATCCAGTACCATGATTCGCATCGATAGCGTCGGGTGCGGCGCAGGGTCAATGAGGCGCTCCAGCCACGACTGTTTCGCAGGGGTGTTATTACCTACAATTAGCGTGACGAGGCCGAGGGGGACGACCGTCTCGCCATTCGCATTCACATAATTATTCAGCTGATTGCCCCCCGACGAGGGTGTGGGGGAGGAAGAAGGTTTCGACGAAGATGTACCATTGTCAGAGTTGTCGTTCTCTGCGGTACCGCTGGGTCGAGGCGCCGTCATACGCATAAAACCTGGTATCACTGATGGACCGCGTCGCCCGGCTGCAGTTTGCACGCTCTCCTCCGTAGGTGTGAGCGGCTTCACCGGGGGCGGCGCTACACCCTTTGGCAAAACCAGCTCACCAAACTGCTCAGCTTCATACCGCTTGTGGAGGCAGTACTGTAAGTTGGGCAGCGGCATATACCATGTCACCATGGCAGCATGCGCGGTCGAGATGGACGTCGTGACTTGATCCACGTCGGTGGGCTGCATCACGAGGTAATTGAGGGAGTCTCGAATGCGCCGTGTGCACCGAATCGACCCCTTCGCTGCTGCCGCAGTCGCACCGGACATGGGTAAAGGACTTGCAGCCAGACGTGATGAAAGGTGGAAGAGCGTGTTCAGCATGCCATGCGCTTTTTTGTGTGTGTATTGGTGGCCAAAAAGAGAGAAGGGGGAACAACAGTGGGGGAGGGAAGTTCTCACAAGGTCCAGTCGAGCAGAAGCATATGTTCGATAATGGAAGAGTTGGCCAGCACTCAAGGGAAAGGAGGCCAGGAGGGGAGGGGAGTACACACTATATATATATATATATATATATTGATGGTGCACAGGAAGCCATGCCGCATGATCACGCTTCACCAAGAGCCGCACGAAGGGCAATCGAGGGTGCTTCCCGTAGACCATAACAACTACCCCTCCCTTCTTGAGGACTACGGTACGTGAAATCAAGGGTCGTTTCAATCTCTACCAAAAAGAAGGATGAGGGATACGCACTGAAAGCGAGAGCATGGAACGAGTACGCTGCATAACGTGAGCGTGAGGCCATTTCCATCTTCTATGTTCTTCTTTTGCTTTTTAATATATACAGCATCTCTTCCTGACATGGCGCCCAGTGGACAACGAGGTGCTGGCCGTCGTGGATGGACCAGGAGGAATGCGCAGCCATCGGCGACCACCACACATGTGTCTTCTTTTATTTTCTTAGGTGAGTGCTCTGAAAGTGTGCATGATTCGTTGGAAAAGGTAGGAGTTTTGGGGGTCTGCCTCTGCACCCTCGGCTTCTGAGTTTTTTTATGAAGAAGTGCGATTTTCGCACGGAAAGGGGAACGAAAGGATCTGAATTAAAAGAAAAGAATACCATTCGTGTACAAGATGCTTGCTAAACAACGCAAATGCACCCCAATATACAGAGGAAGAACAGGTAGAAAGAGATAAAGAACATACAATCCCTAGTCGATGAGCAAAAAAAAGGATAATTCGAGAAGAAAAAATAAGACGTAAACATGCGATATATATATATATATATATCGAGAGATAGAGAGAGATAATGAGATCTGAAGCAGCCCCTTCCTCCTTCCCACACGACAAAAGGCGCTGAACAAGTAAAGGTTTCGCTCTTTCCTGCCGTCTTTATTGGGTATCCCACATGCTGAAAGACGAAACCACACACACAACACGCAAGAGGGAAGCAGGGAAAACTGAAGTATCCGAGACTGATCAGTGGATTCACGTTCGCCATTCCCCTCCTGCCCACCACGTTACTTTCCAAGTGTCTTCTTGTCAACTCTACGCAGATGCCCCACTTTGCTCCGTCGAATTGAAATTGTCCTCTTGATTATTATTGTGCTTCTCTTCGGTGTAGCCGGCACTGCTTTCCCATCCCTCCGGCTTCTTCTGATGAGGTGCGAACAGACAGGTAGACAAAGACAAAGCAAAGGGGGCAACGACTCACAAAAAAAGAAGTGAATCAGAATTGCAGCGGCGACGGCGGCACAGACGAAGATGGAACGACACGCGAGAGAAAAATAGCAATAATCAAGAGGGCAATTCCGATTCGACAGAGCAAAGTGGGACATCTGCATAGAGTTGACTAGAAGACACTTGGAAAGCCATGATACGTGTTGCATCTCACTCATGCGATGGTCGTTGTACGACGGCGGAGGTGCTTCATGCGCCGCATGAGCGCTGTGAACTCCCGACGCCGGCGAAGACGCACCACGAAGAGCAGAACCCATGCCAAGACAGAAACGGAAGTGATGGGGGACGCTGATCTAGAGGAGAAGCAGTGCGTGTAGGACCGATGCGATGCGGCTGTAGGACCGGGCTGTGGGCCGGCAGCGAACATTGGAGCTTTCTTCACCGAGTACGGAGCCTGAGAGGTGTTCAGCGTGGTGCACCGCGTCGAGGGACTGCTTTGTAGCTGAGGGTAGTTTCGGCCGAAGCGGTGTAGCAGCGAAGTCCCCCCGCCGGGTGTGGTTCCTTGATCATCATGAAGGCCCCCGCCACTCATCGGTCTGGAGGACGGACGATACGCTTGTGAAAGATGTGGGGGTTTTGGCGGTAGCGTGGAGCGGCTCGCATCTAATGGCACAGCCAACAGCTCATGCTGCTGTGGCGATCGATGCAGCCTCAAAGAGTCTCTCTGTTGGGAAATGGGAAGAGAAGAAGATCTTGGTCGACTCAGAAAGAAACTGATGGGCGGAGGCACTTGCTCAAGAGATTGAGCCCGTGACGACAGTAAACGCTCCCTTGATGAAGGCGCGCGTCTGTCGTAATTCTCAGAGGTGGAAGACTCCAATGATACGCTCTGCAAGGCGTGGTGGGCCTCGGAAACTGAAGGGCCAGCACTCCGGGTCAGCGAATCCACATCTTTTCCGCTGCATTGGCTTGATGATCTGTCTGAGTTTCGTTTTTTCGGTGGTGTCGTGGGTGTTGCGGCCTCCGTCCGACGCGCGGATGAAGAGTGGGAGTGTTTCACCTTGGATTGGGCAGTGGCCCCCATATTCTGCGGCATCATTCGTCGTCGAACGACGGCTGCCGAGTTGATCCTCACGGAATCGCTTGTAGTCATGGGGGCAACCTGTTGAAGTCGTCGTGCGGCCTCCACCATTTCGAAGCGAAAGGCATGACGCCGTCGGCCGTAGGTACGAAAGAATGCGTGATGCTGAAGTTGGGCAAGGCTCAGACGCCTGCTTGGGTCCGCGTGAAGCATGCCGATAAGCAGTTCCATTGTAACAGGCCGCACACCTGCACGGGCAAGTGCGAGCACGAGCGGGAGATTTGCCCGTGCCAGCGACGAGTTCAAGAATTCCTGAAGGGGCACCATCATCGCGGCGGGGTCACGTTTGAACTTGCGCTGGGCTGCATTCTCGAAGAGCGCACGTACCACCTCAGTCACCACAACCGTATAGGCCGGATGGGCTTCAGCAGCAGCGGTGTACGACTGGAGTTTTCCGCGAGTCACGCGACGGTATTGTGGTAACGGAGGTAAGCGACCCATCATCATGGTGTACAGGAGCACACCGACGGCATAGACGTCGGTTGCAGGAGTCACGTGCTGAGTATCTACCCATACACGATAACGCAGGCATCCTTTATCTGACTGCTTCCCAGTTCCGAAAGGGCTCGGTGATGTTGCAGCACCGGTCCTACGTTCCTCAGCCGCTACCTCCAGCAAGACTAGCTCAGGGGCTGCCAGATGTTGCAGGAGGAGGGCTTCATATTCGGCATCACTGAGACTGTCCACGCCACCCTCCAACATCACGGAATCATCGTTTGGGAGGTCTCCCTCCGCCTCACTTATACAGCAGTAACCACTGAGGGAAAAGGTGGGTAGAACAGTTTCACTCTCAAGCGCACCGCCACCGCGCATGTAGGGCATCCTTTTGATCTCCTCGGCTAGCTTCAGGCAGACATAACCATTCATCACAGCGCGCTTTGATGTTTTAGGCCCGGGCAGCCCGCTTGAAGCTGTCGCTGCCGGTGTAGGTTCAGCCTTGAGTACCCTGCCTGGCTCGAGAAGTCGGTCGGGCAATAGCGGCAGCAGATGATCCGTGAGGTGCACTTTGCGCGGTGTCTGCTCTTCTTCTTTGGAGTCCGATGTGCTGTCTTGCCGATATACAAAGATGTTATTTGGTTTCAGATTGCCGTGAATGATGCCGACTCGATGAAGACGTGCCAAAGCGGTGCAGATGCCCCAAACGATGTCTGCCGCATCGTGCGGGCTCAGCGCGTGCTCATCCTCCTTAGCTAGGGCTGCAGCCACAGATGCGCTGATCATGTCGGGCGCAGTATGGACCGCACGTTCCGCCGCGCGCTTTTTCACCTTATCCGTTGCTGACGTACCTTTAAGCCAGCGTCCCACGTGGCGCCGCAGCCTATCCAAGGCATTCTCAGTGAGGACAGGTGTGGTTGCCAGCTCTGCCGCAACATCGTTGCCACCGTAGACGGCAGTGGTGTTTACCCACGCAGGCATAACTGTAACAGGCAGCCGCCCCCGCCCCCAGCGTTCCTGCAGAATATTCGACAACACATCCGCGTCGTCAACGTAGTCCCGAGCAAATAGAAATACGGTGGGATGGGGCAATGGTGCCTGCAGCGAGGAGCGGCTGCCACTGCGGCTGCCGGTACTACCTCTTCTCGATCCTCGACGGTGGATCGTAGGCGGCTGAACTGCCACATCCAAAGCCCAGCCATGCTCTCGAAGTTCGTCTCCATCAAGAATAGGCATTGGTATTCTCCCGGAGGCGGTGGAGTCGCAGCTAGAGCCTAGGAAACTCGCGCAGAAACGCACAGCACCCTCAATATCGGTACCACTGGGGCTGCCAAAGGTCTGCCGGGACCTTTTCTCTCGGGTGTCACGCAGCATGCTGGCGAGGGTGTAGACGTCCACAATCCCAGCTACATGCCGGAGGCGCCGCCGACGCTGCTCCCACAAGAGCAGCGATACATCGGGCACAAGCTGTACACGGGACCATGAGACATCCTCATCCTCCACTACTTCACTTGCACGCTCGCGGTAGGGAGGAAGCGTCACCGCCACCGCCTTTACTACCACTGCCACTGACGTGGAACGGGACGACCCAGCGAGGGTACGCGTGCGCTCCATCACCTGCGCAGGCCCGCGGGCACTGGCCTCGAGGGGACGCACAAGGTGATGGGTATTCTCCAACCAGTGCCAGAGCTGCTGCTCCATCACCTTCTGTACGTCACGCGCGACAGGCTCAAGCTGGAAGTGGACTGAACGCGCGAAGCACGACGGCATTCGCACGACAGAGGGCCTTTTCACGTGGTCAGTGTTACTGCGCTCCCTCGCCGTGGCTGGCACGCGAGTTAGTGCGGAAGTGACCAGCCGTTCTGCCATTGCTGTCTTTCTTTTGCCTCTCGTCTCAGATGGATGCGATATGGAGGTGAAGAAGAACCAAATGCTCACAATCTTATGCCTCTTCTCAAAGCATCCATTTATCTGCGAATATATATATATATATATATTGGTAGATACAATTCAATGTAGTTCCGGTTTGTGTTGAGATTAGATTGCCACCGTTTTTCTTTCTGAGCTTCCCATAATGGAAAGGGAAAGGGAGGCTGAGCAGAAGAGGAGGGGGTGCGGGCAGCGCCGGCAAAATACGCAACAACAGTGACGTGAAGGTGGTAGAGGGGAGAAGAAAAGAAAAAAGAACGGAAGAGAGAGCTCAGTGGGATGGGAAAACAACAGGAGGTTCACAGAGAGGATCAAAAGGATGCGTGCCTCAAGCACCACTTGAATTTAGTAGGCCGGCTTCTGTAAAGCGAGTAGCATCTTCCGCTCCCTCTTCTTTTCTGCACATCTATACTTGGACGAGATGAATACACCGCCATGTTGTAAAACCCGTGTACGGCGTACGGGTTACCTTTGTTTTTTCCTCACAGAAAACTTTCTCTCTCTTGTCTGCTTCCCCACTCGTCCTTCGGTTTTTTTTGCAAGCGTGTTTGACCAGGTGGTCTCACGAAAATGCCGTTGGGGGTAGGGTGGGGTGGGGGCGGGCATGAAGAAATTAAACGACGAAGGAGTAGACCGGGAGGAGCTCTTTGCCCTCCCCCTTCTCGCTCACTGCTGCAAAGAACATAGAAGAGAAAAAAATCCCTTCAGCTTTATCGTACGCGATAAGCAAGTCCTCGTTGCGCCCGTTGTTTGTTAGCGCCCAACTTATCTTCCTTGACGGGAAAAAATCCTGATGCTGCATCGCCCATCCAGGATGCGTTTTCTTCTCCAACATTTCCCTCGCTCTCACCACCGTTCCTTTCCCCCCCTCTCGCTATCTTGATCACCTCTCTCTCTCTCTCTCAATGAGTAGCAACAAGTTGTCCGTAATAAAATGGCGCCTTCGATGATCACCTTATGCGACTCATCTATCAAGATTCAGGATATACTGAAACCCGACAATGATCTGTAGAGAAAGGAAAACAAGAGGGAGGTGGTACCGAGGCCACCACAAGAGAACCGTATTTCTTTTTGGTACCATCTTCAAGCCTTCGAAGGGTATCCTCACCGCTGATCCACGCGATGCAACCCTCCCCCCTCTCTTCTTCTCTCTACTCCTTTCACTACCCCAGCTGTGTCACTTCGATAGCGGTGACGCTAGAGAAGTCACGGTAGAAGCGAAGAGTACGTAACACATTCAGTATGAAGATGAGAGCGGCAGGCATGTGGCAGAACGAGCAGAAGTAAGCGAGAGGGATGGAGAAAGGATGCTCTTGAAGGTCTTCGAGAAAGGGACAGACACAAGGAGCCGCGGCATCAGAGCGAAAAGGTGGGCAATGCAGTGGACCAGAGGACGATGCGATTCGCAGCGATGGAAAATAATTCTTATGCGCTTCTCGAGGAAGCGTCGTACATGCCCAAGGTATACCTTGATCGAGTTCGAACGACACGCAAGTATGAAGAGGAGGTGCTCACTCCAAAGAGAAGTAAACCGAGTAGGAGGAGCAGACACGTATGGCAGAGTGAAGACGCGCACGCAGTGATGTATCGAAGATCTCTGAGGTCGCTCGTAATTCTCCAAAGGATACGAAGCAAGAGATGAGGCAAAAATTGAGGTTGGACTTCTGCACAGAAAAATGGAAGACTTCGGGAACCGGCAAACGCCATGACGCCGCATAAAGCGTTCATCCTCCTCCGCTATCGGCTCACATGATCCCTCTCTTTTTCCATCTTCCATAGGGTGGACCAGCTTGAGTCACCTCAGCTTGTCCTTAGTGCGCGTTCTCTCGACCGCAGGAGTTTTCCTTCTCGCGGGTGAAACGGCATCCTCTCTTCCCTGCCATCGTCTCACATCACCTGCACAATCCTTCATGGGCCTGAACCTACCCTCCCTCTCCCCCGAACGCACAGAAACAGAGCACGGGGAAAAACATGTTGGAGACATCAGCTGCTGCGAACTTCGTAAAGGCCATTCTCCGTCACATAGCGCACCCACGGCGTCGTACGATAGTTCGACCGCTCTGTCACAGTCACATAACGTACCTGCAGGCCCGATGCAGCGAAATACGGAATAGAGAAGCGCACCTTCACGGGCATTCGAGACAAATCTTGAAGATCGCTGCTACGAATACTGGGCAGATGGAACTCTGTCGAAGAGCTAAAACGTTTATTTCCAGCGACTTTTCCTAACTTCCAAATAAGGGTGTTGATGCGCGGGGCGTACGTAAAGCTGCCTACTTGGCAGTCCGACTGTGGCTGGTCGGCGTCCGTGGGGATGGGAATGTGCACTTCCATCTCATTGGACGTGAGACTCGCGCGATACTTCGTCTCCAGCGTGCACGTTACCTTGACGCGGGAGGCACCGTGATGAAAGAAGGAGCAAAACACTTTAATCGGCTCCCGAACACGTTCATTGAAACGGTAAGTAAGAAGCGTGAACTCCCCATCTGGAGGCACAAAGGTAATCTCGCGCTCACGCTCGAACTTATTCAGCTGGACACACTCATGGAACGTGATATCATCGAACTCGATCGACCGATCGCCCCGGCCCTTTCGGTCTAAAAGTATTTTATCGTTGATGCCGAGGGTACATTCTGGCATACCGGACAGACAGCTCAGCATCTTAATGGTCCCGACGATCGCAGAGGAAAGCGTCTCTCCTCTTTGATCAGCCAAGAGATCAACTTTCTCAATGACATCCAGGAAAAGCTGGTTCTTTGAATAATGATAATTACGTGGCAGACGCCACGGTGTGGTGCCAGCCGCGCCAGTCACTGCAGAGGGTAGCTGACTTTGCGTGAAGGTAGTTTTCGTCCCCAGCACGTTGGTGAGGAAGGTGCTTTGCAGGATGTACTCGCGCAACGCCTTCTCCTCTGTGAACTGCGGAAACCCGAAATCGCACATCTCGTCAAGCAGTTCATACACGATGACAAAGTTATCTTGCACGGTTTCCTGCGTGACCTTTTTGAAGTACTCGTTGAAGACAGAGACGCAGCGACGCAGAAAAGCAATTTGCTGCAGCGAGCAGGTGTTGATGTTGCTCACAAGCAGCAGATACACATCATTCTCCCGCACAAAGGTATAGGTATGGCCCTGTTCCTCGAAGACGGGAACGATACGGCCCTCTTCCTCATCGATGACGTGCTTCTGAAAGACCGTGGTGACGTCCTGCGAAACATCCCCCCGGTAGCTACGGAAAATCAGGGGGCTTCCTTTCGAGTCTAAGATGTGGAATGCGGATGCCATAGCTGCACCTGCACGGACACCTAAACCATGAATCAGAAAAAAAACAGATGCGAAAGTAGCGTGCGTATACGTCAATGTGTACGCGTAGCGGTCAGAGTTGTGGCGATGATGGGAGACAGAGCAACTATGGCAGAAAGGAGTCTCCAAAAAAAAAAAGCAGTGCATCAGTAGAGAGGTAAGCGTATAGTAAAGTAAAAGGATATCGTATGAGAGGATCACATTGTGTTAGCAAGGTAGATGGAAGGGAACGCGAATTTGCTTCTCGCACTCCTTTGCCACACTTCTCGCGACGGAAGAAAGTCTAAGAGGCGGGGGAAAAGATGGAGAGGGTGCGAGGTCCACCTCACTCGGACTAACAAGTTGTCGCAAGCAACTCACAAAGCCAAACGAGAATAGGTGGGGGGGGGGGCGGGGCAAGTGGATGTGAGGCTCCCAACGCACGAAGAAGAGAACAAAAATGAGGGAGGCCCCTCGTTGATGACTGCACCGATAGTAGGCATCCAAACTAATGCACTCGATTCAGCCCCGCCGGAAACTTAAAGGACTCGATCCAGGCACCTGCGTCTCTCGCTCCTTCTTGTTTGGCTTCTCGTCATGTTTGACCATCCCATCCTGATGATCACTTGGCGTATATGCGCATGTATGCTGTTCGCATTTCGACGCATGACAGGATGCTCCAAGGACCTGCATATTTTTTTTGTGAGGATAGGCAGACTTTCCTCCGCCGACCAAACACCTCACCACCATCGTCCACCGACACGCCGAAGAGTGGCCTGACGATGATGGGCGGCTACACTACGAGGATGAGGTCCGCGCCGATCAACAACGATCGAACCACCTCCCTTAGCTCGCCTCGGAAAACTAGACGACTGCATCGTGTGTGTGTGTGTGGAGCGGGGGAGGGGAAGGGGGCGAACAGGATGAAAAGACTTTTCATCAATGTAGACGAGGAGGGAAGCCATCTCAACTGAGGATGCCCTCAATACTGCCCGGAGAGTAGGGCAGCACCACCTCAGAAGGGAATAGAAGAAGAGACAAGATGCTATTACACAGCCGTTCAGTTCTTGCACTTCTCTCCCTGTCTTTCTCTGCTGCGTGTCCATTGCACATGATCATGCCACACTCGCTCATCATCCCCTCTCGCTTTGAGCAGAAACGCATACACACGCGCCACGAGTTTTTCCCTTTTCCATGACTTTGATGAGTGGAGAAGGTGAGTCAAGCTGGAATTTCAATCTGTTGCCCATCGTACGCAAGTTCCACCGAGCGCACACTCGTCAGAAAGCGCCGCATCCGTTCACGCTCCTCCGCCTTCGCTACTACTGCGCTACCGTCCCTTGATGAGCCAAGCGTCACCTGCGCAGCATGCATTTCCATCTCGAGCTCTTGCAAACATTTGGCTTTCATGTCGGTGAGCTCCTGCGCGAGCATCACATTGGTGCTGTGGTGCTCAAGGCTGCAAAACATGCCCACGAAGTAGGTGCGGCTCGGCATCAACATCTTCACGAGTGGCAGGGCCTCATCAGCGCAGTAGTGGGAGGCGGAGGGTGCCCCGTGTTCCGCTAGAAGATCCAAAATAAGGACGTCGATTCTCACGAGATCCTGCAGGAACGCCATCGACACGGCTGGAATATCGCTCACATCGGAGATATACACTACACAGCTGCCGTGTGGCGCTTCCGGTGACGCAGATGGGTGGCTCTTGAACGACGTGCCACGGCCGAACACCCATGCCATGGAGATGTAGCCCTTGCCGTGCTCTACAGGGAACGAGTAGAATGGGATGTCTTCACCATC
The DNA here is from genome assembly GCA_030849085.1 of Borovskyia barvae. NCBI lineage: Eukaryota > Euglenozoa > Kinetoplastea > Trypanosomatida > Trypanosomatidae > Borovskyia > Borovskyia barvae. Next base: position 114,901 of record JASAOM010001089.1, on the reverse strand, counting down.
TTTACACTCTTCCCCGTTCCTGCTTTCAACTTTGTCGTCGTGATCAAGCGGTCCAAGCGGGACATACATGCGCTGCGGCAGCAGCTCATTCATAAAAAACACATCCATTACCGTCGATGCCCTGGATAAATCGTCGGGCTCGGCCTTCTCTGCGAGAGCACAAGCGTAGAGATCACGCGTGGCGGGGGCGGCACCCACGAGTGTACTAGACTTTACCAGGTCCGGCGAAATCATGCCGATTTGCTCCAACGTCGGTGGTGTCAAGAATGTGGGGATCCGGCGTAGGGAACGTGGCATCAGGGACTTGATAGCATCACCTTTTGAAGTAGGGTCTCTCCCCTGCAGAGAAGGGGAAGAATTTGCAGACGCTTGTAGCTGAAAGCGCACGGCAGCTTCCGCCTGCATGGCGCAAAGCTCCTCTACGCAGTGCATCGCATCAGCATGCCCGTGTGTGACAAGCAGCGCATCAACGTATTGAACCCGCATCGGGGCCAGAACGCGCATGTATGCATTGCGGAATGTCTTGCCACAATCTACTAGGATATGATGCCATTCTTCCTCCTCTCTCTCCGCTGCTTTCGAAAAGAGAAGTGAGATTAGCAAGGAGACATTGTTACGCCTGTTGGGCCCGTCTGGGTGGCAGATGGCATCACGGCAGGCGCAATTCGTCGTGAGATGTCCTATAACAGGGATGGCACAGGAAACACCTGTACCTACAAATGTCAGCCGCATGATGTCTCCCCCTATTGCTCCAGCAGATGTTGGCATCGATGCTTTTATGGTGTCCTTCTTGCTGCCTTTTCGAGCCTCCAGCGTTCACGTTATCTGCCTACCAGAGATAAGGGGAGTGTTGGCGATACTGTGTATCCGCATGGGCGTGCTTGAGTTTTCCACTTACGAAAGCTGGACCGTCGTACTTGCGAAAGTTTTGTCAGGTGGCAGGGAAGAGAAGATCGTAAAGGCAGGTGGAAACGTTCGAAAGAGAGAAATCATCGACTTTCGGCAGAGGGGGGGGGAGGGAAGGTCATCGCTGATGCTCATCACGGATCGCAGCTTCACCGAATAGCCTTCCTCCACCCATGCCTGCGTGCATGCATCGGATGCCGACAGACATGTAGGTGGTGAGGCACATAAGCATCTCGACGGGAAAGAGGCATACGACTACTTTGCTGTTTGATTCAGTGAGGCTTGCCCTATTGGGTCATTCTGTCTGATCTCATCGAGATGCGACTGCTCCGCCCCCTTTCCGGCTCCCTCATCCGCGTGTCTCAGCCAGGCGCTCTTCTCCTCTGTCTTCTTCTATTTCCACTCCGCTCGCGAAATCATCCCCACGAGAGCCTACGCGGGGAGGGAAAAGGTGGAGGAAAGCAGAGTTGGGGAGGGAGGGCGGGAGAATCGAAGCCGGAAGTAGATGGTATACCACGTTCTCTGTGCTTCATCAGGATCACCTTTCATCAACGAAACAATGCGTTTCCTTTCGTCGTCCGAAATTCGAATGAAAAGGAGGATGACGACCGGCCAGCGCCAGTCATGGCTAGCTCCCGGTATCCCCTACCGACAGGCGCCTCTTTCCGTCCCTAACCTCCCTCAGCCAGTAAAGCGGGAGGGACCTTCCACTACTCCCATCTCTTTTCTTATTATTTTTTGAGCCTCTGCTGATCACCTGGCGTCTACGCCTCCTTCGGAGAATCCCCAATACATCTTGAGGTGCACAATGTCCCTCTCTCCCTTTCCGCGATCGCCCCTGATTGAAGATAAGAATAAAAGAGAGGAAGAGGGTGAAGCTAGCCTCAGATGCAGCTCCCGCGGTGGCTCCTGCAACTTACAGCGGCAGGGTCACTTGCATCCCGTCGTAAGCAAGTTCTAGACACTCTACCTCGCCCGTCCGAAGCTGACCGGATGCGATGCAGCTGTCTAAAGCTTTCTGCAGTTCTTCCACCCAAACAGTATGCTCGAGAGCGCAATACATGCCAACCCCGAAAACGTAGCGTGGTTTAAGGATGGTGACTAGTGCCATCATATCGTCCTCGCAGTAATGCACGGGACTCGTGCGTCCGGCAGGGGAAAGACAGTCCACGTACAGGACGTCAATTCTCACGAGATCCTGCAGGAACGCCATCGACACGGCTGGAATATCGCTCACATCAGAGATATACACTACACAGCTGCCGTGCAGCGCTTCCGGTGACGGAGACGGGTGGCTCTTGAACGCCGTGCCACGGCCGAACACCCATGCCATGGAGATGTAACCCTTGCCGTGCTCCACAGGGAACGAGTAGAACGGGATGTCCTCACAATTCCCGTTCTCAACAGTGGTGCCTGGAGGAGCGGCGGCAGTAGCCACTTTAGACGTGATGGGGAGGTGCATCCGTGACGGCTTCGTCTCATCCATCAGAAACAAATCGAGCGCGGTGCTTCGTCGAATGCCAATGTTGCGCCATCCAGCTTCCTTCGTCGCTGCGAGGGATGCACGCTGCTGCAGACATGCTGCCTGCTGCGCAGCATGCTCTGCTGCGGTGGCCGCTGCTGGTCCGCTTTTCACGCTATTGCGTATAATGTAGTCGACCGATTTCTCGAGCGTCTTGAACGTACTGAGGGAGAGGTAGGTGGGGATGAAAGAATCGATCACCCAGTCTCCCGTAGAGATCATGTGCATGGTCTGCAAGTCGCGAAGGTCGTCCAGCCCGGCTACGGCATCAGCATGCCCATGAGTAAGCAGAAGCGTGTCTACGGTGCGAATGTTGCACTTGATCATCACCTTGAAGTAGGCGTCCCGAAACGTCTTCCCACTGTCGATCAGGATATGCGCCACCGGTTTACCGCCCACGTAGTTGCCGCTTTTCTCTGTATCAAAGCGGGAGTGAGACGGACCGGTTGCTTTTTTTTTGCCTTCTGATACCTCCGCGTCCGCCTCAGATTCTTTCATGTGATATTTTTCTTCGCTTCGAGTCTCCGTCACCCCACTGCTCGTTTTCGAGATCTCTGGAAGATCACGACGGGGAAGTGTCAGCAGCAGGCTGATGTTGTTGCGGTTGTTTGGGCCCTTGGGGTCTGCAACGGCATGCTCACATGCACAGCCGAGGCCGAAGTGCCCGATTACCGGCACCCCCGTGGAAACACCAGAGCCCACCACGGTGAGGGTCATGTACCCTGGAGGTGGCGCTGGTGCAGGCCCATCTCGAATGTCAGAGCGACTTATCAATGGGGCAGCCATGAACGCCTAACGCAACAGCTAGCGAAAGAGAAAGGGAGGGAAGTCGGGTGGGGTAACACAAAGGGGGTCGCTGCAGCGCTGAAAAAAAGAGGGAAAACAACTGTTAGCCCAATTTGTTTTCAATTTCTGAATTCACTCGCCGAGCAGGCTAGTAAGAAGTCAATATCTGTTTCTCTCTCTCTCTCTACGGATATATATCGATCGATGAATGGAAGAAAAGGGGAAGGGGAGGGACAAAAGAGAGAGAGAGAGAGAGAGAAAGTGAAAGCGAAAATATTTTCTGGAGTGTGTGCCCACCAGACGCTGCACTGCTGATGTCGCTCCTAGACAGTGCTTTCTCAGCAGGAAAAGAGAGAAGCGAACGTAAACGGAGCTTTTTTCACATCGTTCGCCAAGCTCAGCCCCTTGGGCCTTAAAACGCAGACCTGGAAACATCCAAAGACGTGCACACTCGAATGCGCATCTGTTCAGCTAGTACAACTATAGAAAGGAGGACACCCATGCAGAGCCCGCAAGCTGAAACTCCCCGAAAAAGCGCATCCCCTGCCTGCTTGCGTTCCCTTCGCATATGCCAAAGAAGCATGAGCTCCGCTGACGTGAAAGCGTTGGTGCGGGGGAGTGGAGCTGACCTCCTCGCCCATTATCACGATAAACCCGTTCCCTTTTCTGTTTTTTGTTGTTGTTCTATTCGATCCTCACAGTATCAAATTTCATGGAAAATGAATTCAGTATCAGCACCAAAATAGAAAAGGGGTTGGAAAGGGGGCTTCGTGCTTCTTCAGACACACACGCACACACACACATTCGCAGGGCCCAGTGTGAATGGGAATTACTCCGTTCTTTCTTTTCTGTTCGGTTGTAAGCTGCTGAGCCGCAGCACGCGCCAAGACGAACGAGGACATATGCACTTCAGTACACGAATATATATATATATACACACACATTGTCATGTCAAGAGCCAGCTCAAAAGCTGCGAGGCTGATGGAAAAAAGCGAGAAGAGATGGCGTAGAAAGTGATAGGAGGGTGAAGTGGAACGAAGGGGGATCTATTCGCCATCTCGTTTGCCAATTGTGTCTTTCCTTTGATCTACGGAAGCCTTACAGTGTGAATGACCAGCTTCGATTCACACATGAAATCCACGGCGGCCCACAAAAAAGTGAGAGCGAGAGACGCCAACACCAAGATGAAGGCTGTCACGGCACTGACGGTGGCATCTGCGTTGAAGTCTTAGTTGACGCTACTCAAATACAGTCCACGCAGCAAGACATGCTCCACGCTCATACCATTCGTCTGCAGCGCCAACACCAGCTGCCACTGAGCTTTTTCCCAATGCCGCTGGTACCTCTAACACTTCCAGGAGAGACTCTCGGTTCTCCGTAGTGTAGAGGGGAAGAAGCACACGCTGCTGATGCGCAGACTGATGTGCAAGACGCGCGGTGAGCGATGTGAGATGAGAGGCCGTGTCCGTCGTGCTGGCGACCCATCTCCAACGCAAGGAAACATCAGTGGAGAGCATCGATTCCCCAGCCTTATTACTGCCGCCACCAGCCCCGCTGAGAGCGCATCTGCCGGCTGCATCGACGTTCACTGAGTACAATCTGAGACCTACAAACACGAGCTCATCCGCCCCGCGTGGAACGAGGGTGGTACCACTCCCTGTAGTTGCTGACTGCGAGACCTCAACCTGCGGCACAAGCTGTTCTAGTGGCAGTTGTCCTGCTCTGGCGCAATGCTGCTTGAAAGCTGTGAGGAACGAGCCTGGAGAAAAGAGAGAGCCGAGCCGCACGGGGTTTTTGGTAAGTTGGCCGTTCTGCGCAGCCGTGGCTAGTGCCAGAAGGTGCGCCACACGCTGCTGTACATCTGCCATCCACATGCCAACGAAAAGGGAGCGAGAAGCGCTTCCTTGAACGCTGCGCAGATGTGCTGCCCATGCTGTTGGCACGTGGTCTTTCATGAGATCATCTACCAGTGCACGATGTACAGAGCTTGGTGTGCGCTCCTCCATCACGACCTCACCAAGCTCCTGCACGTCTCCGGCAACATGGCGCACCAGCGCAACAGCAGCAACGCTCTCTCTCTGAACCGCTAGCACAAGTGGAGGCGCGACACCGCCCGATTTCCGAGCGGTGCCACCCGTTTCACGAGAAGCTGCACTGGCAATTGTATTGTCGCTTGCGTTTTCTTGCTCTTGCAGCGCGATGGCATGTTGCACAAACGGATGGCGTTCCAACTTCTCAAGTGCATCGCTCAACTGCGGCTTCCATGCAAGACAGTACGCCCGCACGGTGGCCGCCCAGCGAGTGGCCTGCAGCGTACCTTTTCGGGGTGTTCCCCTACCCGCCCCTACGCCGACCACCTCCTCCCCCTCTTCAACGACATCTGAGAAGGTGAGTTCGTCGTCGAGTACGCCTTGCACTAAGGATAACCGCTCCACAACAGCCAGAGCGCTGTGGGCGCGCGTCATGCGGTCAGCACCGATGGGCAACGCCAACCATGACGGATCGCTGCTGCCTCCTGGCAAGGCGTGAATCCATTGAAGCAGTTCAGCCCGTGTGCGCCCTGTAATCGGGGGTGGCAGCGATGTACTAGTGGCCGACTTTGATACCAGCTGCGCTCCGTCCTGCAGCACCTCCGGGCAGAGCCATCTTTGACAAAAACTTTCGAGAATGTGCTGGTCAAACAGATTGCTCATCTTCCCACCGTACACCGTGGTCGCGACAATGCAGCGAAGCGCCTTCCATGAAATCGACAGCGTACCATCCGGTAGCGCCGTCCGCTTCTGGCACCACGCCCTCACCGCCTGCACAACGCGTTGGTATTCCACCTCCGTGTATTCGTAGGCCTCGCTCCACCCCAGTGGCTTGTACAGAATACGCTCGGTAACGACAGAATGCAGCCAGGCAGCTGCGAGGCATAACCGCTGCAGAGCAGTGTCATCCTCCGTGCTGACGTCTGCGATGGACTCTGCTTCCCCACTCCCGCCAATGGAGGTCATCATACATGTTATTGCAGGATATTCGCCATACGTCTGCAAAAGTGAGGACTGCATCCCTGGTGGAGCCTCATACACTATCATAACGGAGGATTCAATGAGGTTGATGGGCAACACCTTGGACAGTGGCGCCCCAGCGCCACTACTACCAGTATCACGCTCTGCGGTGAGGAACAGGCGAAAGTTGCTGTTGAGTCGGCCTTCGCTACGCCTAAAGTGCAGCTCTCTCTCCAGTTTGTCCATGAAACTGCGTGCGAAGTGGATGTTCTTTAACAACACCCAGCCACCAGTCTTCATTGCCTCAGCCGCATACGCGTTGGCGCTCTCCATACTCTCCATACTGCCCATGGCCACCACGCGGAGAGCAATGTGAGTGCGCTGCGCCAGCTCTTCCACACGCAGAGCGGGGTCGAACATGGTATCGGCAACCATCAGCAAAGGTTTTGACGCTGAGAGCTCCCCCATAAGCTCCTCAGTGAGGTCGTTCGTCTGAGGAGCGAAGAAATCCTCAGTGAAGAGGGAGGTTGAGGAGGTAGCGAGGGTTGATACCGTCTCATCCGCCATCCCCATCTCTTTGGTAGAGAAATATTCTGCGAGAAGATGCTGGACGGCTTCGTTGAAGGCATCGCGACGTGTGTTGAGCAGGATAAGAGAGAGAAGCAACAATCGACGGACTCGACTCGCACCGCTTGGAAAGCATTCAGGGGTTAGAGCTGACTCGCTTGTGGGTACAGGCGCACTCGAGGTGAGAACCGCTTCCCATGCCCCGGCTTGTGTAGACAAAGTTTGTCTTACCTCTTTAAAAGCTGGCTTGCTGAGCAGGAATCCAAGTGCTTGACGGCCTTGCGCAGCCAGATTGGGGCACGCACGGCGCACAACTGGGGGCAGAGCAGCAAGTGGAGCCGACGAAGTGCTGTTATCTCCCAATGCCGCCCAAGGATCAGCCAAGTTCGAGCGCGACGGTGCTAATGTCGAAGAAGCGCTTGAAACGCCTCCACTGGCTTCGCTGCTGCTAATTGGAATACGCAGGCATTCCATAATCCATTCCCACTCCTCCGGAGCTACGGAAGATCCTTCGCCATAATGACGGGTGCCGGAAAAGCCGCCAGCAGTCGACAGTGACGATGCTATTAGTGGGGGACTATTTGGCGAGGATTTGAAAGCGCTCACATTCATACTGCTGCGTAGCTGTGCCAGCCGCAACGCCCACACAAGATGGTCCTCTTGGAACAGCCCACGCACCACGCGGCGATGCAGCAGCACAAAGATACAGTAGGTGAGCTGCGATAATCGCAAGGTGGCGCCGACTGCTTCGGAGGCCCCTTCCGTAGATGGTACCGTTAGCGGCGGCAGCGCACTCAAGGCATCCTCCAACACCCGCAGCACGAAACTAACGTCGTAACGGTAGTACGGGTTCAGCTCCTCCAAGCATTGTAGTGCAAAGTGCGCCTGCGCCACCACCGTCGCTATGGGCCTGTACATATCCTCAACCCCACGGATCTCCCGCATGGATTCTTCGCTGCTGGCGATATCACCGGCGATGCGCATTGCTTCGTCCTTCAGCTCTTTCAGGCTTTCAATGAGAGCGTCGTTGTCGAGCAGACTACCCTCTGCTTCCGCAATACGGGTTAGCAGCTTCTCTTCCAGCACGCGCAATCGAAGCTGATACTCGCCCTGCATCTTCAACAAGTTCGAGCGCTTTTCGTCCACATCTGGTCGCTCATGAGAAAGGGTGTAATGCAAGCATTGGGACTGGAGCGAAGACAGCGTAACGGTGAAGTTCACCATGCAAACTTGTCCGGCAAGGTCCGGTGGGGGCTGAAAATTGGGATTGCGGGTGTGTAGGAAAAGGCGGAATGATGGCGCCAGGTCGACTTCATGGGGCCCAATTCGAGTAACGTGGCGTGTGCCGTGGCAGCGCAGCTCACCGTTCAAAAGCGGTGATACAGCAGGGTCGAGATGCTCTGCGTCCTCCATCAGCATTGGATAGCCGAAGCGCACCGCCATTTCGAGCTCCTTTGCATATCCGCTTCGGCTGAAAGAGGCCGTCGTGATTTTCTTCGAGGCATAGTAGCGGAGCAGAAAATTTGCAGCAACGCCGGTAGGATCGATTACCAGGACGTAACGCTGGCAGCGGTGCATAATGGCTGCGTTGTCGATGTTGAGTCGGTCCTTCGGCAATCCGGCCTCCTCCCACGCCAGCTGCTGCGAAGCAGGAGAAAGATACTCCGTTACACTGAGGCCATCTCGCACAGGGATATTCGCACGCTGCAAGCACGTGATCCAGCGCTGCATGAGGACACATTCGCGGGTGTGCTCGTCGTAGAAGCCCGAGTACGCGAGAAAGACAGCAGAGATGACGCAATCACCAACCGTTGTGTGGGCCACAAGGTCAGAGTTCTTCATTTCCTTTTCCCAGCGATCTCGCTCGTCGAGTAACTGGCGCAGCACAGTTTGAGCTCGCTCACACCTGGAAGATATCGCTAGAGTGCGCTGCTTCAGTTCAGCGATCTGGGCAGTCGCGTTCTGATACTCGCCCATGAGCTGCTGCAGCGATCGCTCCTTCTCTCGCACCTGCTCCTGTGCGACCGCCAATCCTTTCAGTTTCACCTCACGAGCTTTGATGAGCTCTTCGATCTTCGACCGCATCGGCGCAACCCGTTGGTAGATGGCAGAGTATTTGACCTGGAAGAAAACCCATTGCATGAGCGGTCCTGCGGCCTTCGAGGCTCGATAAGCCGCTTCCACCGTGAACTTGCTGTCTCGCATCATACCGCGCACGCGTTCACGAGCCGGTTCACTGATGTCATCCGGCCGGAAGGTGCGCACGCTGGCCATAAAGTCATCACGGCGTATGCAGTTCTTCAGCGACTCCCACTCGTCCCCGTTGCGCTCGCCCATCAGCACCGCCACTGCCTCAAGGGTGCGCTTTACCATCGGTGGCGGCATCGAGTAGGCACGAATCTCACGCAAGTACTCCGGCTTTACCGTACTGAGGGCTGCATCTGCCTCTCGCAGCGCTGGCTCAGCCTCCGCTAGCTCGACAGACAACTGACGCGCATCCTCTGAGATTTGAGAATGCTCTTCTTGCAGCTGACGCTCTAGCTCCTGCGCTGTTGCCTTTTCTCGCTTGGCCAGGTCCGTTTCGCTTACAATGCGCTCTAACATAATTTGTGCGCGCTGACTACTAGCTTCGATCTGTACTTCACTGTCTCGAAGAGCTGCCTGCTGTGCTGCGACTTCTGTCGATGTTTGCTGCAGCTTCTGTAACCCGCTGCGGAGGTGTGCAAGCGCGCCCATCGAAACCTGTTGCTTTTCTCGAAATATTGTCACGAAGTGCGACACGCAGTCAGTGAAGTGGCGCGGTGTCACAAAGGAGCCTTGATTGGCGTGCCGCACTCGCAGCGCCTGGTTGACGTGCTGGGTGCTTACGTGGATCGAGCATAGACTTTCAACCACAGCATCTTGCACCTCTACTTCTTTAGAAAAGGTCCCGTGGCAAGCAGAAAGCAACGGAATGCTTCCGATGCGCGCCTTGCAGACCTGCTGCAACGTTGCCGCATCCCAATCTCCAAACCAGTCGATAGTGCATCGGTTCACCAAAGCGGGACTGGCTACCGTACGCGATGTGAACTCACCAGAGAAAGGATTGATGGTCAACACAACATGAAGATAATCCCGAACGTTTGTCAAGAACCAGTGATAAAGTTCTGTGTCGTCGTGCACGTCAACCATCTCGTCCTTCGCCGCGTTGGTGGCGATACTAGCAGCGGCCGCTGAAGACGTATGTCTCCCGCCATCAGCGCCGGCGTCTCCGCCCGCGTCGTCATTCACTTCTGGATCCCTATGAAGAGCAGCGCGACGCGCGCCGAGGATACCGCCGCCAGACTCGACCGCGTGCCCAGAAATTCCACCCAGCACCGCTCCACTCAAGCTGACCTTCGCCCCACCACCCGTGTGAGAAGAGGCAGAGTAGCTTTGATTCGCAAGAACGGCTTCTCGAATTTCCTGCATCAATTTAGGCCACTCTTCCCCATCGAAGAGGCCAGGAACCTCACCAGAGGCGAGTAGCGCATTCATGTATTCGAGAAAACTGGGCTGCAAAATGTTGGTTTCGTCAAACATAAAACAGATGCGCTCACGTTTGCATCCCGCGCGACGCAGCACTCCCCGCAAGTCATTTTCAAAGTCTTCGAGGTCGTAGTTCCGATGCACCATCAATGAGAATGTGGAGAAGCCGCGCATCCACGCTACAAGTCTGGTCAAGACAGTCTTGCCCACACCAGAAGAGCCAGCGATGAGGAGGTGGCCAAGTGGCTGCCGCAGCACACGGTCTATACGTACCACGTGATCAATCATGGCGTCGTAGACCACCAAATCGCCGACAGACTCCTCTTCGTTGAACACCGATAGCTTTTTCTGCACGTGAGCTCGCAGCTCCTCACGAGAGCTGTCCGTGTATCGACGAGAGAGCAGGGTAGAGAAAAGAATCGGTTGGTCATACGTGTGGGTGTCTGCTTCGCTAAAGTGTTCGCGGAATGCATTCACGATGGTCCCGTTCGTCCATTCGCGCTCCTCCGCAGTTACGAGGCGATCGGCAAACACACGTAGACCTTCATGCACAGCAAGACGCACCAGTTGGCTGACGCTGAGATGGCGACGAACGAGGTCATCCCACGTGAGAAACCCTTCATACAGGGCGCGTGTCCACCGTGAGAGCTCACGCGGCGAGTACAAGTAATGCGGCTGCTGAATAGGAGTGAATTTGGCTTGCGAGGCGCGGTACGTCTTTACCATCGCCTGCGCGAGGCGGGTCGCGACATCGCCATTCAGTTGCTCACAGCACGCGAGGATAGCGCGACAGTAGGTGGTGTAGATGGTGAGGAGCGACTCCGGTGAAGGGAAGTCGACGAGCAGGACTGGGGCCCAGCGCAAAAAGCGAGGGCTGAGCGGAACACGGCCGGGGTCGGTGGGCGGATTGCACGCGCCGACGACCTGGACATCTTCTACAGTAATCCACGTGTTATCACGGGCACGGAAAAAGCCCTTTCGCTCGATGAGCTGACGGAGCAGCTGCACAACGACCTGCGTACCATACCGGTCCAACGCAGGTAAGTTGACTTCATCTGCGAAGAGCAGGAGCCGCCTACCTGAAGCAGGGGCCATGACGAGCCCACGTGCAGTATCCTGCACGGTGCAGTACTGTTCGAGGGCCTTCATGATGGTGGTCACGGTAGTGCCACTCGAGAAATTCAAAAAGACCACCTCGTACTCCGGTAAGCTATTCAGTACAGCCGTAATGGACATGGTTTTGCCAGATCCGGGCGGACCGCACAAAATAGCGGAACGACCAGCACTAAGCCACGCACTCAAAACATCTTCGTGCCTGCAGGTATCCACTGTTGTAATGACCGTGTCATTTGCTCCCACCTGCTCCGCCAGAATTGACGTCTCCCGAACTCGGTTGCGAATCCACTGCCACTCACCTGTGCGGTAACAAACTTCTACTTCGACCATCGAGCAAGCAACCCCGCCAATCATAGGTCGCAACCCAAGAGCTTCAGCCAGCTTCGCGCGGCTTTTGAGATTCATAGCGGAGGCGACACCCCAAAACACGGCATATATCAGCACATTCATGGCCACTTTCTTCAAAGTTGCAGGGCTCAAAACATCGCCGTTGTTTTGCTGTTCGGCCTCGAAGGTGCGCCAAATACCTTTCACAAGAAAGGACGTGATACTCTGGATGCTCTGCCGATCATCGGGCAACATCACACACGTGTCGCGAAAGGCGGGGGATTTCATCATCTTCAATCCACGGGTGATCATCCCCGTTTTCTCAAAAGCATCGGCCCACTCGCCTACCATGATCTCCTGGATGCGCTCCGCGTCAGGATGGCCACTGTAGGGCGCCTTGTTGCCGCCCACAGCACTACTTTTTGTGAACATGGACACCGTATCGTTTACATTTTCCGACTCAGGGACGATGGCATCGTTGTCGCTCACACTGCGGTTGATTGTACCGGTGGCGTGCAAACTACCGTTCAGGGTGTCGAGGGCAGATGGTACACCCTCCTGATCAGTACCTTTACCGCGTGGACTGCTGTCACTTTTATCGCCTAGGCCGCTCTGCAGCGTTGTGCCCGCCATCGCACCAGCTGTGGTGCCAGTCGTATTGGTCAGAACGAGCTCGTGATAAACTTTGCCGAACCCACCAGCGACCACGCTGCCCGACAGTGGACCACGCCGTGAGTTGTTCACGCCAATTGTGTCATCATAGCTCCAGTGCAGCTGGCGGCCATGTGCATCGACAACTGGCATATTCTGCAGTTGGTAGTAGTTGTACATCAGCATGGCGGGCAGCGGCACAATACCTTCGCTAAACCAAAGCATGCCACAGCGTGAAACGGTGGCGGGAGTCGCGTAGACGAGGTCCTGGACCTCGAAAATCAGGCGTACAGAGCGGGGCAAGGGTAGTCGTTCACCGTTGGGCAAGGTGAGAAGGCGATTATCGTCGAGCACCGAATTTAGATTCTCCACCCATTCCGGGTCTACGTCACCATCAAATATAATCCAGTGCTCTTTGTGCTCCACTGCTTGCTCGCCGCCGCCATCGCCCTTTACTCGAGTGCCACCCATGTCCTTTCCCTCCAGGTTCTGGCCACCTGGGGCTGTGTTACCCTCAGTGGCATTCGGGGCTAGCGAGGTGGAATCTGCGGCTGCTAATGTCGATAGCTGAGCTCCATGAAGTGCTTCATCAGCCCCACTCCTCTGCAGGGGCTCCACAGGTGCGGTGTCGGTGCCATCGCTCCCCGCCAAGGCCATTTCATCCGGTATGTTCTGCTGCTCCTCCGCGTCGATGATTTTCCGCAGAATGCTCGTCAAGACACCATCGCGCCACTCGCGCGTCGTCACATCCAAGGTACCGAAGAGTTCCGCTTTGTTGAGTACCTTTGGCGAGATGACGTAGGCGTGCATCTGCAGCCTGCGATCAAGGCGGACCATGGCCGCCATCAACACTTTCCACGCCGTGGTTTTTCCTGTGCCACTAGGACCCACGATCATGACACCGTGCCGAGTAAGCTTGGTGCGATACAGATGCAGCACCTTCTCCACCCAGCCTTCAACAGGAGAGAGACCGCTCTCGGCACAAACACTTGTGACAGCCTCGCGCAACTCATCCATGGGCAACATCGGCAGCGACGTGCCAGGAAAGAAGTCGCGCAGCAAAGGGTAGAAGAGCGTCGCGTCTTGAGTCACAAGTTTGGGCTCCAAGGTGGACATGACGCTCTCCAATAACATCGTCTGCTCTGTTTCCTCCACCGCATCGGAGGTGCATCTCGGTCCACTGCCCGACGTACCGGCGCCTTCCGACACCGCTAGCCGCTTGCGGTCACCAGCAGTCACGAGGACCGACTTCAACGCGCGCAAGCCGAAATCGTAATGTGCCTGCCTTGTGAACTGCTCCTCGCATAGGCGGAAGAGGGGGACCACCTTCTGAGAAAGCGCCTCGGCGGTCGTGAAACCTTGCGCAAAGAGCATCACCTCGGCGATGGTTTCGCGATCGGGAATCGTCATAGTCACGGTGCGGAACAGCTGCTTAAGATTTCCAGGCAGCTTTGAACGACCTGCGTAGCCCGGATTCATGGTGATAAAGATGGCCACGTTGACATGAAGTGGTACAGTGCGGTGATTTAGCTGCACTTGCCGTTGTTCAGAGCGCAACGACTGCTGGATCACCTGAATCTGGAGCGATAGCGCGGAGAGGATGCGCTCCTCCAGACGGTTGAACTCGTCAAAGCAGCCCCACGCACCAACCTGGCACAGACCGAGGAAAATGCGACTGACTGCCTGATAGTCGAACGTATCGTCACAGTTGAAGACGAGCACATGACGACCGAGCTGCATGCCGAGTGCCTTTACAGTCTCCGTCTTGCCGGTGCCGGCTGGCCCAACAGGAGAGCCACCAAGGCGAGTGTGAAGAGCTTGCATGAGAGTCAAGTAGCACCTATCGGTGAGCGTTGTCTGCACCAGGCGTTCGTACGTTCCAATATATTCAAAGCCGTGGAGCACAACGGCATCTGCCATGCGACACTCGATCGTCTCTGTGGAGTGGTAAGTTGTTGACCCTGTCTCACCCTCATCTACGCACTCCTCCCCATCTATCTCATGGGGAGTAGAATCGTCCACGTTCGTACTTTCTCGCCGGGAACGACGGCGATGATTCGTCGGCACGACATACAGCCGCAGTATACGGAGCCAATCGAAGTCATCATCCGAGGCCACCTGGAGCCCAGCTAGGACACGCGATGCATCGCGCTGGTACACGGCGATCGTGATCAGTTGCTCGCATCGATGCCGTGCAATGGGCTCAAAGGCGTTTTCCTGCGCACTACTTGCTAGCCGCGTCAGCAGATCTTCCATGCTCTTAGTGGCAGCCGAGGACGATACAGCTGGTTCTTTTGCGTGCGACATGGGAGAAGCAGCAGAGGAATCTGAGCGGTGGATATTATTGCTATTGTGGGCACCACGAAGCAGCTCTCCTTGCTGATTCACCCATAGGAGCTGTAGCGCAAGGCACAGCACTTGCGTCGGCTTTTGCCGCATCCATTTTATGGAGGAAAGCAAAGCGTACGGTGAAGTATCGTGGCAGTTGCCAAGCTCACGGTATACCTCTAATGTGGATTCACGCAAGGTAAAAGCTATCCCCCGTTCCGCCTCGCCAAGCCACTCATGCATAGGCCGCTGGCGAAAAGCGATGGGGCCTGGTCGCAAGGATAGTTCTTCACCCTGAGTATTTGCAAAGCCGCAGATTCGCGTTGTTGTCTCTTTCACCGTGCCATCCAATTGCAATGACGCCAATGCCGTGAACATTTTCTTCAAGTGCTTATTCAGAAAGAGAGGATTTTTGCTATTCCCCATGATTTCGAGCAAATCTTCATCGCCGATGAAAAAGAAGCGAGGAAAGCGACTGCGCTGGGTATCGAGGTAGCTCGTCAGTCCGCGTTGCACCCCGGAAAGTTGCGTCAAAAGGCGTTCTAACGTTGCAAGTAATTTTTCATCCTCCAAAAAAAAAGAGATGCGCACTTCTGGAAGGCCACCCGAGGAGCGGGTGTGCGGCAAAATGTGGAGCAGCTCTCGACTCGTGCGGTCAAACTTGATAGTTTCATGTGGTAGCTGTACACGCACCTCCACATTGCCTGCGAAAATACCGTCGAGATAGACCCACCGTTTCTGCACCTCGAGAAGAGTTTCGAGCACCTGCCGTAGCCGTTCCAGACGGCCCTCTGCATCATTGGTCATGGAGATGAGCTGCGGTGCGACAAAATAAGGACTGGCTCGCATGCCACCGAAGGTGCTGAGATCCTCCGATAGCTTCGCCAGTACGTCGTCCCAGCCACGCAGGAGGACCACCTGCTGTTTGTACGCTGTGACACTGAATTCAAAGGCGTTCCAGTAGTTTGTGATGTTGTCGAGTTGCACTTCAATACGACGCTCACCCTGTGCCATCTCGACTATTTCGGCGTAAATCGCAGCATTCGTGCCGGGGTCACTATCCCACACGTTGGCCACAGTCAGGCTCGGCAACACCCACGTAAGGCGTAGCTTTTGCTGAAGCGCAGTCCAGTGTCGCAGTGACCGTTCCAGCGGCGACATGGCATCCGAGCGAAGGTCCTGCATGAGGCGGTTGTAGCTTAGGGCGCGACGCAACTTGCCCACCAGATTGCGATAGAGTTGGAAGGCACGAACCGACTCGGGGTATCCATCAATTTGGACCTCGATGCTTTGCAGTCGTTCGTGCAGGCGGCGAGGTACCATCTCAAAGAAAGGAATCGCTCCGAGTGCATTAAGCTCCACATAGGCGGCAGCCACGTGACCCCAAACATCCTTTAAGCGAGTGGCATCACCAAGCAGCTTTTGCAAGAAGATGAAGGGGTGGGGCGTTTCACCAAGCGCCTCTTGCGTGGCTGATACGTGCGTCGCCTCGTCGTTGAGGGCCACAGCCTGATGGTAGATGTCCGTCACCATTTGCTTGGCTAGCGCAGGCGCCTGTTTTGCTACGGCGATGGAGTCAATGCTGAGCAGGCGTTCGCCCAGTTCCGCAACCTTCTCCTCGAGGGCTTCGGTGTCTTTCCTTGCTTCCTCCAATAGGAATGGGCGACGCACTTGAACTGCATTCATTTTGCGTTGGACAAGCTCAAGCAATGAAACATATTCCTTTCGCACAGCTGCTGCATACATCCAGTGCTCGGGAAATACGTGACCGAGTTTCTGTAGAATCACCTCGCCGTCGTCCATCAGAGTGATGTCGCCGTCCAGCCGCTGTAGTTCGCTCTGAAGCCGTGGAGATTCGGAGAGGAAAAGAGCTGCTTCCTTGGCACTACTGATCACGTTCAGCCCGTCCACTTTAGCCCGGCTCTGTGTGATGATCTGGAAGGCCTTCTCTTGTTCTTCTTGTAGAATATCCTTGAATTTTGCATGCGCATATTGACTCACCTGATCGAGCTTCCTCCCCAGTTCAATCTGTGCCTCTTGCGCGAGAATGACGATGCCGCCTAGGAGCTTGTTAGGCTGCGTGTAATCCATAATGCGTGATGTCACCGTATGCATGAGACGAAGGGCCCGGCCCCAACGGCGTAGGTCTCGCCCAAAGCGCTGCTGCATAAGTGCGACATCCATGCTCAAAAACTGCTGGCCACGGCGCCACTCTTTCTCCGTCTCCATTGCATCTTGTATACATTTCTCTATCGCCTGGAGTGGCTCTGCGAGTACGGAGGCAGGCAGGCGAAGTAGCAGGTACTGATACCCGTCCTCCCCGGCGGCGCCACCGGTGTCGGCGCTGTGGCTTAGCATAGCCGCACCGTTGCCATCACGAGCACCACCTCTTACCGCAATCGGGCTCATAATGGTGCTGCCGCGTCGGCTGGAATGGGGCAAGGCACCCGCGGTGTGCACTGGGTCGGAGCCCAGAGCACTAATGATGGAGTCGACGTCTGCGTGAGTTTCTTCCTCTTTGTAGAGTCGAGGAAGGATATCGATCCAGCTGAGGAAGCGGTTCAGCTCAGAGATCCAGTGTTGGCGCCAGGCGGAGCAGCTGGACTCGAGTCGAACTTCTTTGTATATCACACGCATGCGAACCCGCAAAGGTGTAAGACGAAAGACGTTCGTCTCCGCCGCTCGCTCGATGAACCGAACGTCTCCGCGCATGGAGAGGAAATCCTCGGTCCATGCGTGCATTAGGAACTTCATCTGAGCCAGTAGCGCATTCTCTAGCAGAGGTTCGATTTGGCGGGTCCAGAGGTGGGCGTGCACGCAACGCAAGGCGAGAGAATCGACAATCCGCCGCAGTGCCGTCACACGCTGCACGATCGCCTCCGGGTGAAACGCGCGGATGTGAAAGGCCCGTATTTTCCGATGAATGAGTTCCGTCTTTGCCCGCACCTGCTGGACGGTTGTCGTGAAGGCCTGCATGGTGTCCGAGAGCTGTTGCACGTAGCTGAGCACTCCTTCATCATTCCAGTGCAGCGCAATACCGCGCTGCAGCATGGAGTTCACCATCTTGTACTCAGTCGTCACCAGGAGCACCAAACTAGCGTCCTCCCCGTTCACTGTGGCGTAGTAGACGTGCATCAGCTCCACCAGGGTGTGTGCCAGGCGAGAGCGCGACTCGTTGCTGCGAAGCGCGTCCCGCAGAGATGAAAGTCCCATAGCTGGGACAGGGTTGCAGGGTGGTGGTGAGGGCGAACGACTGTCCGCACTCGTTCCGCCCTGGCTCGCCCTCGTGACTTCATCTACTGTGTAGCCGTCTGGAGCAATGGAGGTGAGATGGGCGGATTCGAGAAAACGAAGGTCTTCCGCCAGCGTTGGAAAACTCCATGGAAACGACACTTCGATCATCCAGCTGGGGGCAGTCGCTGTCATGGCTGCCGGAACCAGGAGTCCACCGGGTGCGTCGCCCTGCGGCCACGGTGGCGACGCACTCCTTCTGGCGCTGCACGGCACCAGGGACGAAGAGAAACTAAGGTTGTTCGCACCTGAACGAAATGTGTGACCTGCGTTAATGGCAAAGCTACCCGTTGGTGCACCACTTGTGGGAAGAGGCCGATTCGCAACGAGGGCGTCCAAAGCGACGGCGGACCCAGCAGCAGTATGAGCAGCGGTGGTGGTGGCGTAGGAAGTCCCTTTCAGTTCACCGTTGACCGCTCGAAGCACGGGGCCCGCAAGCAAATGGGACTGTTGGTCCATGGGGCAACACAAGATGAGCCTCTCCACTTCCTCACACCAGCCTATCGTATGCGCGGCGATGCGCTGCTGGATGATGTCACGGGAGCTGCGGATATCTCGCACGCGTGCTGCCATTTTGTAGAGACGTGGCGCTCCACCGATCAGCAATCTGTCGCGCGCAAGAGCGAGAGAGCGGGGCTCGCGAGACGCAACGAGATCTTGAGCAACACACAAAAACTCATCCTGCTGCCATCCACTCACCTCTTCAGCGTAGTGCAAGTTCAGGCACGCGAGTGCCACCGCGCAGCCATGCACCTCGGAGTCGTACGTGAATTTGTCGCCGATGAGCTGGTCGAGCGGCACGCCAATAAACTCTGCTAAGCGTTCATCGAGACGCCAGTAATGCTCAACGTTGCGCAAATACAGAAGCTGATGCCACCCCCGCTCGTTGACGTAGTCAAAGCGTACCATCGAATCCGTCAATGCCTTGGCAAGTCGCTGCTCCCACATGATCTGCGCCACAAGA
This sequence comes from Borovskyia barvae, assembly GCA_030849085.1. Classification (NCBI taxonomy): domain Eukaryota; phylum Euglenozoa; class Kinetoplastea; order Trypanosomatida; family Trypanosomatidae; genus Borovskyia; species Borovskyia barvae. The sequence goes on along the minus strand of JASAOM010001089.1, from coordinate 95,946 downwards.
GTCGACACAGAGAAGCGCGCCATGTTGTAGCTTACCTCTTGCTTCGTAAGAGTCGCATTAACGTAGCAATCCTGCAAGTAGCTGACGTAGGCGCCAAGTTTCTCGGCCACGGCTTCCTGGTAACCACTCACCACACGCTGCACCTTCTCAAGAGGGAGAAGTTTGAAACTTTTGAAGGTTCGGAAGAGACGCAGACCATGACTATCAGCATAGTGGAGGGGCGATGTGGCTTTCACCATCGCACAGTTAGATGCGGTGACCCCCATGAAATTTGCTGTGGACGCTGCAGTCACCTCTTCAGGACCATTGTAGTACGCGTGCTGCTGATTACTGAGCAGCTGGCTTACCATGACCGCAATTTGATCATCGCAATTACTGCGCTTACGCTGGTATTCCTGCACCGCAGCATTGAATCGCCGAACTGCTGTTGGGTTGGTCCTCCAGATAAAGCTTTCCCGTTTCCCGTACCTGGGAGGCGCTGCACCCAAGGAAACCCGCGTAGAGTCTTCCGAACCATCTCTGTGAGGGTCTGCTAAAATTTTGGAGTCGTTGGCACTACCCGATATTGTCCGCACAAACGCGTTGTACGCGTCCTGCATCGCCAGGGAATACTCCTCACCTGGTTGATGCTGCAGAGGGAGGGACGGTGGCCCTGTCAGCGACGTAGTGATATTCTGGTGGGCCGTTCTGAATTGCTGACGAAGCTGCGTGGAAAAGACGAGATCAAGTTGCCGCACGAGGAGCAGCTGCTCCTCTATCATCTGACGTATAGCAACACACCGCACGAGCAGCGCTTCCACCCACGGGTGGCCAGCACCTGCACGTGGGATATGCACGAGACGGATCTCCTGCTGTAGCGCAGAACTGGACCTAATGTAGCGGGCCTGCAAAGTGCGTAGGGAGTCGATTGCGACGCGCAGCGTCTGCAACGGCACCAGTGGATCCGTGCGGGTCGCAGCTACCGTTACGTCAGCACTACGCAGGCCGAAACCGGGGTCTGCGGCAGAGCTGCTAGGTACAAATGCAGGATTTCCATGAAGCTGCAGCAGAGGTTGCGTCTCCATCACCACCACCCAGCGCTGTGCAATTTGCGAAACTAGGGCTGTCAAGAGGTTCAGTTGTAGACGCGGCGCCAGGCGGGTAGGCTGAGTCGCCGCCACCAAAATTTCGTCGACCGCGGTGTTGAACTCTCGCATGTGGTTCACACTCGCCAACTGCTTTTCTGGGATGGTATTGAGAAACGTGATATATTCTTGAACGCGCTTCACATACCCCATGTACTCCAATTCGTAGTCCGTCTCGACACGTTGTGCTAGCACTCGATGCACGAGCCGCCACTCTCGCCCGCGAAGCTGTTTCAGCACATCCTCCATCCACACTTGTACACTTTGCCAGTAAAGAAGACGCTCTTGTACCGCCCACCCGCCTTCCTCATCCTCTTCCTTTTCATGCGGAGTCCTCGCAGCCGTCGTGGAAGAGAAGAACGCGTGCGGCGTCTGCCGCTCCTCGCCGCTCCCTTGGAGCCCCTCCGCTGCGGGTCCCGAGGAGGCAACGTGCTGAGCGTTGTCAGTGTTTTGTTGCTTCTTGGCCAGCTCAGCCTCCTCTAGTTTACCCGATAAGAGAGGCTCCATCGAAAGGACATCGATGCAGCGATTTCGAACCTGCAGAACGCGCCGTATAAAACTGGGATCTCTGGCTGCCTCACCGAGGCGATCCATCAACTGCGGAACATCGAGAAACGGGTTTGTATCGCAGAGCTGCAGAAGATCTTCGTGCACGTATCGCGTCACGTCGATCTCTGGTAAGGTGTGGTGTAAGGAATAAATGCCGGTGAGAAGATCTTGCACGCGCGTACGCAGCGCCGATGGTGTTTTGTGTGACCGAAGTAAAGGGTCATAGATGTTTCTTAAAATGGTCTGCAGCGCATCGAACGGTCGCCGGAGGTCCATGGATTGAATGTAGAGGTCACGGAGAGTCAGCACGGATGTGGCGCGACGGCCGCTCCTATCGCCCGATGGATTGCGCTTCTCAATTAAAATGCAACTCAGCCCTTGCGCCATGTTATGTGTATCTGCGCCAGCGATCATCGCCGTTTCTTCCACGGTGGCCTCACCCAACATGCGCGTACCCCGCGCGAAGCCTACGGTGCGGAAGAAAGAAGCTGGGTCCGTTGTTGCGATGAGGCTTGATTCACCGCCACCGGGACTGCCGTGCGTCACTTCGCAAATCGCCACGAAAGGGACACGATCTGGAGGAGCAGCTGAGGTTGCCAGTGCGTCAGCGCCAACAGTAATGCCTTCGTTGTTCTCTCTCTCGTCACCCTTAGCTTGATCAGAGCTCTGTGAATGAGGTAGCTGCGGCGCGGCGAAGCTCAGCACCTCCGCATTTTGAGCTATCGCGGCACGCAGCTTCTCCGTTGTTCCATATTGCGTTAGTTGCACGATGAATGATATGACTTCATCCGAAAAGGGGAGCATCGTCTACGAGTCGCCGAGGGGGTGCATGAAATAATGGAATCGACCAGAAAGAGTGGAAAGGAGGAATGGGGAAGGAAAAGGGATGGGAACCGGGGGGGGGGGTGGAGAGACGCTGGCGCTTGAGCTCGTCGTCGCCGATATTAAAAACACGGAGCGTACACAACTTGAAGGCGAGTTCACGTGCGCGCGCACCCCCCCCCCAAAAAAAAAAAAATGGAAAAGTAGCGGTGCCTCAACGGTCTCGAAAAGAGAAAAAGCTGTAGATACGTACCTCCCTTCCCTCAATAAAAAGAAATTGTACTAGAGGCAGATAAAAAAAAATTAAAAATCTTCTTTGAAAAACAGAAGGAAAGTACAAAGATGGGAAGAGATGGGGGAAGAGAAAGGGAAGACGGTGAGGAGAGGCAGCAATGGAGGAAAGGTGCGAAGGATGGCGATACGCCCGACAGAAAAGGGAACGAACCGGGGTGGGGAGAGGACTAAGAAGTCCGCAAGAGTAATAGATGGTGCGAATAAGGAGGTCTTGTGTTACTCTCCTTGCTGATGGACAGAATGATGTCAAGAGAAAAAATGAACAGCGAAAGTGGGTATGGGCAAGGGTAAGGGGAAAACAAAGCAAGAGGTGCCCGTACGCGAGCCGCGGAACAGAGGGATGCTGTAATTGCCGTGCAAGAGGAGCGCGTATCTGCAGAGGCGAAATTTTAATGACCACAAGGGGTTGTGTTGCCGAATCTCGCACAAAAACTGCAACAATAACAAGAACAAAAAGAGCTAAGTCGATGGGTGCGATCCTACATACCGAAAGAGAAAGGCAGGATCATCAAAAATGCGGGAAAGCAAGCGTCCCAGCAGGGGTAATAATGACGGTTTGTGGTTCCCCTCCGTTTCGCGTTTTACTCCGGTACACACCAAAAAATTTCGTATTGGGACCTCTGGCACTCTACGAGGATATGTCGGCTTTCTTAAGCGTATTGCTTAATGTACTTGTTTGTTCGTGTTGATGTTCTTTCGCTTCAAACTGTGCCAGCGAGCCTGTACTTGCGTTTTGTTATACGGAGAGGAAAGGTTGCGGGTAAGGCGGGGAGGGGGGGGTGATTGAAGATGAATGGCAGACAAAATGTAGTCAACTCTCGCCCTGTGACAGCAGTCCGCTCTCTATAGATCTGGAGAGGTATGTGCGTATGAATACATGTGTTAGGGGGGACACATCGGCAGGTTTTGGATGTGGCAAGACATTGGCGTTGCACGCGAGACAGCAAGGAAGGAAGAGAAGGGATGCGAGAAGGTCAAGGAATCATCAAAACGGAGGATCATCGGTGAGCTGAGCACCAACTTGTTTTCGCATGCGCAGCGGCCATGAAAGCAGCGATGAAGCGAGGTAGATGTTTAAGACGCGTCGCAGCCTGAGAGGCGCAACACGACACGTATACCACCACTTGTGCCCAAGCACACCCACCCAACAAAAAAGAAGGGAGAGGAGAGAGGTTTAAGGACGTAGGCAAGCTTCGAAGAGCACCACAGACAGCGCATTCACTCATTCTGGATCACCCGATGATTTCCTACCTGAGACTTTCTCGAGCCATCCCCTTCGATTCACGGTGCGCCACCCCTCCCCCCTCGGTGGGCAATTCTAGTAGAACGCGGAAGTCCCAACAACGCGAGACACGGGCCGTATCCGGACGGGCGAGGCCCCAGCACACACGCGAAAAAGCAAGAAGATACCACTCATTTGCTAAGGAATTCAGGAAGACTACAGTGAAACCTGAGCAATTCGCATACCCCCCCCTCCAGCCCCCAGCCCTCGAAAACACGAGCGAAGAGGCGTCAGAAGAAAAGCGAAGCGGCAGTAATAAACGCATATAGGTAGACAGGTATTAGATGAGTAGCAGCATGAGCAAGCAGCAACGACATGAAAAAACAGCACAACATAGAGTGAGCATCCGCCCTTCGAAGTTGCGAAAGAAAGGTGAACATGGGATGCACGGCAGAAACTTCGGTCATCGCGGGAAGGCGGGCACTCGAAGTTTTGTTTACGGAGAGGCTTCGGCACGATTTCATAACAATAACAGTAGAGATGACACAAAAGCGGCGACGTGCAGTGACGGGTGGAGGGGGAGGGGGGATAGGGCTGAAGTAGAGACGAAGGGGGTACCCAAGAGAACGAAACCCCAGAAAAGAATGAAAAGGAGCACTTCGAACAAGAAGCGAACCTCCCGCGGAAAGGGCGAAATCCTCATGAGGTTTCGGGGGTGCGAGGGAGAGGCGCATGTCTCCCTTCCTCTCGTCATGGTGCGTCTGCCCGCATCTTTCTTCTGCCTTCCCTCGACTCTACTGCCTCTCCTGATACACTCCTCATGTTTCGCTCTCTTCTCTTCCTTTCCCCTCCCTCTTTTTCGCTTACGTAGCGGCTTTCACTGCCATAGCACCCTCGAAAAACGGCAACAAAGAAGACTCTCCGAAAGTTGGCCCTTTCTCTTCAGAGCGCCGCTTTAAAACTCGATCGAGAGAGTGCTGCTCCCTGCCACATGTAAGGGAAGGGGAGAAAGGCTCAGTATTATCTCTAGGTTAATTCCCTCAACAACCCCATCCTCCTCCCCCCCCCTATATCGTTCCCTCAACACACCTGCTCCTCGCCCTTGGCGGTCTGAGACGTTACAGCAAAGCGACGGACGAAAGAATCGGCGCGTGGCATACACAACAATCTGCCAGTAGTTCTGCACAATTCTCACAAACCGCAAAGTGGCCGCATGGGATGAAAATGATGCTCGCCTCGGCACTCAGGCATCGCCAGCACATGTGCACCTCTTGACGGCGCATCCCTGGCCGAAGCGGGGCAGAGCCGGAGAGAGAATACGACAGGCCTCCGAAATTGCTCATAGATGCGGCACGGATTCGCTGGTGCAGGCGGCGACGCTGCTGGCGCGCTGTGTTCTTGTGCTGATTCTGCATGGCCTGCAGAGCAGCGTCCAGAGAGTGGAATGGCTTATCAGAAGGAGAAGCTTGAACATCTTCGCTATCTTCACAACTGCCAAAGCCACTACCGCTGTCGTTCAAGATCGATAGACTTTCGTCATCCGCATCGTCCTTGCCGCTAGCCTCAGAAGGTGAGTAGGGTTGCATCGCACGTTCCTCACGGTATTGAATAAAGGTGCGATCCACTACCTCTGTGATGGCATAAAGGTCATCACCGATGCGAACGTATGTGAGATTCACACCAACAGGAACTCCATCAGGATAATGGTCACTGTTTCGTAGCTCATTGAGAAGCTCGTCGGTCGCAACTCTTCGCTTTTCCTGCCATTCCCCATGTGCAGCCTCGCTCGATATCGAAAGCGCAGTCGCACACTGATCGTCATCGGAGTCCACGATTCCTGTGCGGTGAGCTCTCGAAACCTTATCCTCAGTGAGATGGACACGCAACGCTCTAGCAGCACCATCGACTAGTGAGCTTCCGTTCGAGAAATTCAAGCGAGTAGCGCGTTTCGGGTAATGGCCTCCACTACCACCATCAGTCTCAGTCATATCAACACTGCTCGTAAAACTATCGGATTGCTCCGTAGTGAGCACCATCGAAGGAGGTCGCTCGGGAGCCGGCATTGTCAGTTTCTCTACGGCCAACTTAGCCGCTGCATTTCCGTCATCGTCTCCTCGCCGGTACGGAGCGCTTGGCTCTCTGTTCCTTTTCGAGACCCTTTCTTCGGTTTCAGCTTCCATGCAGCATCTCGCTGCAGTCATCGCAGAGGCCACAGCGTCGAGTGGCGGCGAAGCGCGCAACACGCGCGCCGCGGAGGTCGACGATGCTGAAACATTCTCGCCGCTCACTTTACGTGCATGCTGGAGAGTGGAAGAATGTTTTAGCTGTTCACTTTCCTCAAGCTGAGAGGAGCTTAGGCTGCCGCAGCGAGTGGGAGGCGCCGTACTCACCATTGAAGCATTAGGAGGGCAGTCCCGTTCGCTGCCAGGCTTCAGCGACGCTGCTGAAGCAAGCAAGGATGCAAACGATGAGGCTTCACTGCAACCAATCAGGCTCTCCAATTCACGGTTATCAAATGTGCAGGTGGGTGCGCGGGCATTCATGGACGTGCGCGTTGCCCAATCCCAAGATTCGTTGAGGAAGCGGGACTCTGTATTCGAAAGTTTGTCGCTAGGGTACGCAATGTGCGTCATCGACGCCTGCAACGATCGCGGGTTTTTTTTTCTCGTGGAGGCAGCTAGTCTGCGGGCTTGCAGCAGCGAATGTACCACTTGCTCAGCAGCAGCGGTATAAATGAGTGTCACACATACGCAAGGAGGTGCATGTGTCTCATCTTGTCGGGAAAACTCGTGCGGTGCAGCCGAGAAGCTTCGTCGCCCCTCAGTGAATTGAACCCGCTTAGCCACGCCACAGTTCGTCTTGGATGATCCTATCGCCCAGCCTGGCACCAGGTGCTGCCCTGATTTCTCTTCAGCCCTCAGATGCGGCTGCTGCACCATTGCGAGCGGCAGCGTGGGCTGCGTCGTGAAGAAGAGCACACCGAATGCCAGTGGGATATCATTGCTGCGACGGAAGGCTTTGGGCCGCTGACGGATTCCTTTGCCATAACGAACTTTTCGATCTTCAGAAAAGTGTCCACGATGACGACGGTGCGTGTGGAGGGCAAAGTCCTCCCGCACTGGTGTGCTCTCTGAATGTCTCCACGGCCGCCGATCTCCATCTTTCTTGGTCTTCTTCCGTTGCGATGATGAGCTGTGCCGACGCCTGGCGCGGCCCGCATCGAGTGGGATAGGGGGACTTCGATACCGAGAAGGAGCTGTGCCCACCATTGCGTGTTCTCGTCCCCTATGTTGCGAGCAATGCGTCACATGTTCCGGGCCTCGTCTATCTGAGAAGGTGTCGTTCCAATGTCTTCTGCCCTCGCCCCCAGCCTGGAAAGCATCTTCTCCCTCGAATGTTAAACTGCTGCTTTTGCTCCTGCTATAGAAGCTGTAGGCGCCGTTGCTCCTATCCGTGTCTTCATCGTCTGAGGATAGCGCTGGGGGCAGCCGAAGAGGTACATAGCCCGCTATTTGGCGACTCAGAACCCTCAGTGAAAGCTCAGCCACCTCGATTTGACCTTCCAAGACTCTGGCGGCGGCACCTTCGCGGGATGGGCGGTTGGAAGATGTGAAGGAGCGTGGCGGAGATGAAGGCAGCGCCGCACGCGTCGAAAACTGCGATGTCAAGCCCGTCACTGCCGTAAAACCGGAATCGGAAAGGTGCGTAGCGATCTTCTTGCTAGTGGGTGGCACAGCAGTCGAGCGGGCACCGGAAGAGGGCTTGACAAGCTCATGTGATGATACCTGTTGTTCGTTGGCGCATGCATCACGAAGAAGGTACACCTGCTCTGGCAGCGTCACACCCGCGGTAGCGCGGTACTGGCGTACATCATCATCAGCGACAGGATCGGTTAGAGGGTGTAAAATGGAAGGGTACACTGGCAACGAAGCGGCAAAAGTCTTGGGAGGGGCTGCAGCTGCCAATGCAGAGGTCGCTACACTCGAGAGACGCGACGTTCGATCACTTGTTCGGTGGTTGCCGTCTACCGATTCGGGGGACGATATCACTGCACTGGTCTGCGGCAGACCGATCGATGGCACTTCCGCAATACTGATCGATGCGTCACCGTCTCCTATGTGCCTTTCCGATGAATGCACCACAGGAGGAGTGGCAGACGATATCATTGCAGCGACGGAAACAGTAGAAGTCTTCCCCCCATGGCCCCCAGCTAGAGCTCCTGGCGGAGATGAGGGCGTCTCAGCTGCACCCAAAGGTGACCGCTCTGCTTCGTCTCGACCGTCTGATGGAGACGCTACGCCACCTGCGTCATCCTCCAGCACATTAGCCGTACCAACCACCGACATCGTCCGACCAGAGAGCCCCTCAAAGGCAGCGCTGCGAGGGGCCTCTTCGGGCTCCATAGAGGAAATGGTGGGGAGCAAACGTTTCGGGGGCACCGTCTGCTCAGGTGTCATCTCGGCGTCAGACTTTGGCGCGCAAGCAGTAGGGTCGTGGTGAGTTCCGTGCCGAGCTTTCTCAACTCTACCATCTGAGGGTTGATTTGTCCAGACTGCCTCGCTCGGAGAATCGGTGGGGGAGGAACTACCAGATCCGCGTGGTGTGGTGCTTGTCGATGAATGCGATGGCGCTGTCATAAAGAGAAGACTCTGAAAACTGTCTCTTCTCGGCTTTGCTCTCCTTTCAGTAGGGATCAGGGGAACATCTGAAGAGTCATCCTTAGGTAGCGGCCCATGAGTCGCTGCTCTAGAAGTCCCAGAGAGTACATCGGTCTCCGATGGCATCGAATGAAAGGAGTCTTCACGGGGAAAGGAGGGGTGGGTCGTGACGGTTGAGTGGCCATCCTTAGAGAACGAGGCTGCCGTGATTGGAGAGGTACGTGCGGCTCTGTCGATGACACCTGTAACCTCGCGACACCTCGTATGCCCCGAATGGGCCAATACAGCTGAACTGCTGGGTTCTGTGACGCATCCATCATCACCGACGAAGCTACCGAAACTACCATCTGAGATCTGACGAACGCCGTGCCAGGACTGGCCCCTTGCGGGCGGTAGGGAGCTTGTTGCAATTTGCAATTTCGCAGTGCTTTCATCAACAGCACGATGCTGCTCCCGCAAGGACCCTCTCCTGCGCCCATGTTGAATATGCTTTTTTCTTCTCAGCACTTCCTCTTCTATGGCGCGTTCCTGTCGAGCTACACGTCGCTCCTCCGCGCGGCTCTGTCGAGCTAGACGAACCATATGGCAGCGCCGCGCGCGCTGTTCATCTTCCGAGGTGAAGAAGCACATGAAATTGCATGCGCCGGCCTCGAAGCTGCGAGTCGCATCCAGTGTCAAGGATCGAAGCAGTGTGGGACGATCGGCACCCACGACGTATACTATCCGCATGTCCGAAGAGTACGGTGATTTCGCGGGCGATGGAGCAGCGGGAGCGACACGAGCTGGGAAACCTTTCGGACGAAGAGAGCTCTCAATAGCAGGCTCTGTGGTGCTTTCGCATGACGTATGCTGCAGCGGTTGGGATTGATCCCCAGCGAAGGGGGGGGACGTGGGAGTTGGAGGAGAACACGCTGGTTGACCCTTCCTGCTGCTCACCCAATCCAGCGGGGACGGCAGAAGGACCGCCGCAGAGGCGTTCGGCGCAGCGGAACGGTCGAAATTCGAGGACTCATGAGGGCATCGCAGCCCATTGCATGGCGACGTCGTCGCATCTGAACACCCGCTACTTTCACAGACACCTCTGGGAGGCAGCAGACTTGCTTGGAAGCTGCCTCTGGAACTAGTCGCAACGGCGCTGTCCATCGCAGACACTAATGCCACCCGCTGATTGTTCTCTCGCAGGTGACTAGCTCGAAGGAACTCCACCGCAGCGGTAGTCGCTCCTCTGACGCGGCCACTAGCGACGAGACCCATTGAAAGAGCGTCCCTGTGTTCACCAGCAGAAGGCACTGCAGAAGGAGTACGTGATAGGGAAGCTTCCGACATTCCTGACAAAGATACAGTGATCTCCTTTGGATCCAGTGGTTTTACTGAGGAAGGCGCTCGCCTCGAGGCGGGGGTCATCCACGGGAGGCCGAGTTGATGCCTTGAATTTCCATTGTCGCAGGTTTGATCGATGTCCGATATCCCGTTCTCTAGTTCTGTCCCTGATTGAAGAGGTGTCTTCGACGTCGACGTTTGAAGCAGCGAGAGCGAGTGGCCCTCGCTTGGCATGGCAGAAGGACCAGTGGAGGCAAAGGCTGGTGCCTCCAGTGGCTGTGTGTTGCCATATCCTTTAGAGCGGCTGGTGATGCTACTAGCGACACTGCCAAGTCTGGTTTCAATCAGTCGTTGAGCAGAAGAGTGCTGGAAGGTGGGTGAAGTAGCGGAATCCTCGCAAGAAGAACTGTTGCGCCTTCCAACATCATTTTTTGCACCTGGAGCCGTCTGTGCTGTATTGCGGCGACCAATAACCGCCCTCGGCACGGCTGTTAGGTGCAGCTGCGGCCAGATAGGTGGCTCGGTTGTGCCTCTCCGTACCGCAGCCCGCACTGCAGAAAAGTGGGCGGTAAATAGCAGAGACTGGTAGCGTGGCTGCAACATCTGAGCCACCCAGACACGCTCCACCAGCGCCTCGAGGGAGGCGATGGCACTGTCCGAAATTTGAAGCTGTTCTTCACCGCGGCGATGGCGCTTCAGACCCCCCCCACGGGTCTCAAAAGAGAGTGTAGGTGGCGGCGCTGCGCTGTGATGTGGTGATGATGGAAAAGGTGCGGACGAGGACAAAACGTTCTCCGGTTGTGCTGATGATGACAGGGTTGGCAGTGCACTCTGGCATGGTGGAGTCGCCTGTGAGGTAGCAGTGCTGTGAACAGCCAGTTTGGGTTTATTCCTCCCGCCACGCGCAACACCACCCGCAATGTTCGGCGTCCGACTATCACCAAGCACGGGTACCCATCCAACGTGGCTGCATGTAAGGAGTGCCGAGCCTCGAACTGCACTGCGGGCCCGACGTCCGCCGGTGAAAGTGATACCGTCGTTCTGGTGGCTTTCGAATTTGGAAGCAGCAGGGTCGGAGCGGTGCATGACTTCACCGGCACCGTCACCTCCTCTCTCTCTCTCTGGTGCCTTGCTTTCTTTCTTCGGTAACAGAGAGTGCAATTCTTCCATGACTGTCAGGTTGGCCCCGGGATTGCCCAGTGGGCCTACCTCATCCCTCTCATCCGTGTCGCTATCCTCCTCAAAATGCGTGTATTGAAGATATTGCATGAGCATGGCTGCTATGCGCTGCGCACGCTTCGCTGTCATGCGATCGTGCTGGGTGAGATGCGCCAATGCGGTCTGCTCCGCCACCGCCACCTCCAAAAGTCGCTGGTAGTACTGCGTGTACCCGTACTTGACAGCCTCAAAGTCAAGCTCGAGGGCTGTTTTCCGCATCCGTGGGGCGGCAACGTCCCAACCCCGGGACGCGGAAGCCGGGAGCGAAGAAGGCCCTTGAGAAAACGACGGAAGAGCGCTCGCGCCGGCGCGCGCGCTCACCCGCGCGACAGAAAGGTCTTGCTTAGCATCACGTTGAGAACCGTGAGTGGTTCTACGCCCCTGGCGCAGCAATGCAGAAGCATCCGCGTACCGATTCCTTGACTTGTCAAGCGCGACATCAGCGAGGGGTTCGGGGGCTGGCCCATCAGCGTCTACCGCGGGAGCGAGATTATACCGCTTCAGTTTAAGGTTGACTGCCGGTTGTCGCGCGACACTACTCGCATTGGGAGTGGAGTTCTCCACGACGTTAGATCCTCTTTCCGATGTCCGTGCCATACTAGGCGTCAACGACGAGGGTGGGAGAAGCTCCACAGGAAGATGGAGGCCAAGCACCAGATACTGCCCCTCCAGCTCCAACGCCCACCGCGCTGGACACGACGAAGGGGATAGTTCAGAGATGATCGATGCCGTCCTTCCTTTATCATTGTGGCGCCTCCCGTTCGCTACTTCCTGCATGTCGCTTCCATTCTCGTTGGCCCCAGAACCACCGTGACTCACAAGCATCTCCTTCGATTGTCCCACCTGCACTTCGACGTCAGCACTTTCCCAAAGGACGCTACCCCGAGATGAAGAAGAGGTAAAAGCGCTGTTCTTTTTGAGTAACCCACTTGAGGACGGGGCGATCGTCCTGCGACCACTCTGGATAGCCGGATCCGCGGCCGACGCACCGATACAACATGCTTCCCGACTCTTCGAAGGCGTAACCACCGGTACCTCACCGCGCTGAATAGCTTCGGAGGCTAGGTACTGAGGTACCGCAACGTCGTGGAAGAGTCGCGTGACGAGCGGTACAAATGGTATCACGAAATAATTTTTATTGTGTTGCTGGTAGGCGCGTGTGATGAACAACAGCCTTACCATCTGCACCCCATGGGCGATGATCCACAGCCCAAAGAGAACGAGGCTCGTTAGGCTTATCGTGTTAATCAGCGCACCGAAGCTCATCTTTTTTCTCTCTGGTGAAGGGGGAGGGGGAGGGGTAGAGGTGGAAGCTGATACCTCACAAAGTTCTGACTTCCACAGCTCTTTGAAGAGAAGCGACTTCACTTTGATGCCCCGCGCAGATGGCGCGAGAAATGAAGAGGGGGGGGAGGAAGACAGAAGAGCGAAGAGAGAACGTGGTAAGCGGAGCAAAAGCCAAGCATATTCAATCGAAACAAGCCGTGAGGAAGGTGCATCTCAGGCTTGCCTATTCGTAAAGCGTGAGAATCGATTAATCTGCTCTGCGCGCATCCCCCTCTCCCCGTCCTCCAGGCTGATTTTCCATGAGCACCAAGGGCGGGAAGAACGCGACAACATGCTTCATCTAGTGAAGAAATGACGGCAGGATGGTGTGGCCTCCTCATTCACGGAGTTCAAGTATACTGTGTAGAAAAGGGGAGGCCCCTCCCCCTCCTCCTCTCAAACATCGACGGAAACATACCTATACAAGCATACAGGTGAGTAGCTGCGGAGTTTTATCATGAGAGCCATTCAGGATTGTACGGTGCAACGCGCCGACACCTGCGAGCTCGATCCAGTAGATGGAGAAGGATGCACAGGGAAGAGGTAGAAGCGCTCAGCATCTGCAAAAGTGGGGGGAGGTGGGCTTTCCTACAAGGTTCTCGTTCTCTACCGAATAGAGTCATACCAAAAGAAAGGTGCGGCAGCTTGCCTCCATATAGCATGCACCCCTTACGACAGTGGCATAAGGTAAGCACTTTCTTGGCTGGAATCTCTCGTACGTTCGATCGTACGTGCAAGTCTAGTGAAAGAGAGGCGGTCAGCGGTCAATGCTGATGCGCCAAAAGGAGCGAACACGACGTGAATTATCACCCGATCGCTGCATCAGCGCTATGCTGGATCTTCAAGGTCGGCAAGAAAAAAAAGCAAAGAGGTGTAAAAAATCGGTGGCAGATACGCAAGTTTGCTCACCGGAAGCTGGCCGCCATCAGTGTCTTTTACATGGCATACACACAAAAAAGAGCCGATCGTATCTCCTTACCGGCCCTCCCAACGCCGGAGGAGAACCAGCCGCAACTTCGCACAAGACCAGTTGCGGAGGGCGGAGAAAGAAGACGGTTGTGTGGGCAACCCCATTGGAGGGAACCAGGGGGGTGTGGGGCTGCGTCCGCATTGGCGCGCCGTTTGTCATCTTCACCTCCCGAGTACGTGTGCATTTTTTGGTTCCACCGGCCGCTGTCAGCTGGGAAGGGGGAGGGACACCCTTCTGCCATCCGCCGCGCTATGGGCGATTTCCTTCACCAACGCTTCAAATTCACCCCAGTGCACCAGCACACACACACAAACAAACAACCGGTACATCTGGTGGTATCCAATGGCAGCACAGCATGTTTTCTCCACCCGCGAGCGAGCGAAACGCTTCCGGCATACATGAAAAACCGAAGCGCTCAAAGAGAAGCCCGTGGGTAAATCGTGAGTAGAGGTTGGGGGAAGGAGGGGCAGATTCGAGAATGAGGGGAAACCCCAAGAGAGGCCGCGCTGTACACGCACCCACATTTCATAATTCTTGCAGTGCGGGGCGGAGATCATCGCGCGCCCCTCATCTCCTCCGCCACCCCCCCCCCTGACAGTCTTTCTCATCCTCCGCATCATTCTCCATCAGAAATATGCAAACTCTCTCTCTCTACCTCACTGGTTCAGCATGCCAAAATGGCGGAGAGCAGAAAAGGAGAAGTACATGCAAACGGGATATACATATATATATATATATATATATATATATATATATGTGCTGATGTCCTCTTGTGCAGAAGAAAACTCTTCATGCGCGCATTGACCGAGGATGAGGAAATTGAGAAGACCGAGTCAAAAGTAAAAGAACGATGGAGGAAGCACGATTGAAGCTGTCCAAGCTCGTAGGCCATCAGCAGATGTTTACTGAATCGAATCATCAATGTTCTCTTCTCCGTCTACATAGTAAATCTCGATACACGGAAGCATCGAGCAATCGTTCACTACCGAGGCTTCTCGTCTTCCAGCTTTGCACTTATAAACTCATTCCACCAGCGGGATGGCCTGCCAGTTTTCACGGAAAGGCACCGCACATGATCTTGTTGCCCTCCCGGCGTTACTCTTCACGCCGTACCCCCTTTCGCACGACCTTCTTCAAATTGAGAAAAAACAAAATGCAGAGAAAGGAGCGCTCTATCTAGGTAGGTACCCGTTGCGAGGAAAAAGGAAGGGGTAGCAGCTTCCCTCATTGAAACCGGCCGTACTGCCCGCACTCGCCTCCGTTTTTTCAAACCTTTCCAAGAGAATCACCACCTCCACCATAAAGCCATTACCACCAGCGAAAGAGGGCAGCAGAGTCTGACTGTTAATACGAGCCACACTTTTTTTACCTGCCACCGGTGGAGCTCTTCTACACGAAGCTCACATGAAACTGCAGCAGCTCGAGCTAACTGGGGCGCGCTGCAGGGGCTTCGCCAAGCTCATCGCCGGCACCGTAGATGGCGTGCGTGTCGCGTTATTGAAGGCAGTGAGTGTCAGATCCAGAAGCTGGTTAAGTGTTGGCGGTGTCTTCTGCCGCTTTGTGGCTGCCTCAGACTTCACAAGTACTTCTGCCACGAGCACGTTGAGATCCTGGTGGAGGACGGCTAGCTCCTTTTCAATGATTGACGCATTTTGGAAATCAAGAGTCACGCCCAAATCTCGAAACTGGAGAGCTTGCTCTGCACGCCGACGGCGCTGTCGCTCTTGGCGTAGAGCGGCGACAGCGTCTTCGGGATGCTCGGCAAAGTAGGCAGCATCCTCACGCTTGGGAGATGCGGCTGCCCCACCAGACAACGGGACGCCACCGAAGCTCCGATGCCAGAAATCTACACCGCTGCCTCCTCGGTGGTGCACACTAAGCTCACAGTTTGCACTCCCTGCAAACGAAGAGGCAGCGGTGAACAGCTGGTGTGTACCTGGAAGACCTGGCGAGCTTGGCGAGTATTGCATGTCGTCTCCATTTTCTTTCTCATTATCAAACTCGCGGTACTCCGTTTCAGAAAGTGCAGAGCAGACATCATCGTCCGCAGCCTCTGTATGGCGAAGACGGCCAGAGGCGAATGCCGAGACAGAAGCATCTTTTAAAGCTCGTGTGCTGCCCAAAGAGATCGCCGTTGGCGAGATAATTTGGCCACCGTCGGGGGAAAAGGCGGCTGCTTTCCCGTCTCGGGGTAAGGCATCCTCATCGGACTTGGCACGGTATACCAAAGTGGATGCTTCATGCCTTCTCTCGGCTGTTGAGGCGGCGCCACTGCAAAGGCGCTCCAGCTCTAACGTCCGCCGCTGACAAGAAAAGTGCTGCAGTGTCCTTCCGAGTGGCAGTGGTGGCATGTACAGGGGCCGACGCAAGAGCTGTGCCGAAGCAGCCGTCAGTGCCGAGCGTTGCCGGTCCGCCAGTTCAGCGGCCGGCGTGCCATCTCCTCCAGCCGCCGAGGGTGAGGTCGACATCGCGCGTTGGAAGACGGCCGCCGACTTTCCCACGTCAGCATCAACGGCCTCACCACTAACACGCTCCTCCTCCATCTGGGAAGTGAGGGTGAACCAATTGCGTAGCACCGCCTCGGAAAAGCGCATAGCGCTATTTCCCAGCTGTTTTTGACCACCCAACTCAGCGGGAATAGCGCCTAAGCTGAAAAAACGCTCAAGATCAGCCCGCTCGATCATCTGCACCGAATTTCGCACTTCACTGGGGCTGGTACCAACACAAGCCTTCACGGCCATACGAATCTCAAAAGAAGCCCCAAGCACTAGGGTAGGCCCAAGAATCTGCGGATAATACTTGGGAACGACGGTGAAAAAGGTACTGCAGTTCCGCAGAAATGCCTCGTGTGTCACCCACGGGGCGCTTTCCTCATTGATAAGCAGCGTAAACTGCTGAACATGGCCTGTGACCTCTTTTTCTTTCGCCTGAATCTCCTGCGCGTGGCTGAGTGGCACCGCCGCGCCGTTGCGGACTGTATTGCCATTTGCATCGCCTCTCGTAGTTGGTTCTTCGTCCTTGAAGCTGCAGCTTTGTCGGCGCCGGGCAGCCTCATCCTCGTTATTTTTGAGAACGCATTGTGCTTGCATGAACTCCAGCAGAATAACGAGTAGCCGCTCCGCCTCATCCGCCTCCAGGGTAGGCAACGTAAAGGCCTTCACATCGATGTAGAGTACGGGCCGACCTTCCAGATCGTAGTCGAGCAGGTGAAATGCGCCGCTGCGGAGGGTCGCCACCGTAACGGGTGTCACGCTAATGGTGGGCAGCGTGTGCTCAAATGCGCGACGGCGGCGCAGTTTTGCTACGGCATCCTTGACACTGAGGTGCTTGGAGCGCAGGTAGCGCAGCAAGTAGGCACGGATGGCACTCGCGGAGATTCCGTAAGCGTCGAGGATGGTGCGAGCGGCCGCCTCCTCTTCAGAATTGCCGATTCCAGCACCGATACGAGCTTCCGATGAGACAGCTGCCGAAGATGACACGGGAGAGGCGCCGGCAGATGAGGAAATCGCTAGCAGTGCCGAGAAGCCGAGAAGTTTTTCAGTTTCCGCCAAGATGACTGCTTCACGGTGCATCTTTCGCACTCTCTGCTGCTCTGCGCTCATCTTTGTTGCCGTCGCTGGCGTTTGGGGGGGGGGGGGGGAGGGGCACCTTCAACGAAAGAAAAACAGAGAGGCAGAAGAGGAGGGCAACACGTATCGCTGCAGATTGGGGTAGAGCAAAAAGCAGCCGAACACCAAGCGGTTACGTTGCCAATTGAGATGCTCTAAAGAGAGGATGTGAGAAAGGGATACAGGGGAAAGAGTAAAGAAAGACAGCAGGAAGGACAAAATAAAAAAATAGTGGCTCTGCCGCCAAGCAGGCAGGCCTCCGAGTTGAACTCGAAAATACCCTCCGAACTAACCCAAAACAATTACCAACGCCGCAATAAAGACTGGAAGCGCAGGTCACTACATCTACGTATACATGGGTGCTTATGTTCACAGGCCTCCACAAATGCACACACTTGAAAAAAAAGGAGGCACCCACGCGTACAACCGGGAGGGAGTCGATGTCAAAGAGGAGAGAAAAATCCTTTCTCTCACTCACCCCAAATAAGAGTTGAGTATCGACAAAAGAGATGTCAGGAGGAGCAAAAATTGAATTCACCCACTACTGACCGCACGTAGCAACAAGCAGACGGGAGGCTCGCAGCACAGGAGCGTCCTGGAATCCAGCCACCACCGCAAAGAAAGAAGAGGTAGAGATGGAAAATTCGAAAGGTAAAACGAAAAAGATGGGGAAGGAAGAAGGAAGGATGAATCACAGAGCAAGATGCACCAGTAGGTGGGGTAGCATGTGCGTACGAGCGGTTCCACCTCAACGCGATTGGGTGAGGAGCTTGGAAGAGGAAGGTGGCTAGGGAGGAAGGGGCAGCAGTAAAACAAGGGGGCGGCCGAGGGGAAGGAGAAGGATAATAATAAGAAGAGAGAAAGTCCATGGAACTCCCTGCAATAATCGAATACCGATTACCCTGGGCACCCACAGTCATTTGACTACGTAAGGGGGTTGCGTCGATTTCCTGTTATTCTCCCTTCCTTCCTCTCTCTCTCTCGCGCGCGCGTTCGGGAGATGAAGAAGATAAGAGAGAAATGATGCGTACCAATATGCCACTCAGATGTCAGGCCAGAGGAGAACTCAAAAGGCCAAAGGCCTGCAAAGGTGGAGTCAGGAAGCGGCAGTATATCACACTTTTCATAGCAGTGGCAACAGCCCGTCTGGAACCTCCTCAGTCGAATTACTCGAGTATTTGGTTACTTCAATTATCCTCTCATTCTCTTCTTTCCCTTGGTTTATCTTCTTCCGCTGCCGTAAGAGAAAACAACAGTCTCCGCGGAGATGCCTCGCCTGCGAACAGCAGTAACACGACATGCTCAAGCATTGCTTACAGAAATTTTATTTATCTCTCTCTCCCTCGGCCCTTGGCATCTACCTGCATTGAAGCACACCTTTTTTTCGATTCCAGCGATGTCTTGTGTAAGCGCTGGGCGGAGGAGAAGTCGGAGTGGGGTGAACTAGGCTGTACTTCCATCGCGGACACTCAACGCTTCGGCCAGCAGCGTCATGAACACATCTGATCCGGAAGAGAAGGAAGGAGGATACAGACGAAGCAAGGTGTTTCACGTCATTTTCAACGTCCTTTTTTTTTCTGCGGCCAGGTTGGCCCTGCGAGGAGATGGGGGGGGGGGGGGCAGGGAAGCAGGCAGGGAAGGACCAGTCGACCGTCGATTGTTGTATGGCGTTCCGCGCTTGCCTTTTTTTTCTTCGCCATGAAGTTGAGAAATGGGATAACGTATCTGGTGTACACTAGTGGCACGCGATCCTGCAAAACGTGATGATTCTCACGGCCGACATGGGAGGTGTCCTCCGACCTTTCTTTCTTTTCTATATATTTTTCCGGATCAGATCCGCACGGTGTACACCGGGACAGATCCATAAGTTTATTTTCTCTTCAGGAAGAGGGAGAGCGAAATAGAGTCGTATGGGTATTTCTCGGCTTCACTACTGGACCAGAACGTTGTACAGGTGACGGGTGCTGTAATACCCCGCACAACAAAGCCCCATCCAGCTGCTGTACCCGCACCACTTGAGTCGTTTGTGTACCTTGAACTGTTGCAGGGAGGCCAGCATCCACACCCACGAAGCCACCGTCTGCGTCAGGAACACCTTCTGCTGCTGCTCCGCCAGCTTTTCATTGTCTCGCGGAACCAGAGTTCCTTCAGAGGCGTGATAGTTGGAGGAGCGGTCAGGCCCCCGACGCTGTGCCTCATTGGACGGCGCGGCTTCGGTTTGCGGAGCCGATGAATCTTCGATAACCAGCACTCCCTGCAGTGCCTTCTGGAGATACCGACGCTCAGCGATGTCCACAAGAAACGCAGTTCCCACAGTCCACATGGTGAGCAGCGTCAATGCGTTGCTTTGCCCTTGAATATGTTGAAGGCCACTGAAGGTGTACGCCGCGCAACTAAGCACCCCATCTACGTACGTGTGACGCCGGTTGGACCCAAGAAACTTGTTTCTGTTCTCCGCAGCAGCGTTGTCGAGCTGCCCGCCACCTACAAGAAGATCCAGCTGTTCTGCTTCGCTCAGTGGTGGAGAGCATCTGCTCGCCAGCCCTGCGGCTTGTTGCCGGGTCTCTTCATTTAACGCGTGAACGGCCGAGGCGTCGGGTGAGGAGGAAGCCGCCAGCTCTGGCACACGGGAGCTAAACCAGCCCATATGCCCCCCGCGTTTTATTTCACGTGGCCTGTTATTTATCCTTTCGTTCCTGTTTTCGCCTTCTTGACCCCATGCGTGCCGCACCGAGATAGGCGATTGGGGGACCCCCTTCTCCCTTTTCTTCGGAAAGATAAGAAATGGGAGTTTACCGGAAAAAGCGGAAATCGAAGAAAAAAAAGGCCCGGTCAATCCGCTAGGGAGGTGCAGAAGGTCCCTCCTCACACACTCACTGGAGTGGATCGGGAAGGGCGTTGAGGGGCGGAACGATAGGCAGAAATGACTGGAGAGAAAAAACACTTTTCGAGTTGTGTGGGTCTCAGTAATAGAGGATGACGAGACGAGACAGTTCCTTCGAGCACATCACCAATATATATATATATATATATATATGTATATGGAAGCATGAAAATGAAGGGAGCTCGAAACGGGGCAGAGGACGAATGAGCGGGAACAGGGAGAGAGTGAAACCCCAGAAATCGCGATAGGAGAGAGCAAAGCAGCAGAAACAGGTGGCCCAACAACGGTACGTTGATCACCGGCCTCCCGTCACCCAGGGAGCACGCGCCCATCTGCCATCCTTCCCTTCTGTGAGGAGGGAGGAGGTCGGCGGTAACACTGAAAATACGAAATTTCCCTACCGTGTACCTCATTGAGGGACGAGCGTTCGCACCTTTCTGCTCGATCTATGGCTTCCCGAGAGGGCATCATTCCTTGCACTGGTGAGAGTGGCAGCAATTCGCATTCTCTCTCTCACCTTTCGAGGGCGAATGAAGAGGCGTGGGTGGGGGGGGGGGGGGGGGGCGAAGGGCAGAAAAAGAAGAAGAACAGAGGCTCTGCACTCGTAACCTCAACTTGTCATCCGTCCCCCGTCCTCCTTCTCTTCTTCGATGGAATCCCGTTCAGCTTTGAATCCCCCCTGTGTGGCGCTCATAAAGTTGAGTATGTCGAACAACACGTGGGTGCACCCTAAACGGCATACAAGAGGTGAAAACGGGGGGAGAAAGGAACGCCTGCATCTTCACCCCCCACACACACACACCAAAGAAAAAAGGCCTACACATCGATCTATTGATGAACGCACATGATTTCGAACACACACACAGAAGAAGGCAACATAACGCAGTGCAAGTCAAAGGAAACGTTCAAGGCGGTGATGATGTAAAGTATCAGCCGTATTTTTTTTCTGCGTGCAGTTTAACGGACCGGATCTTTACTCACACACACCGGTGCTTCAATTCCTACGGAACAGTTGTTACTTCAGACCTTGCAGAGAAATCCTGATCGATGAGCTCAAACCTTCCACCATGATAGCGTACAATGCGTCGAGCAGAGGGATTCAAATCCTTCTCCACCTTTTCTCTGCGACGCCTTCTATCCGGCAAATCTCGTCGAGGCGTAAAGTGCCAGATGTACCCACCCACCCCCCAAAAAAGCTCAGTGGGGTCACCACCCCTGTTCTCTTTCTCCACCCGAGTTTTCTCTCCTCTCTGCTGCGCGTTTGTTCTCCTTTTTCCTCACAGGATGCACCAGCAGAGGCGGTCGGTACGTTCGCGCGCAGGGAGCAAGGGGGGTAGAGAGGGGAAGAAGGTTACAACGACAGTGAGGAGTACAGATCTATGCTCTATGGAGGCCCGCCCAAAGAAGCGAAGGTGCTTCACTCTACAGGCAGCCAGACACGCATATATATATATATACGCAGTTGTTTAAGAACTAAAAGAGGTTTGTACCCGTGCGGTGCCTCCCAAGTTCCGAGGTGTAATCTAAAGGCCGCTGCAATGACCATCAAGACCACTTTATCTTGTAGCACTGATGGGAAAAAAGTCGAGCAGAAATCAAAAAAGTCAACGTCGTTGTTGCTGTTGAAGGTAGGCACGCCAACGCCGCGTATCCGCCTGCATCCGCTCCCCCTCTGCCGCCACCTCAGCACGAAGCTGCTCTAGTTCCCTTTGGCGCTGTCCAAGTTGCTGCTGCTGCGCAAACGTGGCACTAGTGGTATGCTGTGCCGATGGATAAGACGGCTGAACAACGAAAGTGGGTTGTGCGAACGGTGTAGTAGCGGATGTTGTAGACAAGTTGCTGTGGCGAAGCTGTGCCGCTCCAGCCTCGGCCTCTCGGCATAGATGATCGACGTAGTCTTGCAGCTCGCGAGCATGACTCATCCCGGACGCACCGTCCATTGTGGCAGGCAAAGCGTTCGCGGACGTCGCCATCTCCTGAGCTTGTGCTGCTGCTGGCATCTTTAGCCCTGCCTCCCTCTCCAACAACACGTGTCGAAGAACCTCCTGAGTGGCGCTAGAAGTTGTCTCTTTAGCCGGTGCGGCCGTTGCCGCTGGTGTCGCTGTCGGTGGGGAAGGTGTTGAGGCACCTGGTACAGGAGCTGGTAAAGAAGTGGAGGCAGCGACAGAGGTTTCTTCGGGTGTTTGGAGCGACGCGTAGACCGATTGGACAGCGGGAGGCAGTCGGCGGGCGGGCTGCTTTTCTGCATTCGACGCGGCTCCCGCACGAGTGGTTCCTGTGGCCTCTCTTGAACTGGAGGAGGACGAGGATAATTCCGATGGGGCTTGCCTGTGTCGGCTGACACCACCGCTGCCCTGAACGTGGGTGTAATCGAGAGAGGCCTGCAGACCGCCATTGAGCGCTAAGAGAGCGTCGCGATCATGGCGCAACGAGGCGCTTCGCGCCTCCTCCTCCGCCAGCTGCTGCAACATCATGTTGTAATGCAGTGAATGGTGTTGTACTTCTTGCTCGAGGTGTAAGACGTACTTGTCAGCCTTTTCCAGCAGCATTCGCTTCTCTTCATCCATTGGAGCTCCCGCTGCGGGCGCCGAGGAGGATTGGGGAGGCGAAAGAACCTGCTGGCCGGAAGCCGCAGTGGCTGACGTCGAAGTAGCCGATGGCGCCGAAGCCGGCGCTGAAGAGCGAGGTAGTGGTGTCGGCACTAAAGTTGTAGGTGGAGGAGGAGGAACCACTGGTGCCGGCGGCGGGGGGACCACTGGTGCTGGTGGGGGAGGAGGAACCACTGGTGCCGGCGGAGGAGGGGCCACTGCGGCTGGTGGAGGAGGAGGGACCACTGCGGCTGGTGGAGGAGGAGGGACCACGGCGGCTAGTGGAGGTACTGAGGGAATAGGTGGTTTTGCGGCCGCACTTGCCGTGGAAGCTCGAGCTGCAAGATCAGTCAATGCAGCGGATGTAGTCAATCCACACGGTTTTACATTTGTAAGAGCTGCAGGCGCATTTTCGGCTCCTGAAACGCTTACTTGGCCACACCCGCAGTGCACGACGATCTGGAAAGGCTGCTGCTGCGGCTTCGCCTCCATCGGAGGGGTCTTGGGTGGTGAAGGAGGAGTTCGGTACTTCGCCATAATACGTTCGAGTCGCTCTTGATCGCGGTAAGGCGAAACCACAGGTGCAGCACCGGGATCCGGGGTAAGGCTGGCTAAAGCGCTAGGCAGTATACTCGGAGAAGCCGCGCCCACCGTGGTTTTTGCCTGCGGCAACTCATCTCCACCTGCTCCACAATCCTTTCGGCTACTACGACTCCTGTGATGACGGCCTCCGCTGACGCGGCTGCGATGTCGCCTGTGGTGCCTGCTTTGATCGTGTTGCGCTACTTTTCTTTTGCTTCCAACGCCGCAGCAGCAGAGGTGCCGACCTGAACCGGCACAGCAGTGACATGTTGCTCGCTGTGCTGTCCCGATCTCTGAAATCGCTGCAACAATGGCTGCTTGGCGTGCTCTCTCCGCCTCCTCGTTCTCCTCTGCTGTGCCGAGGGGCAGACTTCGCTCAGGCAACTGCCCTGACCCTGTACGCCGCGTCGTCCCACTCGCCACCCTGTACGATCCAGCAGTGATATCTACCTCTTCCACATCAGCAATGCGAAGCACAGCGGCGTGCAGCAGGGGCGACCAGAGGGAGATGGGCTCACCCGAAATGGCCTTTTCCGCCTGCGGTGTCGCCCCAGAAGAAGCGGGGGAAGAGGAGGAAAGCTGTCTTGAGTTGCCCCGAGCATGCTGCCTCTCATCAGCGCGCGTGAAAATGTCCTTCATGCCCGTTGCCTTTGCCGTGGGAGATGTGCTCCGGCTTAGCAGCGAGCTTGAGGCTTCCGCTCGCAGCTGCATGCGGTGTTGCAGGCTCCGAAGTGTGGTGACATTAGCGCGAAAGTAGCCACGCTGCTGCGCCGCTGCCGAGGTATCCATGAGAAGGAGTGCGAACGTGGGAGGGAAAGCGGAAGAGCAGTGAATTCAGCACGATTCCGTCGTCACGAATCCCTTATCTTCGTAGCCACCTTTTTTCCGAATCAGCGTCCGCCTCGCTCGAACTTCGTTGCGCTAGCGATCGTACTTTCTCTTTTCTCTTTCGTTGAGTAATCACGCGGGATCCTCGATATCAGTGACAATCCGAAGAAAGTTTTTCAACGTTACGGTTTCTGTAAAAAGAGCGCTCCTCTTTTCAGCACATGCTCATCAGCAGGAAAGATGGGCACAATCTGTGTGCCTTACGCCTGTGCTTCTTCTTTCCTCTCGCCGGACCGCCGAGGGTAACAAGCGGGTTCACTACAATACAGAAGAAAGGGCAGATCACAGACTTCACGACGCTGTTGCGCCGGTGTGCCTTGGTCACCCCTCCCTTATTCGCACAGCGCGAAGATACGGCGTTGATTCTCAATCTCCCTCTCGAGAAATGACGTGTTTTGGTGTGCGTGCTGGCAGAGAGAAAAAGGGCCAACACAAAAGTAGAGCGGCGCTCATGCAGTAAGCCGAATGACGGCCCCTACAATCCTCGCCTCGGCTCCCCCCACCCACCCACCTCTCACCAGATGAGAAGAACACAAAGGATATCGCGAGCACGGTATCGTTCCCTTACGCGAGGAGGATTCAAGGAAAAACAGGAAACAGAAAATATTATTTTGTGTGTATGTCCGTGCTTCAGTGAAACGACTAAAAAGGTGTGCAGCACTGCTGGAATGTGGCAAGAAGGAGCGGGGAGGAGGAGATCGCACAAATCCAAGTACCCCTCTGCGGCCGTCACGCTATGCTTTTGTTCTTAATGGCTCAGGAAGCGGATAGGGGAAAGGGGGCGAAAAAGAAGACCGGCAAGGTAAATAGCCGCGAAAAAAGAAACCATAAAACCAAAAAGAAAAGAGTTGAAGGCATTGTAGTAGAATACAAAAAGAGGAGGAAAGGAAGGGAGGAGAAAGATGCATCACGTTGTTGAGGTCATCACAGGCAGGCCTTGGGTGGCCGAGGGGAGCAATGGACAAGATGACATAGAAAGGAGTGCAGATCACCCTGAGTCTGCGGGAGCACAGCGGCTGCAGCAATATCTGCCTTCGCTCCTCTTCGCTCTACCCTTCCCCCCACCTCAAGAATTGCGGAGAAGAGAAAGAGTGGTCGGATGAGAAAGCATAATTTGACAAGAATTGCGTTCCGCCCCAATGGCTGCCCTGCTCTATGTGGGTATCGCTCTCTTACCGCGGTCAGGAGGAGGGCAAGCGGGAGGGGAAAAGTAGCGGCTCGTCATTGCGCTCTACCCCTTCGCGACAGAGCCGATTGAGCGTCGAATCGCCACACAACTCACCCTAATCAACCCAAAGACGCTCTCGAGATCAGCACGAATGTCAGGAAGAGACTCACGCACACGCAAACAGAAAAGAGTGCCTCAATTACCCGCCATTTAGTCTTCTTTAATTTTTTGTTCTCCCTTCGTTATGAGGCCACCTTTTTCTGTGTGTTTTTTCGGCTTCAACGTGCATACCTGCCTACAGTTGGCCATCATGTGACCTTGCCACAAAGTAAGGGGGTGGCAGCGAATCGGACGGACCTCCTCCATACTCCGTCTCCCGTCCATGGCCAAGATAAAAGGGGAAATGAAAAGATCTTGCCCATACGCATAATAGCCACATGTGCTCCACTTCTGCCCCTTCCCTCCACCCTAAATCTTTTTTTTCATCTGCGTCTTGGTCACCGTACAACGCCGTGACGTCAAACAGGGGGGTAAGGCGTTGGTTGTGGAGTGGCGGGATATGGGGAAAAGGTCGAGTGAAAAGCGAAGCTGTAGAAGGAACGGAGAAGCGAAGCGAAGACAATGGAAGATAAATGAACCGTGAATGATCTCTGCCTCAAGAATGGGAGTGAACCTCGAGACACTTGGCTCTCTGTTCGACTCACACGTCCCTTCTCGACCTCTCCTTGCGCCATCCAATACCGAAACCAAGTCGTCAAGCGAGTCCCACGCCCGTTACGTCACAATATCATCCACCATTGAGGGTCCATACGTAGGCATCGGTGGTCAGCGCTTCCGCCCTCTCGCCACAGGAAGGAGAAGAAGGAATGCATTGCCCCTCTGCCAAATGGCCTTCCCCATCTCCCCTCCTCTCCACCATCCGAAACACACACACACACACACGACGGTCTCCTTCTCCTTCTACTGGCGGGAGGAAAAAAAGCCAGCGCCGCATCTTTCCTTCGATATGGATGCTTCACTTTTTCACTGGTGCGCCCTTCTTGGTGGATGCCTGCTTCAGTACGTCATACGTGTTGAGGCTCTCGGGCATGATGATGTAGCGAATCGTACTGCCTCGCACCATATACTCCTCCACTTCTACTGGATTTTTCCCTTTGCTCGTGATCTTCGCATGCGACATGTACGTGTTCATGTTCGCATCAACGTACGTGATTTCTCCCGACACAATGGACGAGTTCTTCAGCTCGATCTCCACCAGCGTGCCACGAAGCTTCTGGAGAAAGGTGATCAGAGTGCCACCTGTTTCAGAAGGAGATATGGATGACATTTCAATAAATGTTTTTTCCTGTCCCTGTTGTTGATTGGCTTCTTCCGTCTGTGTACGAAGAGAAAGAGAGAGATGTGTTGTGAGAACGTCGAGGAATATACTTTTCCGCTGAGTACTGCAGAGAAGGAGGCGAAAAAAATGGTGGAGGAGATGAAGGGTAGGCAGCACCAGCACAAGCTAAAATGGATCGATGGCGGTGCTCCCTGAAAAGAAGAACAGAATCCCGTCTTCCTTCTCTCTCTCTCTCTATATGTATATATATATATTTACCACAAGGTGGCTGATGTGAGTCAGAGAGGAAGATGATTGAAAAAGGAGGATTTCCCGCAGTACCTGTCGGATCTGCAAGGTGTTTCCAAGAGTAGAGAAAGTGGTAGCACGCCGTGTCGGCAGTGTCCGGAGGTGGGGGAGGGGGGGAAGACAAGACCCGCATGCAAAAAAAGAATCGATCGACGCGTCAGAAGGTGTCGTCCATCGGGCGGTAGCGCAGTCGCAGTAGGG
Source organism: Borovskyia barvae (assembly GCA_030849085.1). Lineage (NCBI taxonomy): Eukaryota > Euglenozoa > Kinetoplastea > Trypanosomatida > Trypanosomatidae > Borovskyia > Borovskyia barvae. Next base: position 68,897 of record JASAOM010001089.1, on the reverse strand, counting down.
AAATAACAGAGTTCAGCGAAGGAGGTTATTGGAAAATGCACATGAGCGAGGTGATCGCAACACAAGAATCAGAAATTAACACACACACATATACACACACACATATATATAGCGAGAAAAAGAGATCAAAAAGGTGAGGTGGAGAGGCCAGCGCGTGCGACCAACGCAGCACATTGGCAAGGCTCACCCTGCACAGTGGACTCCCACATTCCAACTTCGAAGGTGAAGGGCTCTTTCGATCAGACGCGGAAGCGGCATGTACACCGCCGTACAGAAAGAGGACAACATTGGGGAAGGGAGGCTGTTGTTTTTCCCGCCTGCAGTGTAACGGACCGGGTCTTTACTCACACACAACGGTTCTTCAATTCCTACGGAACAGTTGTTACTTCAGACCTTGCGGAGAAATCCTGATCGATGAGCTCAAACCGTTCACCGTGATAGCGTACAATGCGTCGCGCAGAGGGATTCAAATCCTCCGCCACCTCTTCTCTGCGACACCGTCTATCCGGCAAACCTCGTCGAGACAAGACGAAGATAAATTAGATGGGCAGTCGGAGCTTCAGGTGGGTCGTGACCGTCACGAGTATTGGCATGGGGAGATGTATGCGTGCTAGCCGACGAGGGTGGCGGACCTGGAGCGTGCCTAATGAGCTCCAGTAGAGAGTTGGCGAACTTTCAGTAGGACACGCTAAGGTGTCGCCATCCCTCGGGATTAGTACAGATACACACCCACCCAACCTTTCTATCCGTGCGACGCCAACGTGTTGGTATCCGGTAATGCCAAATGAAGAGCAATCCATAGAAGAGAAATGACTTTCTTGGAGAGTGCAGATCGGAGCGTCACCCACTTCCAGAAAATGTGGAAGCCCAAGTTTCTTGTCCATGCTCAGCCCATTGCAATTCCACTGGACGCATCTTAAACTCGGCCCAGGATTGCGCTCGGCATCGCCGCAACGCAGTAGCAGCAACTGATCAGTAGGATGGGGTGTACACATATCGACCCGTTTGCATGGGTCCAGGTAAGCTGGTTCAAGCGTATGTCTCGCTGCAGGTCGCTTCAGCGGAACGCCAGCTAGGATCTGATTGCCGCACCAAGTCTTGCATCCTAACTCCGGCTTATAAGATGCTGGCGCTTGGCTTCCCCACGTTGTGGGTACTAGACCCTGATACCACGCTGAGGTGGACAGCATCGTCAGGGGATGGGGTCCTCCTGCAAATCAAAGACGCATGTTAGTCACGTGGTTATCGTTGTTCCCTTTTTGGAAGGCGCGAGGTCTGCGAACTGTGAAGCTCCTTCACCTCGTTGCTCAGCCATGTCCGCACGAGGTCCATACCAAAAGCGTGTTGGTTAGGCAAGGACATCACCTTTGCAGTCTCTGCTTCGAGGTTCATGAGCTCCAAATCAGCGATCTGCTGCTCACGGCGTCGCTGCGCTTGCGTTGCGGATGGGGTTGAGGTACCACCAGCGGTGGCGGCGACAGTGCCCTCCGGAGGCGGAGTCACCAGTGTTGCTCCCGATACGAGCATAGGTCGTGCTGTACCAGGGCCTTGCAGAAGTCCCACACTGTCCTGACTGCGCCGCACTGACGCCGTAAAGGAAGGAGGCTGTCCCGTCGACGACGAAGTGGATAGCGAGCTTGCAGCGCTCTGTGGCATGTCTGAGGCGGGTGGTTGGAGCGTGTTGCAGGGGACCCGCATAGATGCCTCCGCATAGTCACCGTGGAGCCTCCTCGCATGCGCCGAGGAGTTGCAGCGCTCGGAAAACGAATGTGGGGAGGCGCGTATTGGGGACTCCACAATCATCTCGTTGGCTTTCCTCACCACAGTGCCACCACCTTGATAGGAAGATCTGGTCAGCGTAGTGGCGGAGTTGCGGGGGTACGGCGCAGCAGTGTCTATCAGGATATCTGCCTGGCTCCAATCACCGCCAGCCATCGCGCGCCCCGTGCTGACTACACGGTTTTGCATCTCACATCCGCCGTCACCGTCAGCGAAGCCTCCGCCCGTTTCGCCTAAAGCATCGTCTTCCTCGTCATGATCGATAATGACAGGGTGGGGCGATGCCTCCCCCAGCGCAGCGTCGCTGCCGCGAAAGGCCACGTATAGGATGCCGATGACAGGCACGACGCCAAACGTGCTGGACAAGAGTAGCGTGATGATACCGTAACGCAACTTGCCTGTGCTATCAGCCACCCAGCCACAAACGAGTGGGCCGCTAAAGTTGCCAAGTAAGTTATAAAAGGTTTGCGAGAAGGCAGCACCGACCGAACGGAGATGATCAGGTAGTGACGCCATCGTGAGACCAGCGCCGGGAGGGATGATAGCGCCACCGCAGAAGAGAACGACGGACATCACGAGGAGAAAGCCGCGCGTCGTGTTCACGAAAATGCACACAATCGAGAAGAGTACCGCGCAAGTTCCCCACGCCAGTACGAAGAGGGCCACGCGTCGTAAGTTCTGTTTGTATCCTCCGATCCGGTCGAGCAGAATGCCACCGGTGATGACGCCGCACACAGGGGCCGACACCACAGCAGTGCCGAAGCCCACCATGATGGTCGTCATAGAGGCATTGAAAGGCTCCTCGCGCAAGTACTGCGTCACGAAATTTTGCAGGCCTGTTGCGACAAAGTACATACTAGTGAGCGATACAACACAGCACATGTACACAACATTGGAAAGAAGCGGAAACACAGCCGCGTAGAGGCCGCGACCCAGTGAGCGTGTGCGCTCCAGCAGAACTCGTGGCATTTGCGACGCATCAGTATTCCATACCGTGTGCAGCGACACGCCTGCAGAACCAGAGCCACGTGGGTCAGGCGTCCCCGGCAGAGGCGGTGCCGACGGTGCTGCTGCCACACCAATGGAGTATTCCTCCCCACCCGACGCCGCTACTGATTGAGAGATGGCGCCAGCGCCTCCCTTAGACATCATCGTCTCCGCTCGGTGTTGGCCCCCGTCGCCATCCTTACTGATGCCGCTGACCCCACGGTCACTAGGGCTCTTACGCGTGTTGATGGTTCTGGAATCCACGCGCGCCACGTAAGCGATCGTCGGTACCATAAAAATGCATTTGATATAGAAGGCCCAGCTCCAGCCAATAAAACTGGTGAAGGACTGTGGGCCCGCGGCAAAGATGTAGCCAAGCATAATCCCTAACGGCACGCCAGCATTGTGCGAGGCCATCCACATGCTTTGCCGATTCTTGGGTGCGAACTCATCCACCCATACTGGGGTGTAGACAACGATGAAGGAGAGGCTGATGCCGATGAAGAAACGGTTCAGCAGCGCCAGCTCGTAAATAGGGAACGTTGCGAACAAGAAAGTGAACACCGTGTGAATGATCAGTGCAATACACAGAATTTGTTTTTCATTGTAGCGGGAAAAAAGATGGCCTGCCAGTGGGCACCCCAACACATTGCCAAGAAAGACGCTAGAGGTGAGGGTCCCTTGCAGCGTCGTATTAAGCTCCCAAACCTCGCTAATACCGTTGGGAGCTCCTAAGGCAGCGCTGAACGCCCCAGAATCGAAGGATCCGATCGTCTTCAACCAGATAAAGAGCCACAAGTTATGGTACACGGTTTCCTTGTCCACGAGAAGCGATGGGTCAAGCGGGCGGCCGGCAGAGCCTGATGGAGACACATACTCCTCCTCCGGGCTTCCTACGAAGCCAGTATTCGCAGCGGCATCATCGCCGGTGGCGTAACCGCCATCGGACTCGCTATGCCTCCCACGGCTGCCGTTGACTAAGCTAGATGCTGCTGCGCCCGACGGCGCTCCCCGTCCCTCCGCAAATAATCGTTCCGGACGAGCTGTCAGCTTGCCGTTGAGCATTCTCCTGGTTTAATGAGAAGGGGGGGGGGGGGCAAGCAAAGGCTTCTTTTTTTTCCTCTCTGTACGTGTGGGTATGTATGTTGCTGTTTTCGCTTCTAGAAAAGGAGTTAGGGTGGCAAGTGCGCGCTGCAAAGTACCACTTTCCTAGCCCCTCACTCTCTCTCTCGTTCTTTTCTTTCGAGTCACGATCCAACACACGCTGTAACCACGACGGCAGATCGTCAGATGATAGAGTAGAAAGCAAACTTTGGATTTGAGCGCCGGTGCGCGTGGATATCAGCAGGCTTTTTCCTCGAGAATCGCAATGAGCATTTCAGCCGGAACTCATACTATCGCGTCGAAACGGCTTGGGAACCTCGATAGCAGGGAGAATCAAGCAGTATTGAATGCAGGAAAGTCGGAAAATAAAGGAGAAAAGATGTGTCTCCTTTTCAGAAAAATAAATAGATGTACCGCAGTTTCCAATAATGGAAATTTGTTGAACGGAGTGGCGAAAAAAACTGTGAGACAAGCAAGCACATGAGCAATCCACAAGGGAGAGGTGCAGAAAGGGGAAAAAAAGAAACGATGTGAGCCCACTGACGCTAAAGAACTCAGCTGTAGCAATTCACAAAGTCACCCGATGGCACAAGAAGAGGGTATCCAAAGCGAGGAGAGGCGATCGTCGGAAAAGGAAAGCGCAAGAGAAGAAGACTTTGGCTAGCGAGAGATTCGAAAGGCAGGGCCGCGGAGCAGTGGTTTCGCACGTGTAATACCTTAACAACAGCACCCCTGCTCCGCAACCTTCAGACACTTCCTCCCTCACGTGTTGCTCACACGCACACACACAGCACCCCTCTTTCCCAACGAAAAGGGTTTGAAAGTCTGGAGCACTTATTGCGGATGTGGCCAGGAGGAGCGTTTCGTCAAGGCGAAGGAGGAGTTCTAAGGAACGAAAGAGGCAGGGGATACGAAGAATCAAGGCGAAGCGTTCGCGCGCCTTCGCAGAAGCTCTCTCAAATGGAACGCGTTGAGGTGCAAAGCCACGCGGTACAAAAGAACAGTGGAAAGAGAGAGAGAAAAGAAGGGGGTCAGCAGTCAGCGAGCACTAATAAAGCACTTAGGCTGACTAAAATTTGATAAAAACTCGCGTGCTACTCGAGTGCTGTCGGTGTTCTAAGGGAAAATTCAGAGAAGGGGAAGGAGTGAGAAGGAGCGAGAATGCGCCCAGCCCTGGGAAGAGTGTATAGGTGTGTTAGGGGACGAACAGCGAGGGAGGGGAGGGGGCGGGGGGTTAGGAGGAGGCGAAGAAACAAGGAAAGTGCAGAAGAAGTAAAAGAGGTAATACAGGAAAGGGGAATGGAGCGATCCGCAATAGTTCATTTGAGTTGGTAGGATGGCACAGAGATGATCGTGAAAATACGTCGTATGAACGTCCGTCCTCAACGTATCCGCTTGAGCTTGCCATCGTGCGGAATTGACATGACCCAAATGCCTTAAGTCGAGAGAAATGTACGTCTTACGTTGATCAGCTCAGCTGCATCGAGCTTTACGATAGGCAATGGAGCAGTAAAACAAAAAGATCGAGGCAAGGGAAGCAAGAGGAGAGCCCATGTGGCAACAAGAACAGCAACAGCCAAACGAATCGTGATATTTCGTCAACTCAGGTTCCCTCACCGGCACACGAACATGGAATACCCAGAGGGCGAGATGAGTCTGCCTCGCTAGCTACTCCGCCAGCCGGGTAGTCTTGGTGTTCCTGCGTTTTCTGCGGCCACGCTGCGGTGACCCGGCGGCTGGCTCACGCGCGTAGTAGGAGCGTGTGCGTTTGAGCGAACTACACACCGTGCGGCGGACGGCAAAGCGCTCGTCGAGGCCGCCCTCTCCGATTCCGTTACTGCCGACGGGGAGAAGCGCCGGACCGTCGCTGGGGAAGGATCCATAGTGGCCGTACCAGGTTCGGCGGCCTCGCGCTGCGCCCCCATTCGATAGAGCCGTGGGCCACGGAACACTGCGCCACCCTTCTTCTTCTCATAACGCCAGTCGATATCACCCGTCTCGGGATGCCTAACGTGCCACTCAGGACCGAAGAAGTAGTCATTGCTTCCGTCCCCATCGATGTCATGCACGACATTTGATGTAAGTCCCCACTGATACGGCACCATCGTTCGCGCACCTAACTTAAAAACTTGCTTATCCATGTCACCTCCTGCAGCATTTTCGCCACCCCCTTGCTTGGAATACTTCTTCCCCTGTGCGAGGGACAACGGGAGGTGCTTGGCGTACACCGGATCGTAGGTGGCAGCGGCGTCGAGGCGGGCTTGATGAATCGTCAGAAAGGGATCTTCATAACGGTCTTGCTCGATGGAGCCCCAAAGCTCCGTCTTCCGCGAACGCAGCGCTGTTTCAGCAAGAGACGAATACGTAGCGCCGTCACCCGGTATCGACGCGGCACTGCCTTGGTTATCTCTAGAGGAAGACATTCCAGCCCGTTTATTCGATGTCGACAGCTGCCCGTCATCATCAAGTCGATCCGCTTCCATGAATCCAAAGGCACTCACGGCAGAGTGCGCCGTGGAGCTCATGTTGTCGCCTTGGTGCCCGTGGCTGTGATTATGGGACTGCCGCAGGGCTGCCGGCTGCGCGTGTCTCAGCATCTCTTCTCCCTCGCGTCTCTCCACCTCTGTCTTGAAACGCTCGATCATATCCAGGTAATGCGTCTTCTTGTGCTGAATCATGTCCCTTTCTTTCAGTTGATACTCCGCCTGCCGACGCGCATGCGCCTCAAGCTGTCGCTGCCGAGCAAGCAGTCTTACCTCATCCGAGCTAGCCCCACTGCGACGAAGCTCAGCTGTTTCCTGCAAGATAGCAATACGCTCAGCTTTGGCTGCTTTCGCGCGCTCCTCCCGCATCACTTCGTGAGCCTCAACGAGTCTTTCCCGTTCCTTTTCCATTTCCATGGATGCCTTGAAGCGAACCTGCGCCTGATGCACCCGCTCCACGTTGCTGCGCAACAGAGCTGTTCGCCGACTCTCATCATATCGAGAACTCTGATCGAGCAGTTTCTCGTATACATTAGCAGCGGCATCCAGCTTCTGTTCGTATGCCTCATCTTTTGCCCTCTGCAGCTCCGCCCAGTGCTGCTTTCCTGCCATCCCGAAGCGGCTCTTGACGTTGTACTCAATATCGGCCATGCGCAGCGGAAGGTTATGATAGTGGTTCACCTCGTCCTCTGTGACATCCGGCAGCTCAGCGGCCGAGAGTTCCACATCGTGGGCAGCTTTTTCCTTTGGTCCCAAGAAGCGATCTTCACGTTTGCGCTCGTAGACCCACTGCATGTAGGCACTAGGCTCGCCACGCAAGGCATCCGAAATCTCACGAGCTGCCTTCTTCTGCCGCTCCACGTCCGTGCTGCGATAGTCCGCATCAATCTGCGTCCACACATCGCGAAGCCAGCGCAGCCGCTCCTCCACCGCGGCCTTCACCTCTAGCATGACCGCCGCCGTCCACTTGGTGTGGCTATTTTTAACTTTGCGCTTAAACGCGTTGATTACCTCTGATTTCTGTGCGCGAGCTGCCACACGAAACGCCCTCTCCACTCGCTGATCAAAAGAGTCGAAGTACTGTTTTTGCCTTTTTTCTGTTACGTATGCGTCGAAGCGGGTGTCTTGCCGCCGCTGCCACCCATCCATCGTACTGAACTGCTCTGCAAGTTTGAGGCGGCCGAGGCGGATGCCATTCTGGAGCTCACGGAATACGCCGCTGCGACGGAACATCCCTCCCCCCTCTCTCTTTTCTCCCTCGGCACTGTCTGACTAGAAAGAGAGAGACGTCAAAACGTTGTGGTCGAATGAAGGCAATACGAAGATCCGGCAGTCGATATCCAAACTTCGTCCGTCCCGGTGCCGCCTCCAAATTGTTCTCCCTTCCTCCCTCTTTCTTTGCCGTGGAACGCGTCGTAGGCCTAGGAAAAACGGCTGAGTCTTGCCGAAGAGGAGCATCCAAGGAACGGCTGAAAATGGTAGGGCTCTCCTGTGTATGCCTGTACGTGTATGTGTGGGTGTGGGTGTTGCCTGCACAGGAAGGTCCAGAGAAAAAAACAAAAAAAGAGGAAGGCGGTCGAAGCTCTCAGGTAAGACGAGGAAGAGATAAGGTAGGAGCAGGCAGACGCTAACGGGGTACTCGAGCATACCACACGAAGGCGATGCCCTGCACGAACTTTATCTTCACAAGCATCCACTGCTCAGCGGAGGAACAGCTGAAATGCATATGAGGAGCCGAAAAGGGATGACGAATGCATAAAAAAATACAGGGGCATGCCAAGATGCTCCTTTGTGTTCTGTTTTCACAGTAGCATCGGGCAGTTACGCGGATTGCCTTTTTTTGTAAGAATGATAGCGAAATTGGTGCCAAAGGGAAGAGGGCAGGGGCGGGGATGTGCTCTGTATTGTGCAGACCCCCCCCCCTCCCCTCCCCCCCACGTTCTCTCCCTCTCTAATAACACAAATAGCTAAGAAGCGAAAAATCGATACTTCCTCGCTTGAACTAGCCACAGGGAGGAGAAAGACAAAATAGAAAAAGAAGGGAGAAGAAAAGCGAGAAAAAAGATAACGTTGAGAGTGAAGCCAAGCGCAACAGTAGCGTGTGTTGTCTCTCCTGAGAAAAAAAAAACACCTACACACACACACGTTCCCATTGGTTTGCGTCTATTAAAGTTAAAGCCTACAATGCAGCAAAAATGCAAGTCGGTAGGGGCCGCATATAGGGAAAAAAAGAGGGAAGAGAAACACATCGGATTATAAGTGCTCGAGAGGTACACGCAGACACTGAAATTTATACTACTGAACGGAAACGTATCAGGGCAAAAAAAAAGATGAAGCGAACAGGAAAGGGGGAAAAGAGGGCTGAAAAGCCGTGTGCGGCATCATCGGCCGGCATATGGGAGAAGAACCTCATTCGCCCTTTCCTTTTTGCTCGTTTTTGAATGAACTCTTCCCATTTTCTTTCTGTTTTGGGGTAGCTTCGATCTGTCCGCCATTAGCTTATGTTCCGCTTGTTTTTTGCTTGCGTTTTGAGGGCCCTAGGGCGAAGGCGATGATGATGTCCACATCGCATGATAAGTAGCCTTGGATTTGATTTCGTGGGCAGGCTGGGGAGGTGGCACCCACGTGGATGACCCCAGCTCTGCTGCCACGGCGTCTATCTGCTGCCGAGCCTCACTGGAAAGGGATAGGTAAGAAGGCGTTAGACGAACTTCAGCGAATCCGGTCACAGCGGTCAGTAAAGCGATCTCCTCAAGCAGCGAAGCTTGGTAATTGCGTGCCAGATAGTAGAAGGAGCAGCATGTTTGATAATTGACTTCCTCACGCGCTACAACAGCTTCGCACAGCGCTTGGAGCTCCGTGAGGCCCAGCTGGTGAGCTCCCAGCATTACCTCGAAGGCCATGCCGGTCGAAGACCGCAGCTGACGGGTATATAGGTAGCGCAGGATGGGTTGGACAGCAGGAAGTGGCAGCGGCACCGGCCCTAACAACACAGTGCGCTTTGAAGAATTTGTCAACAAAGCAGCAGGTGAGGCCGCAGCCGCAGCGCTCAGCTTCGCCGCCAGAGAACCAACCTGGTTGGAGGCAACTATGCTGCCCTTACCGGCACCTGCTGCACTACTACTTACTGCGCGGTAGAGCGGACGCAACAGCTCCGTAAAAAGGGCACTGGCGGCCAGCAGGATGCACGCGTGCAAGGTGTGTGCGGATTGAGCTTTGGTGTGTGGATCCACCACCAATACAGTCGTATTAGCAAGATTACCCGAAGAGGTGAGCATGGCAGCCATATCCCTCTGGAGTTGCTCGCTACTGCGTTGGCGCGCTAACTGTACACGCTCTCGGTCACCACACAGCAAGCCAGCGCACAGCGCCACCAGCGGGGCCAGGTTGTATGTATCAGCGGCCTTCTTCACACACTCTAAAGTTTGCATGAGTTTTGCTCGATGCTCAGCTGAAACGCTTGCGTGGTTTGGGACGGCATCGTGGCCAGGATTGCTGTTGTCACCCTCTGCACCATCGCCCTCCTCTGGACCCTCCTCCGCCACTTCCAACAAAACGCGATATTTCGCCTTCAGGCCACCCCAGTAGATGTAATCAACAAGGCATTGCAGAGCCGCCGCGCTGAGCGGGTTTGTGAGGCCAGGAATACGCGCCGTTGAATTAGTAAAGTATACGGGCAATCCTGTAGTGGTCGTCCCGCTCGCGAATGCAGTCTTGTGCGCCGTTGCAGCGGAAGTCTCTTTGGATGGCAACGAGGAAATAGCCGAACTGCCAACCTGGTGATGACCTTCTGCCACTTGTTGCAAGAGCGCATCGACCTCATCTTTGCGTTCGGAAGGTGTCTGCTCTTCCGCATTGATCGCCGATCCGCCTCGGTGAGTACCCGCAGCGACGTTGCTGAAACCGCTGTATGTTTCATAGCGGCAGGCCTCCAGCTGCTTTAGAAGCAGTGGTGCCCGCTGATGCACAATGGCGCGATGCAAGCCTGCAATGAATTCGTCTCCTGAACTCCAAGGATTTGTGCTTTCCGCATGAAACTTTTGTCGTTGCAGAGGGAGCTCTTCGGCGCCAGGCCCGCTGCCCATCCACGGGGGTGGCAACTGTGCAACGGCGGCAGTAACATCAGCACTACCGTACGATCCTGCGTACACATAGCAGTCGAAAGGCGTTCCCCGCTGCTGTTCACGCAGTTGCTGCATCATGATCCGAAGTTGCTGCGCACCGCCGTCGTGAGAGCCCGCTGCGGCTGCCGAAGCTACATCATTTTGCGAGATATACCCATCGGCGGCCAAGAAGCGAACCATGGAATTGGTGGCGGGCTCTGCACCACACACACCACCAAAAACGTAGACAAAGCCTCCCACCAAGGCTGCAGCAAAACCTTTCTTGTGCGGCTGCACTATGGAAACGTTGCCCATCGCTACCGGAATCCAGCATGGCGTCTCCACAGATGCACCCAGGAGTGGCAGCACCACGGCAAATAAAGTGAATTTGTTTGTTATGCGTTCATGTAGACCGCCACCACCACTGCACCCACCAACCAGCAGAAGAGCTTCTCCGCATACGAAAAGAGCATGCTTTTCTCTTGGAACGGCGTCGGCGGTACCGCCATGGTGAAGGCAACGCCACTCGCCCGTGTTAAGTGTGACAGACCACGTATCCGTTAGCACGTTGGTCCCACCAGACCCACCATTGATATACATCACGTTCCCTCGTATGCAGGCTGCGTGATACGCACGCGCCGCGGGACGGTTAGGAGTCACTCGATTTGTATCAGCGAGAGCGTCATCCGTCGTCAATGACGAGTTTCCTTCAGCTGCAGCGGTAATGGAAGCAGAACGCGAGAAGTTCCGCTCACCATGGGCCCTAATCCTCCGTCCATAGCGGTAACTGTTAAGAGAAAACACAAAAATGTCACAGCCACTGGCCAGCGTCGCCGCCGCAGTAGTGGAGTTCATCTCCACTTCAGCCGCAGATGAGCGGCGCCGCGTGTGATGGCGCTTTTCACTCACCGTCTTGCCACCATAAATGTAAAGCCGGTCATCCTGCAGCACCATAGTGTGGCCATACCGAGGGCCAGGATCGTTATGATTTTGCCCTGGAGTGGAATGTGACTTATCCCAGATACAGGACCAATGGTGCGTAAGCGTGTCGTAAACATGGATGTCACTCAACACTGTCGACCCGTGCAGCGCTACACCGCCGCTGATGACGAGATAACGTCCATCATAGGCACAGGCTGCGTGACTGTGTCGCGCCACCGGTCCTTCCGAGAATGAGTACAGCGGTTCCCATGAGATTGTAGTGGTGTTGAAGGCCATGAGTGAAGCCGTCTCTGTACTCGGTATATCGACACCACCGAATAGGAGCATCATATCGGAGTTGATTGGCGTGAGAGTGTGTCCCCAGCGGGCCGTCGGCGTCAATCCAACAGGACGGAGATACCGGGCGCACATGATCGGCAGAAAATTCACCTCACGTGAAACGGTTGTCATCGACTCGGTATCCGCCCCTCCGTGTACCGCATCCGGCGCATGGGTTGGCACACCCTCTTCACCTTCTCGGTTATCAGCTCCCTTGGAGTTGGCGGAGGTTAGCGCAGCACCGGGCATCGCCCATGGAAACACCCCCGTCGTCACTGCGCTCCCCACGTTTTCTGAAGGGAAGACAGCAGCTCCGTCTTTGGTGGTGTTGGAATTGCTCTTGGTGAGACTGGGGAGGGGTGGTGGTGGATTCCGAGACGAGTGTGGCCGCCGAGGAGCGTCGCCGGCGATGCCGGGAGGGGTGAAGGAAGGAGAACGTAAAGCTCTACTCGGGTGTGCTAATTTCGATGTGGGGGTCATGCCCTGCTCGGCACCCTCAGCAACATCCGCCAAAGGGGCAAGACGAACCCCAAGTGGGGTCGCCGACAGTCGCTGCGAATTCAACTGCGCCTCCGTCAACTCCGTATCTGCAGGGGAGTAAGTAGAAAACCCGATAGGCGCCAACGGTCTTGAGGTGGCTGACCCAGCGGAAATGCTGTCTCGTTGAGAATGCGGTGCCACAGGCCCAGTCCGACGACCAGAAGGCACGCCGCCGGAACCCGTACCATTATCTGCATTCAAGCCACCTCCAGCACGGAGCTGCTGATCTTTTAGAACGTTCGTACTTCCCACAGTGCCTCGCCGGGTATAGAAACTGCCAAACGGTCGGCCATTCGACGACTTGCCCGACTCTGCAGCGCTTCCCCCGACGTCTTTGAGCTCCGCCAGAAGCGCCGCGAGTTCGCGGGCGTCGACCTCATCGTTGACAGGCAGAGGATACTTGTTGGTCTCCATCACTGCGACACTGACTGATGTAGAAGACCCTCACCACTCCAAATGTAAATGTATATACGGATATATATGTTAATGTATGTATAGCCAATCGTGCCGATGATGAAAGCAGTGCCGAAAGAAGCCGTCCTTTGCCGGTAGAGAGGTGGGGGGGAAGGAGAAAAAAAATTGAGGAAGGTAAGGGCGCAGCTGCAGCCTTCACGAAAAGGGTGAGTGGGTTACGATGATTTTCGTGGTGGAGGGTGCGCGTATACTCCGTGAGAGGAAGAAGGAAGAACACGAGGCAAAGACGATGGGCAGAGGAAAAGCAGCGCGCGAAACAAAAAAGGAGGGCACCATCAGGGATGGCGGCATGTGCCAAGAGATGCATTTTTCAGCAAATGAAAATGCTTTAATGCGCGTATGCGAGTGCATGTCCAAGCGAGGTCGCTCGACTGCAGTGATCAAGACATTTCACGCGGTTCTCCTCCTTGTCTTGTGATCCAATGAGAGAATCAATGCTTGATGAGAAAGGCTAGATGTGGGGGTGGTGAGGGGGGGGGGGGCTTCCATGACCCGTACCGCACACGCATAGACGCACCAGCGCAGCGGACGGATATTGGAGACCCTCCCTTCCTCCTCCTTTACCCCCCCCCCTTGCTCTTTATTAGAACTAACGCTTCCACCTTTCTTTCCCACCCATACACCCGCAAAACACCCCCTTCGGCACGCGCATAAAGGAAAGGCAAATTTGGTGTGAACCCACGCATGGCCATTAAACTCTCCTGGAACGGTGGAGCCACAGGCGTGTGAGAACTTTTCGAGTCGAAAAAGGTGGGGGGAGAGACAGAGAAAGACGAGGAAATATCTCATGAAGGGCCGAGAATACAATTGCACAAGCTTCAGGCGCCTATGTCGAAGAGAGGAGCCCCTTTCACTCCCTTCATCACCATCCTTCTCCTCCTCGCACACACGCGGAGAAGAATCATTCCAGTGAAAGTAGTACCTGCTCGAACACCACCTCGCGTCGCACACCATCTTTCACCGTGGTGCATCTATCCGCTTCTTGAATCCGTTTACGGAGCCTCTCGGCTGTGATGGATTGTGGCTGCAGGGCACGGCCTAAAACTCCTTCCAAGCCCTTCCACACCACCAGCACCCGCCCCGCACCAGGAGAGAGAATCTCCGCCACGTCCTCTGCCATGCCGAGCGAAGTGATCCAACGCCATACGAGCGCGCCCAACTCTGCCTCTGCCTGGCTGGCGCAATCGCTCTCAAACCCGGTCCCACTCATCGCAGAGGTCCCGCATGAGTCGGGCTGTGCACGCGCTTCTTCAACGCGGGGCGGCGACACCTCCGCAATGAGCTTACACGTGACTTGAAGACAAGACTGCTGCCATTGCACCTGTTGGATACTCCCATCAAACACGGCAGCGGAAGGCGGTGGGGGAGAGGGGGCTACCACCTCCCCTAGCAAAGTATTCACGTCTCCAGCAGGGACGCTGTAGCGGTCCTCCATACTGTAGCCACAGTTGACCCCGAAAAGAGATTGCGCAAAGGGCATGTGATGCGTCGCGCCAGGTGGCCCCACTCCGTAAAGGACCTTCGGCGCCGCTGATGGAGTCCAATACGGCGCAGAATACCGATAGGCATGCGCATCATCGCTGATAACTGGGGCAGTGGCCTCACTCATGTGAGCGTTCACATCGAGAACGGGAGGGTTCATAGGAAGACGGGAATGCGGCGGTGGCGCTACCATCCGGTGGGAGCGGCGCCGGTGAGAGTAGCGCCTAGGATGAATACCTTCAGCGGATACAGCCGCAGGAGGAGCGGTGAGGTGATCATAATGAAATGGCGGTGGCGGCAGTGCTGCTGCCGCCACAGTTGCTCCGTTCCATACACCTTGAAAACTGGTATTGTGTGCAAAGGGCGGCCATGATGGTGTGTTTGTAGAGGCTGCCGCACTCGTGGGAATCCCCGAGGACCACCACCCCGCCACAGTGAGCCCCATGGATGTTTGGGATAGGTGAGGCGGTGGTGGTGGGGAAGGTGTCTCAGGTATCGTCTCACCGGACGGCATCTGTGGATTCGTAGCGTCAATATCGCGTGGTGCCGCGGTTGGGATCGACGAAAGCGAAAATACAGGGAGGTTCTCTACTGGGTAGACGGCCGTGCCGTCACCAGAGGGCAAGGGAGGTGGCGTAGGGACCGAGGATATCGGATTCACCGGGACCACTGAATGCGCAACGCCACCTTCAATCAGATTTTTTTGGAGAGTAATACTGCTCACAGCGCTGCGTTGACTGTGCCCTCGTGTCTCCCGCCCTTCATCAGCGCCATCTCCCACCTCACGGTCCACCGGTGATAAAGAAAGGGAACAGCATGATGATGAGGGCGGTGAAATCGAAAAGGCTTCACCCGACATCGATGAACCACTGCTGGACACATCCGTAAACAGCAGAGCAAATCACAGTAGCCAACAAAAGCGATTCAAACGCACAAATTTCGTAAAAACAGATGAGGATGCAGAGGGAAAATAGTGCTTCATACAAACATATATATATATATATATATATCGCAGAGAGAAGAAGACACGATAACCACCATGCGGGCACTTCCATTTCACATTTCAGGCGGATATTTTCCTTCTGTAAAAAAAAATAGGGGGTGTTCCCCTTCGCATCTCACTCAACTGTGGATCAGAAAGGATGCTCAGCTCCCGCTCCCCTTCCTTTTTTCCTCTCGCACCGCGCCGCGCCTCTCGCACTCACGCAGCATGACGCGCGGGGAATAGACGAACAGCAGGACAGTGAGGGGAGAAGGTTGAGGGGGTGAGGGGGGAATGAAGACTGAGGAGCTTCGCTGAGGATTTGTTGCACGTCCAGTGCTGAAAATGTGCTCCGCCCTGATGCCATTCCGTTTTTATCGTGAAGATGGCGCCGAAGTCATCGACAGGGGCAGCACTGACGGAGGCTGGGGAGGGGGGAAGGGACCGTCAAAGGGCGGTGAACAGAGAGAAGAAAGAGGGAGCAAGAATAGTAAAGCGCCTTTTCTCCCGTGCTGAGAAAGCATAGCATTATCCGTCCCGTAAGCCGGGGTGTGAAGGGTGGGAAGGGGGCATCTAGCTCCTTCGGCACTTCTTCGCACGCACTTCTCCCACGTAGACATCTCAAAAACTGCTCCTCAGCGATCTCTCTCGGGCTCAACAACACCAGGGCAATTACGGGGCGTCGATACCTCTCCCTCTCCCCATGTAGGGTACCGATATATCGGGTAAGAAAAGAGTCTGTACACACCTACCATTCAACGAAAGGGAAGAAAGCAGAATGGACCGGCCGCCCCCTCCCAACGAACAAAGCTGTCAAGGCAACTCACGGCAAGAGTTGCCTGCTTGTGTATGCGGGAGTAAAATTAAAAAAAAGAGAGGTGAAGAGAGGGGAGAGAAAGTAAGGAAAAAAGAAGGACCCACAAACGCGCTCATGTACCCAACATGTCCTTCTGCACCAAGCTGCGGAGCCACTACATCCTTGTGTGCATCGCATAAATGGAGCAGGAAGGGAGGGCATAGCAAGGTAGGTATTCGATGACACAGCAAAAGAAAGAAAAAATGATGGAGGGAGCTCCAGCACGGCAGCGTCTCACCGTACGCCTCGCCCATTCCTTTCCGTGAATGTCACTTCGCGGCATGACGCAAATGAAAATTGCCGTCCACTCCTCTCTCTGACTCCGTGCACCTCAATCGCCTCTCTCTCCCCTTCACCCCCCAAAGTCTCCGTATAGGTGAGCTGCACAGACTTCTATACATTTTTATGAGTACCTGAAAGACGTGTACCCCTGCGCGCATGTGCAGGGAAGAGAGGGGAGGGGGTGCACCGTTGTGACCATCCAGACGCCAATCCCTTAGAAGAGTCCTGTTTACTCACAGCATACTTCCTGCCTGTACGGTTGTAGCATCGGTAAACGATAATCGAAGGAAAATGTTACTCCCTTGCGCGAGAGAATTTTGTCCCTCCAGCGCACAGAACAAAGCGAAAGCGTAAAAAAGGAAGGACGAAACTCAGACGAATACATCGTGCGATGTGCGAAAGAGAAACGAAGAAGATAAATCAAGCCTGAATCGTTTTCCAGCGCGCCAACCATGTACACGCAAGACGGTCATTCACTTCCTCGCTGTCCGAACACCTCCTCTCCCCCCCCCTCCCCCTCACTCACTTCCATTTCCTACCCAACATACACTTGGAAAGATCCCCCATAAAGCCAGAGACCATCGAAACGATGTACGTTAATGGTCTACTGTCTGCCATATTCCTTCTGAAGCGAAGCACTCAATATTAAAAAATATGGGCAGCACACAAGCGTGCGCACCGCCAGACCAATCCTTTGTGATTCTCGAATTTCCCATATGCTCTCTGACATCCTTCGCATGTACCTGACGGTAACGCAATTCCATTTTTGCCTTTTACCCTTTAGCAAGTTTCACGTACCACCATACACAGACGCCATCTTGCAGAGCCATTGCTGCTCCGACCACGTCTGTGCTGGCGTTGGTTGGGTGAACCTGTATTATAACACGAGCGGAAGTTGAGGAAACGGAAATGCCGTGAGGACTGCCGGGTGTCACGATGGCAGCCGGACCGATGGCATCGCCCTTTCTCGCAGACTGCCATTCTGGCACTTCGATGCTGTCACCTTCTCTTGCCCACTGGCTCGCCACTAGATCGGCGTTTGCGCAGCGAAGCCTCTTGGATATTGATGTAGCCCTCCCAGAATACACCCATGAAGATTGCCACGAGA
This sequence comes from Borovskyia barvae, assembly GCA_030849085.1. NCBI lineage: Eukaryota > Euglenozoa > Kinetoplastea > Trypanosomatida > Trypanosomatidae > Borovskyia > Borovskyia barvae. The sequence continues at coordinate 51,457 of JASAOM010001089.1, read as the reverse complement.
GTGCACCACTGCGCACTGTGCACCGAGTGACCGTGCACGACGATGGATAAGATGACGCTGGCTACTTTGCGCAGCAGCGTCATAGCCGTCAGCGTCAGAGTACCGAAAACGCTGATCGTGTGGAAGATGAACAGTTGCCCCACAGCGTTCAGTAAACTCATGAGCAGCACATCGTAACAAGCTTCTGGACAGCGGGCGAGAAAGTGAATAAACTGCGAGAGATCGCGAAAGGGTATCATCGACGCTGCAAGGGAGTGCGAGGATGTGACTGACAAGACCCATCTCACCGGCATCTCTCCAAACTCCAGTGCCGCCAGCACCGCCAGCGCACAAACAACAGAGGCTGCATTGGTCCACATCATGAGTACCAAGCCACTCCACTGATGCCGCTTGACCACCACGTCCTGCGTGGAGTTGATGAAGCCATCCATAAGCAGATTGCACAAGATAAAGCAAATACCGAGGAGAGACGAGTTTGAAGACATCCTCGGTGCTTTTCCTGCCTCACTGGCAGCAGCCTTGTAGTAGTTTTCAATGAGGAAGAATGCAACAGCGCCGCCGGTAATGAGAAAACATGCAGCTACTTTCCTTGCAGGGTAACGGGTACCATGCCAGAAGAAACCAACAAGTATGACGGGAAGCATCTTACTCATCTTCGCGGTGAGAGCCACAGGGTACGAGAGCCGACGCACAGAGGCGAAGCCGGAGGAGGTGCCGATGAGGTTTGAAAATCCCACCGCCAACAAACTCCTCACATCCCGTCTGGTAAGCGCCATCTTCGGTGCCTGCTCGCTGTGAGGGGGTGCGCCGAGGTTCGCCGCATCACGCGGGTGACGAGTTTGAAAACTCCTCACAGCCTGCAGCGTCTTCTGTGCACCCAGCAATATCGCACTCACCACTGTACCCATAAGCGTTTGTGTGAGGCTCACGCCGTAAGTGCTGGTCATATAAACCGCAGTTCCCCTGTGCGATGCGACGCCACCCATCTTTGTGCCGACATCAGCCGTGACCCCTGCAGTGAAATCAGGGATAATGTCAACCATCTCACCGCCACTGACGAAGTATGGCTTTTTCATGACTCGCTCCTGTTTGACCGACCACCATCCAAAGCAGAGATTAACGCCGACAGCGCATATTAGCATCTGCGCGAGAAGGAAAATCTTCGAAAACACAGCACTCGGCGCAGCTTCAGAAGGACGCTTGCGAGCATATCCCTCGTGTGAGAAAGCCGCAGCGGCGGCACTTCCCGCTTTCCCTCGCTTCGGCAAGGGCCGCATTGTTGTCAGGCTAAGGAAGTTGCTCACCACCACCACTCTCAAAAATGGCCCAATACCGTAAGATGAATGAAATCTTTAAGCGAAGGTGGCAGTGTGTAACGTTCAACAATCATCGAGGAGCCCCGCGCATGCAAATCCACGAAACATAACAACAAGAACAAAGTGTGCGAACGTGCCAGGGGTTTTCACCATTGTGATGGAGGGATGATCAGCAGAGGGGTCACGATGTCATCGAGGAGGGAGGAAAGAAAAAAAAGAAACAGTGATGTGTAAGCAGTAGCAGGGATGGAAAGTCAGGTCAAGCGAATCGCACGAGTCGCACCACCGAGGAAATTCCAAAAAGAAGCTTAGGGGAAGCGCATCTTTAACGGGGGGGGGCGAGAAGAGGGAGGCACCGTGGATAGGGTGTACCCAAAAGACACACACTGAACTTCTGCTGCGAAAGCACGGCAAAGAATACTGCGTCGTTGTTTCTATTGCTGTCATGGCACCTAGCCGGACGATGCGCAATGCATCTAAAAAGGCGAGAAACAGATGTGGATGGAGCAGTGGCGGATAAGCGCACCATGCGAAGATCAGCTCCGAGGCACGCGTCACCTCGGAGCTCTTTCAGACCCAAAGACTGAAAGCAAGACTCCATCTGCTCATTTTCATCTTATCTTTTCATTCATCGCGTCTGTAACATCCTTCACCGGGAACTGAGTGCTACATATCAGAAACTCTTCTCGGTTTGAGAAATAGCACGGAAGAGAGGTAGGTACTTTTTTTTTTGGAAAGACAACACAAGTGTGTGATACAGGGCTGCCATAGGAGCACCCTATGTGGGGAATGAGACAACCACAGTGGTGCCTTCCTGGGAGGGGACGTACAAGACGCCGCAAGGTGAGCGCAAGCCCCCTCCCACAAGCCACACACGCACGAGGAACGACCAGTTGTTGTCGTGAGAACCCCCATAAAAGCCAAGGCGAGGTAGTTCAGCACGTCTTCGCGATCGTCAGAACAACTCTGACCCAAGCCAAGCGACTACACCATCTATGAGATCATCTTCAATGCACAAATACAGAAAAAGTGAAACACACTCGTACATCTATAAACTTTGGGTGACAACACTCACGGGAGCCCCCCCATAATTTTCTTCACCTTCTCAGCTAGAGAGAAAGAGAGAGGAAGTTGAAAAAAAAATTCCGATTTCGTGCTCACCCAGCTCATGAACAGCAGTGAAAGGACTCAGTAAACCAGAGCGCCATGAGGAGATGCGGTAAAAAAAAGCACGCATGTAGAGGGCTGTGAGCTTGAGAAAAGGGAAAGGGGTTGCAGGGGGCGGCACCATTCAGCTTCAACTTGAATATAGTTATGGATGAAAAACGCGAGTGAAACCACCAGCACGTACTTATCCACAAAAAGTCCCCGAGCCGTTGAGAATTTTGACAAGCTGCTCGAAAACAAAACAAAAAAGGAAGGCACGAAAAGGTGGTGATGACGACTCTGATAGACTTCACTGCACCATCTCTTCTCTTTCTCTTTCCCCCATCTTCACATACGACCTCTCTCGGTGTATTTCGGCAACACAGGTGGCATACTATGACTACTTCAGCCGTTCTTGACCAGCTGCCCGATCAGCGATAGCCCTTGATGTCTCGCTAACATGAATATCCCGTATGGGGAGCATCGCCGAGGATAGTATTCTCAAGCCATTGAAAAAGTGAAAGCAACTCTGCGGAAGGTTCGATCCGGTACAGGCCTGCAATAGCTCCTCTATCTGAATGCGGTAAGACGCAACACACTCTCCAAGCCGTACCGCCACCCAGCAACCTCCCTCCTTTCTCGCGAGGACGGACAACCTTCGAGCGAACGAAGGCCACGGAAGAGGAAGGAGGGTACGAAGGAATAATGAAATGACTTGACTACCAACATGTCAAGATACAAAGAAAAGAGGGAGACACCTGAGGAAGCAGAGAAATGGGCACAACAACGGGAAAGGGGAATACAGAAGCATGCTCTCATGCGCTTATGTATACATACAAAGGCGCGTAGGGTTGTGAAACGAGTCTCGCAGAAAGAAAAATGGTGCAACTCGGGACTTCCCCGCACGTTCTCCTTTTCTTTTCTGATAATATCGTCATTCCCATCTCGAAATATCCCCCAATATTCCGTGGGCTCTGTTAAACTATCGATGCACGCTATAGACTTACTTCTATGCCGAACTTGGTCTGCTCCGCGCGAGCCATGTGCATGCCGAGCGTTGCGGTAACAGTCCCATAAAGAAGCGAAGAAATGCCAGCAGCAAGCCGACCGGCGTTGTTGTAACCGAACTTCAGAAGTGTAGGCATGTGCGGCATCCATGGCGTGAGATCCAGCACGGCCGCCCCTTCAAGATCAACCTCGCCATTGTGCAGAATCGTCGCGGCACTCAGGCGGAGACGGTCTCTATCAAAGCCCACATTGATCCCCAGGAGAGTGGGGAGCTGCCGCCAGTCGTAGGAGGACGCTATGCGACTGATACTACTCGCGCTAGCACCATCACCGCTCGTGCTGTTCTCCAGTTGCGACCCGGAGGCGTCAGGGGTGCTACGGTGCTTCAGCGTGTGGCTGGCGAGGGTCTGCACCAATACCAAACGTACGGAGAGGGGTGGAATGGCGACGTAATGCGGGAGGCCCGAGCAAGCTGCGGCGGAGGCGCTACCGGAAGTCGCATCCTTCTTGGTAGCACCATCTCCGTGTGTGGCCTCCGCGGATGGATACAGCAGATAAGGTACGCAGGGCACCTTCATCGCTGCCTCTACGCTGCTGTCGACCGTGGAGGTGGAAGGTGCCACAGACGAAGACGCAGTCGCCTCGGACGGCACCGCCCATTCCACCCCAGGGTAGGGCATTAGCACAGACGTAGTGCGATCATTCTGCAACGACAACCCCACGAGAGTGTCGCCAAGAGTCAACGGGTACTGAAAGCCGCACGTAACCGCCCACGGTGCAGCAGAAGTAAGAATGATGGGCTTGCGATCAAGCGTGGCGGCTGCGGCAGATGCTGCTACCGAGGACGAAAGCCCCTGCGCCATGCTCGCGCCTCTACCGAACGGTGCTGACGGCGCGGAGTTGCCCTGGAACGCAGTCAAGGGGACGCAGACGGCGGTGTCGAGCGTATACTGGTATCTTCGCTTCTTGGCCCCGGTGGCGGTACCGTTGTCTTCGTCGGACAGAGAGGTAGAGTTCATCGGGGAGCTCGAAAGCGCGGAAGTCTCAGATGACAGCATCCGTGCCACCCGCATTGCTGCCGGACCTACTCGCAGCCCGGCGCTTTGACGGTGCTCCCTCCACTCTGGAAGATTCATATCCAGCTCCAGCTGTCCCCACGACGCAGCAGCACCCGCAGCCGCGGCGGCAGGCTGGTCCATGGCCGGTGCGGTGAGGGGCCGCGTAAAATCCGAAAACCGCTGCTGTGGCGGCGGCACTTTAGCAATGGGGGGTATCACCATCTCCCCGGTAGGCGTCACCGATACGTTCCGCGGTGCTGAAGCTGAATCTATCTTGTCGAGCTCAGCAAACGATGACACCGGCAGATCCATCCGCGCAGCCACCTCCATATGAAGGTTCCCCGCTGTGGAGAAGCTCACGGAGCCGGTGTGTGGATCGCGCATTTGAATAGAAAAATCTCCGTTGTCTTCCACCACGACGGTGGATGAGGAAGCCACGTGGGAGGCGGGTCCTATAGGTGTGCCGACGGCTGCCATCCCCCCCGTTTCCCTTCCCGTTCCGTACGTGGCAGGTCTGCCGGAAGAAGGGGATTGTCGAGAAACAACGATGCGTTGCTGATCCGCACCGCCGTAGGGTGCGAAGTCGGCAAAAGTATTGTTGATGCATTCTTCCAGGTGGAGGGCGCGGAAACCACTCACCCAGTACTCGCTTAAAGTTGGCATCGACAGAATCGCGTGCGTGTGTGTGTATGTGGAGAAAGGGGGGAGGTATATGTTTTGTGTATAGCTACCTGTCACCAGGATTAAGAGAAACAAAACCTCCTGCGAAGATGACGGATACGTAAGCGCGCCTCCTCTAAACCGAAAATAAGGTGATGCTGTTACAAAGCCTGCCGGAGAGTCTCCAGTGCTGCGAGTCTGGGCTTGGTGGATAACAGGAAGTCTTTGAGAGGAAGGACGGAAGTTATTTACCTTCAATGGTTGAAAACAGTAGAGTAGGGGAGGGGGGGAAGGGAGGCGTGCCAGATTTCACTCCGAGACGGGCACGCAGCATGGAAAAACAAAAAAAGGCGCAGAAAGCAATAGAAAGTGCGTTGAATGCCAAGACCAGGGTCGAAAGAGAGAAAACGTGTGAGGATATGAAGCCGAGAACGGAAAATAAAAGACACGAGGGAGGAAAAGGCGAAAGACGTTGGCCCAGAAGCGGGGAGAAGCGGAGGGAGGTCACAGAGACCCTCGATTCAGTCGACGAAGGTGAAAAGGGGGAAGATGATGATCCGAATGCACTCCTTTCTCTCCGCGTATTAGGGGATAAAGTATAGATCTGGGACTAACAGACCAGCCTCACCACAGTAACAGCTTGTCTGTCTCTCTAGAGCGTACGGTAGGGGCCAAGAGAGGCGAGAAGAAGTGAAGAGATGTTCAAAAAAACTTCAGCTCTCTCGTATCTTGTAAGCGGCAGTCCTTTTCATCTCTCTCGATTCTCCAGAAAGGCGTCTGCACTTGAATGCTATCACCGCGTGGATGATGAATGATGAATACTATCATGCATCAGCACTATGTATCTGGCGGCTTATACAGACCGGCACTCACGGGTCTCACCATTACGGGTGAAGAATACCTCACCGCCATCGTGGTCAACGCAAGGGCGCGGAGACAGGCATAAACAAACAGATAAACCGACACAGACCCAATGCAGCTCACAGGAAGAGGATGCCGCCCCATAGCCGTCAGAAACTTCCCTAGCAACACAGCTTTCTCCACCGTCACCACAAAACGCAACCACCGCCACTGCCACCACCACAGAACACCAAGTTGGAGCGATCGCCCATGACAACCACCCAAACATCCGTGGAACTGCCCATTTACGTCTCTTTCAGGAGAGATTTGACATGTTTATGGTGCGATCCTGATTAAAACGAAGTGCACAGCACATCTACTGACCCCAAGTGGATGTCTGGTCGGGTGCGAGATCCTCCATGCTGTAGCTGTGCGGTGTCACGCGCGGCACAAATCGCGTAAGGCGCTGCTCCGGGTTCGTCTTCGAGGCATACCTGTCGATGGAAGAGGAGCTTTGCTCCTGTTCAGACACACGCACCGTCTCGGCATCTCGTGCACGCACCGACGCCACACGGCCGACCTCAGCAGTCACCATCAATTCACGTTTGGCTTTCTCGAGTGCATACGCGTACGTGCGGGCGTACTTGCCGCCAAACTCGAGCCCATGAACACCGCAAAACACCATCGTCTGCGTCTGTTTGTCGAAGTCACCCAACCGTACCATCGACAGGGTGGAGTGGCGCATCTGGGCGACCTGAATGGCTTCCAGCGCAGCACCCAGCGCATCCTTCACGGTGATATCTGCAGAACTGACAGGGGCACCGTAATGTAAGGACACCAGAGCACCCGTACCGTCCACCGTACAATCCGCCTGCACCTGTGCTCCACCGGAAGTCGCGACAGTGCTGATGCCTGGGGAGGGAGGTAGCACCGCATACTCCATATAGTTCGAACCCTGCGCAGAGAGAACAGTGCACAGTTCCGTGCCGTAGCGCGCTAAAGCCGAGTACGCATCAAAGCGCAGGGACGGCGCACTGGCACTGTCGGTGCGCACATCCACCACCTCCAACATGGGATCGGGCATCCACCAGTCACGCTCCTCCATCATTGCAGCTTGCAGCACACGGCGTCGCGCAGACGCCCACTCCTGATCGTTGGATCCAGGGTGATACAGCGACCAGTGGAAGCGGCAGCGTGGCTCGATGGTGCGTTGGCTGTCCGTAATGCCGCGTTCGCTTTGGCTCCGGTGATACGCAGGCCCACGAAGCGCCATTGCCATCTCCGCTACCGAGAAGTTGCCGTCTTTGTCCAGCGATTGCCCCATGGCGAACTCCGCGCTGAGGGGAACGATGAGGCCTGCCGCACGAAGATAAGCACAGAAGGCGATCAGCTCACTTCCCGCCATCTCACCTTCCAGGGGAACCTCAGCACCCTGACCAGCAGCGGCCCGCTGCGTGTACTGCGCATAAAGCTGCGGCAGCGCATCCACAACAGAGAAGTTAGCCGAGACAGCCTCACTTATTAACGTAGGATGTTCTGTGGGGTTCAGTTCCCGGTCGATCGCGCGCACGACAACGCGGTACTCGCCGTTCGGTAGTCGATTGCCCAAAGCATCCGTGTACGGCAGAAAAACCTCCGTGGACTGTGTCTCTGAGAGGGGCACATTATCATCCAGCATCACGGCGAAGGTCCACTCCTCAACCTCTGGCATCTCCGACTGCGGAGACACTGCAGACGAGTCAGTGGGCGTGGAGCTGGATTGCCCGTTGTGCTGCTCACGTGTTAGATGCGCGTAGAGGTCAGTGGCATATGCGAAGACCTCCCGAAGGCCCGGAAATTCAGATTGTAGCACCTCAACTTCCGCCGCCTCCGCTTGCATTTCTCGCTGTATGCGCTGCCGCTCCTCAGCGGTCCGTCGGCGCCATAGTGATATCTCAAGGCGTCCACTTCGACGCAACTGCTCCCTCTGTAGCGCCTGTTCAGCTGTCAGTGCACCGTCGAATCGACCGAAAAGGCGCAGCTTCTCCAGAGCAGGTGTGGTCCATTCATAAGAAACTGTCTGGCGCGAGCCTAAGGGCCATATCTTCACAGACTCTGCCGCCCCGCTGGGTGTTGCGGCCCGCTCCTCCCGAAGGACAGCGAAAAAGTCAGCCCCGGCGTCCAACAGCTCGGGTGGTGGGGGCGACACGCAAACTGATTTCACCGGAGTCAACAACCGCTGATTATTAGCCGCCGCTGCAGCGTACCGTGCACGCCGCCGCACCCCAAACGGTATCGCAGCCTGACGCGCTACGCGGCCCATGGTGTCCTCAGCTTTCGCCAGGTGAGCGGCGCTAAGCAAGAAAGGGCGTTGCGCGGCATGAGCTGTCTCCACACCATACTGTGAGCAGTGCCGCACGAGAGAGCGGCGGAACGTGTACGGTGAGGCGTAATCGAGATGGCTGCTGAGCGGCTTCGTCGCGAAGTATAATTGCGCGGTGGCTGCCACCTCCTGCACAGATGCAGCGTAGTGAAACAGGAGCTGGCGACTGGCAGTGTGGGTGTGCTGCACGATTGAGGCGGCACCGTACTTGACGTAGTTCCACCGGCACCAGACGCTATTGAAGTGTGGCTTCAGAACTGCCGCGCGAAGATCCAACCGCGCCTTGGCGACGCTCTCCTCCAGGCCAACGAGGATATCGTCGAAGGCGGTTTCATTATAAATCCGCCGCCGCGCGGCTGCTGCTACGCGGGCCAGTGACTCCGTTTCCAGCACGTGCACCGTCTCTAGCCCCTCTCGACGTTCTGTGTTGAGCCAAAATTCGAGCAAAGTAAAGTTGTAGCTTCCCGAAGAGCCGCCATGTACATTCATGGTCAATAACGCCTCTATCTTGGCATGTTCAGCGGCCCACTCCGGTGTGCTGTCTAAGAGGTCCTCCGGGTCGTACACGCCTTCCTCGATGCGTCGCTGCTCCCTCTCGATTTCTCCCGATGTCCACACGTCCTCCTCTGAGGATGAAGCAGCGCCATTCGCCACCCACGTACTGGGACAGAGGCCTACCTTCATCTGGCGTCTGCGCCGCTCGAGGAGGATGGCATGCACCTGTTTGTAAGCGGCAGCGACGTCCAAGAGAAGCTTCGATGATGCCGTTGCATCACCAGCATGCGGTTTCAGTTTCTCCTGAAAAAAATGATGCGCCGCCTTACACACCGGCAGGTATCGCTCACTCCACTTTTTCTTCGCATCGGTGCCTTCGTAAAAGTAGATGGCGGGAGCTGGGAGGGGGATACGGGTAACGGTCTGTTGCTGGAAGGCCTCGAAATAGGCCACGAAGGCATCTGACCCCATCGTGCCAGACCACAAGGCTTTCTCGAGCTGCAGAAAGTTGGTCGGCTTCACCTTCAAGTATCGCTCGCTCAGGTACGCCACCTCGCAAAAGAAAGTATCTTTCTCCCACGTAGTATTGGGGTGATCCGCCTCGTCGAGGAAGAGGCCTGCGAGGGGAGAGAAACTAGAAGCTTTGACCTCAGCAGCTGCAGCACCGCCACCGAGGACGCCAAGGTACTGCTTCGATGTGCGCCGAGACTGCCGCATGCGGCGCAGGTATTTCATCTCGAAAAAGCTGGCCCACAGCTCCGCACTTTCTTTCACCTGCACCTGGGAGCCCGTTACCAGATTTGTTCCCATGTAGTCCTCCACGTATGCGAATGGCGATGTTGCTTTAGTCGCTGATACCGTGGCCAGTGCAGCAGCCGAGCTGTGAACTACTGGATCATTACCGAAGCGTAACCAGAGCTCGATAGCACGACTCAGCGAGGGCACTGGAATGTGCTGCGCCCAGAGCGTTTTACACTCATCACACGTTCGAATCTGCCCAAGGTGGTCTTCAGCTGTATCCGGCGCATAGATGGGTGTATAACGGCGGGACGAGGAGAGGAGAGGGCCGCTGGCGATGCTCCGTGCCGCTGCAGCCACGTGGCCGGACCTCGCGCGATACATGCGGAAGTATTTCAACGATAGAAAATGGGAAAGAAAGGGGTGAGAGCAGCGTTTGTTAACCCCTATGGGCTTGCACAGACACACTGATGTGCAGATAACGCGGATAATTATCATTCAACGAGAGAAGAGCAAGGGAGGGGTGAGGGGAATGCAGCACCCATGTGAGTGGAAGGAATGGCGTTGTTTTCGGTAGGGAGAATGAAGCAGAGATGATGAAAGTTGAGGCATGCGCGGACCAAAGCCAAGGGTTGCGTTGCAGAGTAATTCTCCCAAGAAAGAGAGCCGTGGGGAGAAAGGGAGACAGGCGATGTAGGCGACCTCGGGAGAGCGGAGAAGAACACCTCTAAAAGTTCCCTGCTCACTTCTCTCAGCGCTTTCACCGGCCAAAAGAAACGAGACTCAGAAACAGAGAGTAACGCATTCATCTTGTCCTCATCGCACATATACATATCTGCATATAAATATGCAGACGCGCGCTCCAGTAGTTGGCGCATCTTTGCGCCATTATGAGACTCTCAGTGTGCAACCCTCCCCCCAAACCCACCAATACTCCTCCCTTTATCGCAACTTAGTTTGCAGTTCAGCGTTCCGGCGGATAGGAGGGAAGTAAACAACATGTTGAGCGAAGGATGGAAGGAAGAGGAGCGACGGGAACAACCTTTTTTTTCGATTAAGACAACGGTTTACTCCGCCCACTCAGCGCAGAGTCTTCACTAGCCAGCACACCTGAAAAAACAAGGCAACGTACCGAGACGACACACCGATGAAAAACAGAAAGGAATCAGAAAGAGAGAGGAGGGCGTGAGGAAGGGAAGCTGGGTGAGAGACTGCGGAACGACCAAAGGAAAGAAAGATAAGCGAATTTGTTTTCCGGAGGGACGAATCGGTTGTTTTCGCATTGAACGAAAGAGCGACTTCAAGCAACAGAAAACAGAACTCCATTCCACATTAGGTGCACCACGAAGAACGCGACGAGTCAGCTTTCGTGTTGCCAGGTAGACGTGTTACGAAAGGAGTACTGAGTGACGAAGGAAACTGAAGAAACTCAGATAATGAAGGAACTACGAGTCCCCTCCTTCCTCTCTGAATCGAACAAACATACATACATATATATTTATTTATTTATATTATTCCCCTACCACCATCCGCGAAAAAGAAACCTTCCCATATATACATATATATATATATAAGCGGTCTTCGCGAGGAAAGTGACGATCCATGTCTTTCACTCCTTCCCCAAATCCTTCCCTGCCCTTCCTATCCCTACCCACATTCACGCGAGCACACAACCACACACTTTTTTACGTTTTGACGCTACTTGATTCTCTCCACATCGAACACGAAAGGCAACACCGCTACGCTGAGCTAGCTCCACCCACATGGTCTTTGTTTCTTTTTTGGGGGGAGAGGGGGGTGGGGGGCAACGCCAGCACTAAATCCCACCGGCAGCAAGACCCACGTTCGGTAAGCAGTAACAGCAACAACAACCCTTACGTTACGTATCCCCCACACCAATGACTTCTATCATGCCGCGGTGAGTAGTGAAGAGAACGTTGCCACTCTCATTGGTGAGCACGTGAGTGCAGCAGCCTTTCTCGTAGCACAGGTCCAGCGGCTCTAACGTATCAAGAGCCGCCAAGACGATACCACGCGTTGTAGCTGCTGCCACTCTATTACGGCACAAGAGCGCCGAACTCGCTATGGGGTAAGCGAAATTGTGACACAATTGCGGTGCGCCCATGGCACGAAGATCCCACACAGCCATCATGCCATCCACATCCGTGGATATAATATGGTAGCCTGTTGTTGCTATTGAGGATATGGTGCCCTCGTGATGACGTGCACCAGTACAATACGCTGTATTGACAACCGGTGCATCTTCGCTCGATCGGGGGTCCCAAACCTTCAGTGCACTGTCGCGGCCACCAGAGAGGAGGACATAGCCGCTTTCCTCCAGCACAGTCAGAGAAGTAATGAAGTCGTCGTGCGCTCCAGAAATTTGTCTAATGACAGTGCCGTTCATCACATCTACAAAACTGAGGCGGTGGGGCACGTTACCGTCCCTCCCCCTCACCGCCCCGGAACCGCCTGTCGTAGGATCCACAGCAGTCGCATTGAGCGCACTCTCGCCGACCGCGACGATGGAATTTCGGAACGCGGTAATGGCGGTGACGACCGTACCCGGAGGACGGGGGATAATTTCTCCTTTACTCCACGAAATCGAGTTCTCATTGCACGTAATCACGATGATGGCGCCAGCACCACCGGCCTGGAAGGGCGACCCGGCCACAGGCGACTGTGCCGTGTCCTTTCTGACAACATCAGCGTCTGCATTTTCCAGAGCTGCCTCCGCAGACACTCTATTTCTCCCTGGCACCGGTGTTGATCTCGCTGCATCGGGGCCGCAGTATTGGGAATAGGGCATAAGCGACTTGAACGGCATCCCTGCAATCGCGAGGTACTGCCCCTCGATGAGCTGCCCAGCCATCGCTACCGGCACGCAATTCATCGGGAGTGGTACGACAGCGCGCGGGCGTACGAACAGAGTCATGGGCGGGACAGAATGCTTGCCAGACGCGTCACATCCCGTCTGCGGAGGGCCCCAGAGAGTAACCACCCCACTCATGTCACCCGAGACGAGTTCGTCGCGAACGCCAAAGTATGACATACAGGTCACTGGAACGTCTGCGACTTTCGCCTGCGGGTTCGTCACGGGCACTGAGCCATACATGGATGGCGGCATACCGCGCCACCACCGAGTTGACAGGGCGACATCAAGCTCCCGTGCCGGTTGTGTCTCCAAGATCTCTGCTAAACGCCGCGCTACCCGCGGCACCGCTGCGAGGGCGGCACGAAACGTCTTGATATACGTGTTCGACTCCATCGACTTCGCTAAAATACGGAGTCCAACATCGACGAGATCTTCGCGTTGCAGACACATGTCAATGACGCTGGCTACCCCTTTCTCACTCACCCACTTCATGTGCAACATGCAGGCTAACTTGCTAACGTACTTCTCAGCCTCATCCACACGCCTTCGGTAGAAAAGAATATTTTCGAGAACGGTGCGGACAGCCATATGACGCAGCGTCAGCCTCTCCCGTATGCCAAGCGCATCAATTACAGCCCAGACGTTGTAATACATGATCGTACTGGCGAGCCCCTCCAGCATCGTGCGCAGCTCTTCGCCGTGTCGTCGTGTCATCTCGGCTGACAACGCCACCGCGGCTTTTTGAGGTGTTTTACGATCCGCAATAAATAAGTACCACTGGTTGGCGTCGGCCTCCGAGTTGCGAGCGTCACTGCGATCCCCACCGTCCTCACCAGACAAAATGTTCTCCGCCAGCATGCGCGTAAAGAAATCGATGGTCGGGTCTACGGGCGCCTCCTTGGCCAGGCCGAACGCGCTCACCTCTTTCGAGACCACGTCAGGTTCGGATGGATCACGCATAGTGAACCGGATTTCCACATTCTCATAAGGATTCATTAGCAGCGGCCTTGACAAGGTGGCGTTCGCCGCAGCCGCGTTAGGGGGCATAGTCGCTGCAGCCGTGCTCCCTATACTCGCGGGCCCGTTCACGAGGGCACCATTGCCGCTAAGTTCACAAGAGGTCGCCGTGTCCGATGCCATCATGGACGAAAGCATCGCCGCCGCAGACGTCGTGAAGGCCCGGAAAGACGGAGAAACCAGCGAAGTCGCCGTGGAGTCGGTTACGGTGGAACTCGGCAACAATGCGGAACCTACAGCGCTGCAAAAGTTACTCGTCACTCCAGCAACGGGTACGGACCCCGTGGTGGCGTTGCTTGCTATCGTTCCAGCCGCCGCCATGGAATTACCGCCACCCCCGACGATTGTCCTCGTCGGAGCTGGTGGCGGTGGTGGTGCACCGGTGGCTTCCGCTAGAAGAGTTGCAGCGGATCGCGGTGCAGGCACAGCAGGACCACCTCCGGACATCAGTGAGCCCAGAGAAACCGCAGGGGTGTTGAGGTTCTGCAAGGACCCTGTAGCGTGAGGCTGCAGCTGGGGGGGCGGAATGGGGTAAGACGAATGCATTCCGACCCCCACCGCACTGGCCCCGACCACAACGCCGGAAGGCATGGTTCCAAACGAGGGAGCCAGTCTCCCATCATGATGCCCATTATTTGTTGTGGGGTTGGAATGATGAGGAACGACGTGAACTTGATGCGGCTGATGAGCGCTATGCATCACCGGGCCGTGCGCCTTTGGGGCAGTGGAGAACGGCAGATAGTTGTTGTGGCTCATGTTGACCCCTTATAAGTGTGCAATATCTGCGTCGCCGTTCGGTATCGCGGGTCTGCTGCACGTTCTACAACTCCTGAATAAGAGAAAAACCTTTTCGCGGAGCTCTCGTTCTTCAGAGGAATTCTTGAACGGCGGCTGCCGCCTCCAGTCAATAGGAAAGGATACCGGAGGGGCAACACAGTCAGATACACCAGAGAAACAGCTAGTCCGACCTTGAGAAGTTGATGGACACGCACAAAAAAAAAGCGGAGCGTCCCTTCCCGTGTTCTCTTCTCTCGTTCTTTCTCTTTTTTTTTCGGCGATGTAGTCAGCACGATTGTTCCAGAGGTTCTCTGCTCACCGGATGGTGAGAACGAGTTGATGTGATTTAATTATATATATGTTCAGATGTGTGTGCGCCTCCAGCCCAACCGCGGCAGTGGTACTACAAATAGACAAAACGTGAGAGGCCCAGCGAAGAAACCAACGAAGAATGTTCCTCTTGCGACACACAAAAGTGAAAATGTGCTTGTTTTCCCTCTTGCCGTTCAGCTTCAAAGTGAAAAATGGCAGGGATGCAGTAATAGATATATTGAGGAGGGGGAGGGGTTACGTCCCTGACATGCCAAAACGGGTGCCGGGTGGAGAGGAGATAAAACCCTTTCCGCTTCTTCTTCGCTTCAGCTCCTCCCAAGTATATTGTGTTGAACAGTTTTTTGTGTGCCTCCTTCCTATTCTTTATTGTGTTCTCCTCAGCTACCGCCGCACGGAGGATGCTCGATGGGGGAGGGGGGGGGGGGCAACGGGGCTGGAAGAGGGGGATGCTAACGTGGGAGAGGGATAAATCCCAAAGGATTCGTTATATATATATATAAATAGTTCTTTCTCCTGCAGGGAACATAAGGAGGCCGAAATGGGGAGGGAGAGTAGAGAAGGACGTTGGGGGGGGAGGGTCATCCAGAGAAGGTGGAGGAAAACGAAAAAGACAGACAGCGACACCGAGAGGAAAAGCAGGAGAAAAAAGTGGTGGTGGGGTAAATTGGTTCAGCACGCGGAACTTAAGACAGGATTTATCAGAAGTGACTCCATGGCAGTCAAGAGCCTGAAAACACTCAATATCCGAAGGGAAAACAAATCCTTTACCCATAGGTTACCATCGAGTTGATTCGCCGACAATACTTCTCTGGACGGGGGAGGGGGGGAGGGCAGGGAAAGGGAAAAGGAGAGGAGCACATCGACATTTGGGCTCTGCAGAGGAACGTTCACGCCCCAGCGACGAGGGTATCCTCCACTTTTTCTCCCCCCCCCCTTTCCCTGAAACCCCACCCGTGTAGTCAACGCCGGCTCGATTCCTCTTCGCATGATGAAGAAAAGTGGAACGCAAAACAGAACCTATGTTTTGGAGTGGAGAGCTCCGAGTTAATAAAGTCAACGATCTTTTTGGGGGGAGTCAGAAGGAAGGGAATCTTCCTGTTAACTTATACGGGTCTCCCTATGCGCAGGTATACCCCCGTGCGATATTCCTGTGCATCACGCTTTTTTTTTAGCCTAGAGAGGGCTTGAGAACGTACTCATTACTCAGATAGCGCCGCCATCTTTTGCTGACCTTGCCCTGCATTTTCGTGCCTCGTTGGAGTACTGCGGGAGGATGGAGGAGAAGGAGTGCACGGGGGCACAGCAACCCTTGCACCACTAGGCCCTCCATTACCTAAGGAAGCGAAAGCGAAACAGAGGACCCTGAAGAGGAGGAAGGCGCCTGATAAGTAAGGAATAGAACATTTTTCCAAACCAAATTACGCCGGCTGTTCGCGCCTTCGCGGTGCCACAGAAAGGGAAGAAGGGGTGAGACGAGTCTCCAGCCCTTTTCAGAGAGAATCCACGTCGGTATTACGCTCAACGGCCCACCCTCCTTCAGCCTTTTCGAAAAGGAGCGTCACGTCGCATGCCTCACTTCTATCCGAGGAAAAAGACAAGTGGGCGCACACACACGCACACATATTGGGAAGGGGGAAAACAAAGCGCAACAATTAAGAAGCGAAGGGGCACGATCCTCCTTGAACCTCCAGCGAAAAGAAATCACAAAAGCATCGGCCATGGAGAGGGTGAGGACGAGATGACTTTTTGTTTGGAGAAAGATAGGGGGCGCGGCAGCAGCATAAGGGGAACAGCGCTTAATGCGTTCCGCCCCATTCGATGTGCCCCATCCCATGCATGCATGCTTCTGCCGGGGCCTTATCACATTTTCCATGATATACCAAGAGGAAACAGGGAGCTACCACTCATCTGGTTCAAGCCGTTGTAGCGTAGTTGCTTTTGGGACCACGTCATCCATTAAGCTCTCGGCGTCAGCACTATCACCTCTATCACTCCCCCACTTCGAGGTGTCTAGTCCTCTCGGCGAGCACGACGCAATCGTGTACCGCCCATCGCTGCGTTCTCGTCCTCCCTGGTCTCAGCGGCGGCGGTAGCGGCGGCTTCGGCCTCGCGCTCCTTCGCGATGTGACCAGCGCTGCGTGTGAGCAGAAAAAGTATGAAGCAAACAAAAGCGAACATAAACGCCACCATATAATAGTACGGATCCATTGTAGCAGCCAAGGCACGGTGGTTTCTTTTTTATCTTCTTCCTCTGTTTATCTTACACGGGCACGCGTTAATGAATGCGTGAAAAGATGTGCGCGTACGTATATGAGGGGAGGGGGGGGAGGAACGACCAAGAGAGAAACGACAGAGAATGCGAAGTCCAGCGGTATCCCTATGGTGCGTGCGCGGGAGTGTAAACTGAATGGCGGCAATGTGTCTGCGCGAGCCGTACCCCAACCCGTGCAGCAACCGTGCGCAAACATTCGACATGAGAGAGCATTTCAACGCAAGGAGGCCATTCGAGAGATAAAAGGCGAAAAGATGATGCAGTCCGTAGAGCAAGGAAACAACATGAGGAATGTGTTCAGAAAGGAGACAAACGTGAAGAGAAGGAGGTGAAGGGTGGGGAAATGAATCCTGCAGAAAAAAAAGGCGGGGAAGTACCCAGGTACAAATCTCAAAACAAAATGATCTGCACACGCAGAGATTCGTCCGTCAAGCACAGGAAGACTTTTATGTGTGCAGCTCTGCAGAAGAGCATCATGATCCAACGTACGCGATGAGCCATCTCGCGTGCATTATCTCTTCCTCTTCTTCTTTCATGTTTTCCCTCTCGTGGCACCTTACATGTGGTATCCCCTTGTTTTTATGTGGTCATTACGATGGCTCTTTTGCCGGAGGGTGATGAAGAGAGGGTGGGTCATAAAAGCAGAAGATCTTCGTGGCCTTTGTTTCACCCACCTGAATTATCGGTATCCACGCAAATATGCTTTGAAAAAGTAGTATGGCGCTACCGTTGAGAGGGAGGGGAAGGGAAGGGTTTACGATCGCTCGCATTGTATGCACCACACGAAAAGGAAATCATGCACACGCACTAGCTGGACAGGGATAGGTTTCGTTTCCTATCGGTGCGTACTACACAGTAGATTTGCGTAAACTGCATAACTGCTCCTACGCTGCACTTCCCAGCCAGCTATTCAGAATAGCTACTTCCACCAGCGCCATCATGCATCGATCCGACCAGTGGTTGAAGCTCTTTTTCCACACCGGAAGTCGGCGCATCTCCGATTGCACAGAGGCGACACTGCTTGTGCTGAATTTGGCCAAGGCACACAGAGCGGCAGAGGCAGCGTACTTTAGCTCCTCCTCTGTTGGCTGAAAGCCCTTGACGGGCGTGCAACAATTACACGTTGCTCGTTGCGTCTTATCTCCCGCGGTGCCGTTTGCCTCTCGCGCCAGGACACGTCTCGGTCCAGTGTGTGCGAAACATGCATCGGAGATCTCCCCCGGCGATGCAGCCTGTTCCCCGTTAGATTTTGCAGAGTCACAGGCACCCCCTTTCTCCGCTCCCCTTGCACTGTCCATCCGCGTTACAGGAGAGGCAGAAGATGCAGCGCAGAGTGCGATCTGTTCCCCCTGCTGCCGCGGAGGCAATGGTCCTCCAGGGGAGACTACCGTGATGGCATCCGTCGCTCCACTTTCCTTCAGGTGCACCAACTCTGAAGTCGATGTCAGAAAATCGTGGGGCAGCATCGGAGTTGCAGCGTCGTCACACCTCACGGCCTCTGAGACAGGGGGAAGATATTCAGTTTTGCTATCCAGCACAGCTCTACCATGGGTCGCCGATGGGGCCCTCGCATTCCCAGGAACTTGGTTTAGCGAGCTGCATCGCGAAGAAGTCGAGGAAGTGCAAAGAGATGTGGATGATATAGTTGAGCTATCACTGCAGCTACTGTTGAAGCTGCTACGAGCACGGAGATACGAGAACCCGGGGGAGGAAAAACAAGTAGAGGGAGACGGTGAGCGACCCTGAGGGCCGGTAGCACAAGAGAAACCAGGCTCAACATCACGGCAGCCCGTGTTCTCAGCCTCATCTCTACCGCCACAGCCCCACCGAAGTCCCATGGTGACGTGTTGCTGCGACAAGGATTCGTTCCTGAAGCCTGCAACCAAGCCACCCTTCCGCCCCTCACTAGCTACATCCGAGCACATCAGCGTGAGCTGAAGATGCCCGGAGTCCCCCAGACTGAAAACATGCCGCAATGATGGCAGCGTCACGCCATTGGCGGGCGAAAAGGCTGCCTGGGTCCTATAAGGCCCCGCAACAAAGGGGCTGAATGCTCTGTCGTTGGCGCTTTGTGTCGTGGTGCCAGCGCGCTCGCGTGGATTAGGATCAGAAGTGCTGCCCATACGCATTAAGGCAGTAAAAGGGGAGGGTTGGCGCAGCGGTAGGACATTCTGGTGCTGCCTGTCAGGGGCTATGGCGGTGGACGAGGACTGCGGTGGCGCCTCCGATGAGTTTGCGAGCTGTGTAGGAGCCTCTTCACGTAAAGTGCCTGCGTGCACGACCTTCTGAGCTGCTGCTGCGCACCGCTCCTCCGACTTCCGCTGGCGTCGCTCGGCCCACGCGACAGCGAGCACGTGGTAGGCCAGGACACGCCGTGCTGGGTGATCAGCGGTGCCTAGTATAACTTGCAAGTGAGACATCATAGTGAAAAGTGTCCTCTTGGTCCACGGAAAGATGATCTTCACGAGGTGGCCACGCTCGAGGTGAAGAAGTGCCTCCATAACAATTTCTGCGGTCGCAGTCCAGGTTTGTGGTAGTTGCACTGTGACAGCCGGTGGTGCTGAGGCGATACTACAGCTCTTCGCACTATTTCGTGCAAGTACGTGAGAAGAAGATGAGTTTGACGCCACTTGGCATCCCGGAATGATGTGGACATTCACGCAGTTTGGCATCGAGGAGTGGCAACCGCCGACGGCCGCAGCAGCTGCTGTTGGCATAGAGTAACGTACCCCTGGTAGCATCGACGCGCAGTATCGAGTTTTGAGGGGTACAGAGACCACCCCCGTAGACCACCGCTGTGGGTGGGGTTCGTTTCTTTTGCGTGTTGCAGATACGTCTGGGGAAGAGTCACCACGTGCCAAACATCCTGATGCGCCGCGGGCAGAAAAAAGAGAGGTCGAGCCCTTTACAAAGCCTTCGTCTCGGCCCTGTTCACGGGATCCTAACGAGCCCATCGGTGGCCCATTCAACATTGAAGCAGCGGTGCCGAAAGAAGGATACGTCTTGGGCTCCGTCACCAGCACAGATTTAGTTGTTGGTACCGTCACACTTCTCGAATCGCTACGCCGCAATGCATCCATATACACCTCAGCCAGAGTGGTGGTGGTACCCATGGCAACAGCGAAGACGAGGTCCAAGACGGTGCGCACGCCATCCACTAAGCGGAAGACGTGGTGAACAGCTATATCCACTTCCTCCATCATCACGGGGTTATATGCAACAATGGGTACGGGTATCTGATCAAAGCGAAGGAGCCGCGCGTGCTGCAGTGGCGCCATGCGCCGGACATGAAAGTTGAGACGATTTGATAAATGAACTAAACTGCCGTCACCATGTTGCGGATGCGTCTGCAGCAGCGATGATATGAACGGCGGAGGTAACCGTTGTGGCGGCGCGGGCTGCGCCTGTCCACTTGGAGCGCTAACGATGGCCTCCTCCGTGAGGGCTTCCTTCGCAGGTTGAGTCCAGGAAAAGACGCGCGCGTTAGAAGACGCCAGTGTCGTCGTGAGAGGCGAGTACAACGACTGGGGACTGAAGTGCTGTGGTGATGCGTTTTGGTCAGAAGCGAAAGGAAGAAGTTGACGCTGTGGTGCAACACTCTTCGTGAGAGCTGTCGGAATGGAAACATGTGATGACGATGGCACCCCGGCTATCCAGAGCCCTGTAGAAGATGAGGTCCTCGGCGACAAGCCCACATCCCTTGCAGCCACCGATGTTGAGGTGGATGCGCCGCTGCTTCTAACGGCTCCAACCACTGCCGATTCCGCTGTGGAGCTCGTCGCCTTCGTCCCGCCAAGACAGTGATAAAGCTCCTCCATGAGCTCCCGCAGTGGTGTCCAATGCGGTACCGTCGGTGGAGTGACAAAGGCATTCAAGATATCCACTCTCGCCCCGACCCCACCAACACTGCCGACATTTCCCTTCGCCGTCGCCGAAGTAGCACCTCGATAGGTAGCGGTCGCCGGTGATGCGGTCGTCGTTGCGGAATTATGAAAGACGCTGAAGGAAGGAAAGGAGGGGTACTGTTGCCGCCAGTCCCGCGTGAATCGGTCAGATGGTGCCTTTTGCGCCGCAGCAGGAGCCAACGCTTCGTGTTTGTGTATCGCAGCTGAACCCACGAAGTGGCTAGGCAACTGATACACCTCTGAAGCCACAGGCGCATCGTCAGCCTCGACACCTAGTTGACAGTTTCTTGTGTCCACCGCAGATTCCTCCGCATCCCTCTGGAAATGACTATTTCCTGTATGCTCAGCCTCACCCTCCTCTCTTGCGGTGATGCTCATCGTTACAGAATCTATGTCAGCGGCAGAAGCTCTACTTTCCTTCGGGAGCGCCTCGCGTGAAGGTGAAGCTCGTCGAAGCGAAGTGATTTCGTCAGCTGGAAGGGTCGCCTTTGACGGCGCTGCCTCATCGTGCTCCCTCCTTCGTTCACCACTCGTATGATGGTTGCTAGGAAGCAGATGTCTTGTGACAGGACTGACAAGTTTGATCGCAGAACGGGCAGCGGCACCTGTAGCGGTAGCACTGATCTTCGCAGTAGCACGACGAGAAACCAATGTGTACGTTGATTGCCCTTGCCCGGGTAACAGCGTGCGCGTTGCGGCAGTAGAAGACGGCGGCACTACGCCACCTTCGAGACCAGGAGGGGTAGGCGCATCGGAGGGGAAGGCGAGTACCGTAGGCGTGCGGGCACTCGAGAAGCGCGGCTGCGACGAGGGAGTAGACGAAAGCAGTCCACGACTGATGTATGCGTACTTCACCTCCGCCTCTCGCAATTCCTCAGCGATATTTGTGAGGACAACACTGTAGGGCCGTACAAGAGTGTGCAGCAGACCCTCCCCTACCGTGATGCGCTTCTGATCGACATGGAAGACCAGACATAGAGAGTAGCGCAATGTTTTGCGCTGGTAGTGCTCCCCAGGGATGTCCTCTGGATAGTATAAGAAGAGTAGTCCAGAGTGCGCAGGGTACAACCATAACACGCGACGGCAAAAATCTGGGCGCGGAACGAAGACATCGTTATAGCGGCTCGCGCGACCATCTCTCCCGGAGTTCGTTAAGGCTGCCGGGAAGGCCGAGCTGGCAGCGTTGTGGCCAGAAACGTTCGGTACGTGAGGAGAGCTACCTTCGAGCACGGTCATCCTATCACGTCCCTCATCGGGAAGAGGATGCCGTGATCGACCGGAAGGCGGTGAAAGTCGTCTGGGACGACTCGTCGGCCGAGTTGGCCCAAGCTGCGCATTGTGAGAAGCCGCCACTTCGTCAGGGCTCAGGAAGACATCGCTGACGGTCTCACTGGGAGCGATACCGCACTGTCCGTCTTCGGCGCCACATGTGAGACGAGGCGGTGCCGTCGACGCAAGCCGATCCGCTGAGGGGATTTGTGGGGCATCTAGGCCAGCGTGTAATGGCGTCGTGGCGGTCCTCCTCGCATCGTCTATCACGTGCGCAACCCCCCTACCATCCAGTTCCGCTGTTTCCGATTGAAGTCGAGCAGAGCGACCGCCCTTCACGCTCAGGTTCTTGGTTTTGTCGAGAATGTCACTCCCGCCCGCGTCCGAGAGCAGCTCATTTCTGCCAGCAAAGTTTGTTTCCACCGCCACTAGGGCGTCTAACGGTGTCCGGTGAACCTCACTACGGTTCTTGTCGTCCTCGCTACGTGCATCGGAAGCACTCACTTGCTGACGATGCATTGCTTGCGCGAGCACGGGAGGTGCTACGGTATCACGGGACGACGACGCTGACGGTGTCACTATGCATCTCCCAGAGGCAAACCTGCTTTCAGAACTCGGCACCAACGGTGAGACACGCCTTGCGGCAACGTCATTCGCATCGGTTTTGGTGGAGTTATGAGACGCCTTAAATGTGGACGATACAGGATCTACCGCTGGGGGAGGCGGTGGCACCGCTGTCTGCAGAAACAATCGTATCGCTTCCGGTGGTGAGGCCGGCGCACAGCTATGAATGTACGGGCCGTTGACCACATCCAACGCGAACAGCAGCACGCACTCCAGGCGGAAGAACTTGGTATCATCGTCTGCGCCATCGTCACTGCCGCTGACCATTTTGCCCTCTCTCGTGGTTTTACGCCAGCCTGGGCGGAGGGAGAGGGCTCGATAGCAAAGCGGAGGCGAGCTTCTACCCGAGAGGAAAAAGAGTCACACCGACGGCAACAGAAATGAAGACGTCCTCGATCCGACTGTAGTGGACCGCGGATGTTCTATCATACCGTCGTCTTCCTTCCTCCTTGGCACCCCCCTCCCCTCTTTCTTCCTCTTTACTTATCGCTAACAAGACGATAGAGTATTCTTTTTTTGCAGAGCGCATGGATGGCAAGCAGCTTCCTTGCACCAGCGAGAGCAAAGTTATCACAAATAGAGGCCCACGTGTGTGTGCGTACCTTCCTACATGTCAGCCCATTATGTGGAGGCATGAAGTACAAAGAAAGGGAAGAACGGAGAGATTACTCGGAGAATTCGGCGTAGCATACAAGAGTGATGAAGGAGAGTGGGTACAGGATACACAAAGGCTGGGAATCATCGCCTCAGCCGCGCTGCGGAAGCGGACGTGCTCTCTGTTCTTCATTGCTTCGGGCAAAATTTAGAGGAAAGGCTTTTTCAGAGAATGATTGAAGGGCATCGGTGGCGTACCGCAGAAAATCCTCGCCCACCGGCCAATAGCATGATTCGTTACACTTGAGCAAGCGCTCCAGCGTGCTCCATGTGAGTCCGTTGCTTCCCTCGCGGAAGACTGAAAGCGGGGGCGAAAGTTTAACATATATATATATATATTGCTTGGAGAGGTGGAACGGTTTCATTGCATGGCGAGCGAAAATGAAAGATCTGGAGGCAAGCTCTAGAACGAGGATCAAAAAAAAAGGGAGGGACGTGAAAGGTACAAGTAGAAGCAAGGCTTTCGGCAAGAAGCAGTGAAAAGAAAGATGATGAAATACGTGGAGGGGGAGGGAGGGGGAGTGGCATAGGGAAAACAAGCAGGCTGCAGCCACCGGTATCGTCGTGATCGGCACACATGAACAGAGAGGAGGGGGGAGGAAGAGAGGGGGACAGAGGCGAATATGCACGCGTCATCCTGTGCAACATCAAGAAGAAAACCATGCTAGAAGGCAGAGCACACATGCAAGCAAACACACTCACACACCAGCATTAAAAAAAACGAATTTTGGCAGCGGCACATCCTGCGCAGAGTATGCGCTTGAAGATGATGAATAAAGCAAAGAGAACCAATCGGATAAGAGCCACGACCGGTAAGCAGATGCGCGCAAAATCCAAGGTCCACCCCTCTGCCTTCCTCTTCTCGTTTATGCAGCGCCAGGGAAATAATGAAACATGCAGAGAGGAGGGGGCACCTAAAGAAAAACAACGTGGGTAGACAAAGAGGGGCGATCGCAAGACTGCCTTCTTTAGCGGACGAAAGGGAAGGCGTGGTGGAACTGCAATCAGAGATCCAAAGAAAAACACAAAAAAATGAGCAGCAGAGATGAGACGCACGTTTCATTGGGATAACCTTCCGTATTGGAGGCGTCCCTCCCCTTTCTTCCTCCCTTCCTCCCTCCCCCCCCGCCCCTCTTCCAAGACATCCGCCTACATACGAAAAACAGAGAGGGCGGGGAAGCATGTTACGTCTTCAAGAGGGAGATCCGTGCGTACTCGTTTCCTGCCCCGCACCTTCACTCAGCTGCAACAGATGAGCATGGACATGTACAGCACTTGACCTCTCTAGACATCCTTGAAATGAGCCTATGATGAGCTGGTCGGTGATCCAGTATCCGTCTGCAGACCGGGAGAGTTGAGTTGTGTGTCTGGCTTCTCAGAGGACTGGGATTTTTCTGTGTCTGCGGACGCAGCGACACCTTCTTCATCGTAAAGCGCCACACTGGTCAGCTGTCTCTGAACATCGCGCAGTCGCGTGTGGTGATCACGGACATGCTGAAGCAACTCCGAGTTCAGCATTTGCGCCTCTTTTCTCTGTTTCAGCAGCCGCAACTTCTCACCTCGAACCTTCTCGAGCCAGTCCGACGTGCTCTCGCCGAGGCCTTTCTCCAGTAGAACGTACAATTCGGGTTCCTTCTCTCGAAGTTCCAACAGTCGACGCTCGAGAACGTGGTAGCGTGCTCGAATGTCATCTAGCTCTGACTGCACTTCGGTATACTTGCGCGTTGTTGTCTCACGCTGCCGACGAAGCTCTTCAAGCGACTCCCGCGCAGCATTCAGTTCTTCCTCTTGAGCTTGCCGCGCTGCTTGGGAACGTTGGGCAGACTGTCGGCACATGTCAGCCATCGAGGTTTCCTCGTCCAAAGCGTGGCGCAGCGTGCTCATCATTGTCTGCTGTTGCTTGATGCGTGATTCGTAGTCGCGCGTGATCGTGGCGATTTCCTGTAGGAGCTGTGCGTTGGCCTCACTAATGCGGCTCTCTGAATGCCGATGCACCTGATCGTCTCGAGACAGCTGCACCAGAGCTTCCTGCTTCTCCGACTTCATTTGTTCCACCAAGGCGCGTAGCGCTCCGACCTCTGCCTGGAATTCTTCACATTGTTGCTCAAGGAGCGCCTTCGCTTTCAGCGCGTCGTCAGCCTCGCGCATCTTGCTTGTGAGCGTATTAGCTTCCAGCTGAAGAGCCGTGTAGTCGCTCCGTCGCAGCAGTTGCTGCGTGCGATGCCCCTCGTCGTCCTCTCCGTCAGCTAGCTTTGCCAAGGGGCTGCTAGTAGTGGTGCTTGACAGCCCAGGAAGCAGCAGATCTTGCACCTCAGCTGCAATACGTTCAGCCTCTGCGCAACGCTCCTGCAACGCGCTCTGCTGCTCCTGCAGTTGAGCGACCTTGAAAATGAGTGAATTACGCCCCATCTCCAACTCGGCATTCACCTCTTCCAATGCCAGCACCTTTCGCTCCAGCCGCAGACGTTCCCCTTCGGCGAGCTGCAGCGCATCGACGTCGCTGGTATGCTGTGCCACCTCATCCGCGTACTCCACCTCTTGTGTCTTTACCTTTTCTTTGTAGTAGCGCAGCTCCTCGCGCAAGGATCGCAGCGCGTCCTCAGCATCAATGAGCTTTTGTGATAGTGCAGTTGCCGTCATTTGGCGTAAGCGCACCTGCCGCAGCAACAGTCGAGCTACATCGGCAGCACATTCCTGCTCTACCACAGCGCGCAACTGTGAC
Organism: Borovskyia barvae; assembly: GCA_030849085.1. Classification (NCBI taxonomy): domain Eukaryota; phylum Euglenozoa; class Kinetoplastea; order Trypanosomatida; family Trypanosomatidae; genus Borovskyia; species Borovskyia barvae. The sequence goes on along the minus strand of JASAOM010001089.1, from coordinate 25,386 downwards.
TCTTCACATTGACACTCAAACATGCGCTGCACGCGTGTTAGTTGAACCGTGGTCGCTGCTTCATGTGTGGAGCCCGCGGTGAAAGCAGAAAGCTCCCGATGAAAGGAACGCGAGTCCGCTTCCAAGCTATTACCAACACTCCCAAGATCTACGGGACGCGGCGTAAGTGCGAGGCTTGGTGTCCCGGTGAACATGCTCACCGATGAGAAGCGCCGTCCCCGCATGACGAGGCCGCGACCCTCCATTTCTCGCTGGTGTTGCAGCTGCACCATGAGGTGATGCTGCAGCTCATGCGCGGTGCGGTAGAAGCGCATGCGCATGTAGCCCCGTTCCGACGTCTCCGTTTCTTCCAAGAGTAGCTGTTCGAGCTCACACATGTCGGTCGCCCGCTCAGCCAAAGTGCGCTTCAAAGCTGACCGCTCCTGCTCTACCTGCGCCAGTCGCAACAAGAGCTGCACGTTGCGCTGCTTTTCCTCAAGGTACCCCATGCGCATTTGATCTATTTGTGCAGCAGCACTGGCGTTGGCGGTGCTCGTCGCATCCAATGCGTCCTCGACCGCCCGTGTTTTGGCTGACTCGCTATTGCTGTGTGCTTTCACAGCATTAAGTTCACACTGAGTTGTCTCCAGCAAGCTCATCGTGCTCTGCATTCGCTCGTGTAAGAGGTCTAACTGCCGCCTGTTTTCCTCGTAGCGCACGCGATAATCATCTAACCTTGTCGTCGCAGACGTGGCAGCATCGATGGCCTCCTGCCTCGCCTGCTCCGTTGACTTGATGTCTTGGAGGGCCTTTTGAAGCTTACTCCTCGTTTGATTGAGCTCCTCTTGCCATTTGGGTGGAGCCTGCGCAGTCTCCCTTGCCTTGGGACTTCCGTCCGCACTGCCCGGAGGTATCTTCGGCGATCCTTTACCCGCTGTGGCTGCTGCGGTGGTGCCGCTTGCAGCAATAATGCTAGGCGACGTTGTGGAAATAACGAGTTTGCGGTAGCGATTAGCCCAATCGGTCACCTCCGTCTCTCTTCTCGCGAGCGTCTCGTGTAGGTGCATGACTTCAGCGCGCTGGTTGGCAAGTTCATCCCGCAGTGCACCGGCAGTGGATAAAATTCGTTCCTGCATCGTCTGCTTCTCCTCACGCAATTGCGTGTTTTCGTCTTCGAGATCTTTGATGTGCTTTCTCAGTGCCTGCAGCACCGACGTATCCGCCGCAGAGGCCACCTTGATCTTGAGTGCGTCGTTCTCAGTCTGTAGAGCCTCTCGCTCCCGCTTGAGAGATTCGATCTTCTCCAAATGCACCTCTGCCGCTTTGCCACTCTCTAACTGCAGTGTCAGCCGTACGATCTGCCGCCGCAGTTCGGCGATGAGCTCCTGGAAATGGCGGTCTTCGTTGACTGAAGCCACATTGACAACCTTCTTCGCGACGCCAGCGAACCGCAGCGTGTTAAGAGTCTGTTGGTAGCAAAACGCGCTCGGCGCAACGGTGGCCAGCATGATCGTCTTGCTGTTGCCGCCAAGGCTATCCGAGAGAAGCCATGTGAGCACACTATCTCGGTAGGCGGGAATGACGTTCTTGCCCGCCTGCCTCTCGGTGAGCTGCTGTATGACGCGCCCAAGGGTAGAGAGAGAGAGGTTGATGTTCTTGGCCTCCTCAAAACGGTCTCCAGACACGCCAGACTGTGAGACGCGCTCGCTGCCAGCGAGGTCTACCATGTTGACTTTGCAGGTTCGAGTGCGTGTGACGACGGCTGCATTACCCTCTTCCGCCTCCGCCATCACCTTTGTGATATGCAATTGCAGGATAGCGTGGCTGCGACTACTGTGTTCGTTCATGTTGGTCTCGGCCGTCGCCCGATCACGGAGACCCTCCAACAGATACTTGAGCACCCCCTCCGCATCGCGTACCCTCACGTGCGAAAGGCCTTCCACATACGGCCCTTGCGAAGGATGCTGACGAATACGAAGAGAAGGCCCTGTCGCGGCAGAGGTAGTAGGGTTATGGTAGGTAATATTCGGTCCGGAAGAAGCGACCGCGAGAAGGTCTCGTACTCTCTCACAGTAGATTTCTAGAAAGCTTAACTCCACAGAATAGGTGATGCCTTCGTCTTTGTCGCGCTCCTCGCGCATCAGGCGAAAGAGATCTGCGCACAGTCGCGGCATAATTCCTTGCTCCGTCACGGGTAGCGTGATCACACTGTCACGGGGTGTCGGCGGCACGCTATGCTTCATTCGTCCCCCGCCAGGTGCACAACCGGTCGCCACGGAGGCAAGTGCTTCGTTTGGGCCAATCATACTGTAGCTCTTGCCGCTGCCAGTTTGTCCGTAGGCCAGTATGCACGCATTGAAGCCAGACATCACCGCCTGGTACATGCGTGGGCCGATGAATTCATAGACACGCTGCTGATCATCGTGGATCGGGGCAGGGGCAAAGCACGGTAGGTGTTTGGCGATCGCCGGATATTGCGCGAAGAGACGACGCTGAACTTTGTTAGGCCATGCCACTGTAGGTAGTGTCATGTTCTTGCTAGTACCGCCGATGCCACTGTCTTCCGCACCGAGTGATTCGAGGATCGCCAAGGGGGGGAAAGGCAGCACTGTCGGTGCTACGCTCCAGAATATTTTGTCGAACGAGTAGGAATGCCGCAAGGTGTCGATGGCTCCCGGAATGTTAAAGTTGACACTTTTGCCTCCACTGGGCGAACTACCGCTGCCGCCTCCACTCACTGCCCCAGCGCCTCCAGCGACGCTCGACGTCATACCGTTATCGTGTGCTACATGGGAAGACGTTGCGCCACCTGCTGGGGGACCACCCGCCGTAGAGCTAGGTATTAAGGACGGCAGATCAAATACAGTGATAGTGGTGTTGTCAGGCACCGTAACGGTGCAGCAGGCCGCATCCTCTTTGGCGGTGAAGGGCCGGACGCGGACAGCCACGAACACCGAAGACGACTCCGTCGCCATCAGTAAATGTTATGGACGTCTTCCTTCTATAAGGGGGTAGCGCTGTAGGTGAGAATCTTCTCTGTGCTTTCCCTTTGCACGGTCATGATCATCATCACCGGTGCCGCCACCTTCAGCCAGCGCCCGCTACACGGGAACGACCACTTTGCTTGCGGTGAGCGTTCTTCGATGCGTCGCGCCGCGCCCACGAAGAAAAAAAAGCTGCTCCAGAGGAACTCTGTCAGGGCATTTTTAGATGTTGAAGAACGAGTTGTGGAGAAGAGGATGTACAAAAAGGGGTGACGCCAGTAAGGAAGAAGTCGGTGGGGGAGGATGTCCTGGCACCAAAGGAAAGGTCCGATGTGGCTCAGCACGGCAACGAGAGACCCACAGAGACTCGTTGCTTCTAGTGCAGATGCTGGTGGCGGGAAGGGTTCGCAAGAAACAGAGCGAGCTCCTCCATGCGCTCACAATGGAAATGAGACTACGAGATCATCGACGATGGAAAGTGAAGGAAAGTGCAGAAGTACAGCCAACGTGCCTCTGCACGTGCAAGCCCAGCTCTCCTCGCACGTAAAAAACAAAAGGGGAATGTTAAAGAACGGTGGAGTACTCCCCTCCTGCCACTTTTGTTCCCCCTCTTGTGAAGGACTCGTCACTCCAACATTTTAATTTTCTCTTTTCCTGTGGAACGGCTTCAACACTTCCGGTCACTGCCGCTTCACAGCCTTCTTCATGCAGCTTCGTGTCGGGATCTCGGATTATCGTTACCACCGAGTATTGAGTTCGCTTGGAAGCACAGCTGCGACGCGCCTTAAGGCGCAGGCACTCAAGACCGCCTTTGCGACTCCCAGCCTCTGTGTGCGCCTCGACGGCGATGAAGAAAAAAGGAAAACGGGCGAAGGCACCCCCGCTACTAGAGAAGAGAACGTGAATTGAAGGAAGCAAAATAAAAGAAAAGATGTAAGCCGAATTACAAAGGTCCATCGTGCCGATAGCAAGTAAGTCGATACCGACAAAGCAGAAGAACACACACGCGCATCAACAGATACACACGAACGCATAGAGCGAGAAAGATACGTGTGAACAGAATGCACCCCATCTACCTAACAGAAATATAAGGAGGAGGAGGAGGAGAAAAACAGGGCGACGAGAACTGAAGGGGGTAAAAATAAAAAAAGGGGGGTGAAAGAAAAAAGGGGAAAATCCCGTCGAGGACATCATCAGCGAAGATAAACCGAGAGGAAACCTCAAGAGCCCCTCGATGGACAAGCCCTGAAACTTCACCCTTCAATGCGATTACCTGCACACACACAACAAAAAAAGGGGGAAAGAAAACGCATCGAAGCTCGTCCCTCTCCCCTTCCCACTTGCACCCTTTTCATGCACCGAAGCCTTTCAGAAAAGACGAAGAAGTAGCCGGCGTCTCCCCTCAACTGGTGAGCTATTCTGGTCCTCTGTTTGGACAACCGGTACTGCTGCGTACTCCTTCATGATGAGTAGAAGAAAAAACGAGCCACGGAAACTTCCAATTCATTCTTTTCAACAACTCCTTCGAGTTCCTGACTTTTGCCAGTTGTTATCACTCGGATTTGGTCCCATGCTTATCCCATAGCGTCACCGTGCCCCAGAGGTCCACCATCCTCTCTTCTCCCTCCTCGTCTCGCCATGCGAGGTTCCCTCATTTTTTTGTTTTCTTTTTCCTCCGAGGCGACCAAGTAGGGTCGATTGGTTTGTTTGCTTGCTTTCCTTGCAGGATCCTGGAGCTCCGACCCGAAGGGCTCACAGTGTCCAGAGAAACATACCAGGGGAAGTTCAGTGAGTTGCCTGTCAAGGGAAAAAAGAAAGAGAGAGGAAAACATAACGCAGAGGAGCGTTGGAGGAAGAGAGGCAAGCGTTGGTGTTTTCTCTTCAATTGCCTGTGTGACTCACGCAGAACAGATGAAGGTTCCCACCTCTCCCTACTGAGCCATGGGTTGAGAGCAGGAGAGAGAAGGAGGATGGGGGGGGAAGGGGAAGGCTATGGGTCCTTTCATCATTTCTCGAACTTCGCATACACAAAACCAAACATAGCCCTTTCCTTTAAGCTATCCTATCCAACTTGCTTTTCGCATGTAGTTGTGGTTGGTGTCCCCGGGCAGTACATAAAAGAGCAGGGAGGGGGGTCAAAACAGGAGGCTCGGGAGCCGCACGCAGACACGGCCCATCATGGTGGAGGCGCAGCTCCTTTGAGAAATAAGGGTTCTCCCCGTTTGAAACCCAATTACCAATATTGAGCGATGATGCGCCAGCACCTTCGTTCGCCTCTTTCGCTGACCACCTAGAGAGAAATGCGGGCTTCTCGAGAGAAGGGGGCTCTTGCTCCACAGCCCTAACTTCGAAGCCACCCAAGGTGGGGATAACAAAGGGGTGAAGAGGGCGAGAGGGGAGATGGAACACGGCACAAAGTGAGGACTGTCCCTGCCCCGCTGTCGTCCCTTCTGTCCACCACGAGCGACCATTGACCCAGTTAGGGAGTGACCACATCCGTCATGGTGGGCGAGGACGGTGGGTTAGCAGAAAGGAGTACCGCGATTTCCTTGCTAAAGCGATCTTGCTCCTCTGCCGATAGGCTCTTGATACGCCGCACGTTGGTTTTCAAGGCAGGAAGTCCGCGTAGCTGGAAAAGAGGTAAGGCGAGAATCTCATTAATGGTAGGCCGCTCGCTGGGGTTCACCTTCAGCATCTGGTACACTACCGAAATCATCTCGGAGGAGTAGCGGTCTGCCGGAAGAGGCTCGAAGCTGCCTTGCCGCGTTACCATCTCCATCAGATCTGGCAAGTTGGTCGCGTGAAACGGTTTCTGAAGTGCGAGGAGCTCATAGATGATGACGCCGAGAGACCAAATATCTGCCTTATACCCGTACGATTGCCGCTCCCAGAGTTCCGGAGCGAGGTAGTAGGGAGTGCCGCAGAAGGTGTTTCCCACTTCCCCTGATACACCTTCTTGATACTGCCGCGAGAAACCGAAGTCACCGAGCTTGATGATGCCACTGCGCGTCAGCAACACGTTTGGAGTCTTCAGATCACGATGCATGATGCGTTGCTCATGCAAGTAGCGAATGGCGAGGCCCAGCTGCGCGAAAATCGCGAGTACTTCGTCCTCGCGATATGGAAATGGGAGGCCATCGTTCGTGTTCGGTGGAGGTTTAGCGCGTGCATCAACCTGAGTCTGCAAGTCACCTGCGTTGGCGTACTCCAGGATGTACAGCGACCTATCTTGCGTCTCAAACGTTTCGATGAGAGAAATGATATTGGGATGATCACAGCAGCGCATGTTCTCCACCTCCGCCTTCGCACATAGGTGGCTGGTTCTCGACGCATGCGCCACCTCGGTAAGTTTGCCGACGACAGAGTCACCCGTGCGATTGTCGATGAGCAGCCATACCGTCGAAAAGGCTCCGCGGCCGATGGCGCGGCGGACGCGATATTTGCAGGGCAGCTGAGGCCCGATAATTGCGGGAAAGCTGGAAACGAGCGGATTCACGTAATGATGCGTATCGGTGTGGTGCGATCTACCCCGAGATCGCCCGTGGCCCAGCTCGGAATAAACCGCTCGGCGCTGGAGGTCCTCCTCTTCTCCCTCTACGGCCGGGCCCTGCATCGCCAGCCTCTGGGCAGTGAAAAGGGGAAAATCTGCGGAGTGGCGGTCCCACAGAAGCGAAAGAGGGAAAGCAAAATAAAAAGGAGGGCGAAAGGGTAGATAAACAAATGGACAGACAGGGGAACGCGAACAGCAAGTGAGCATGTACGTTCATCGAGGGTCACCAAGGAAATCACAAAGCTGCGGCAGCGCACAACTGCAATGAGGCAAAGACGCCGCAGCTAAAACCTCGAGGAAAGCAATCCGGTCACGGTTCGACACCACGAGATACTACCTGTTTGGTCTTCTGATGAAAAGGACCGACTTGGGCGATAAGAAGAGCGCAAAGCACAAACGCCTTCCCGCTCAGTTATCATTATCAGGTTCTTCTTCCGTATTTTGATCGTAGGTGCAAAAAAAAAAAATAACACGCGAGATGCACATGCACAACAAAGGAGCGATACGTTTATTCATAAATAGGCAACGATCCACATTCATGAATCATTTCCACGAGTGTACGTGGTGGGAAGGGGGAGAGGGGGGGGGGGGGAAGGGAGCAATACCAAAGAGAGGGGGGGAAAGCTAGAAAGAATACGGACAAACTCATAGATGTCTAAATATATATATATATAACGCTTGGAACTCTCAGAAAGAGGGCGTCGATCTTGGCAAACCGAAGATGAGCGTAAAAGAGAAGAGGAGAACAAACGCCGCTCAATAAAGGGCAAAAAAAGTGATGATGATGGCGCGCGTTAAAGGAGCGCGCGATAAAGCAAATCAGCACGTGCCCGTCCATTTGTATTGCTGCCGTCTCGATGTGAGGCGGGAGGGGGGGGGAGGGCCAAGAGCGAGGCAAAGGATAAGCGTATCCGGAGAGAATGCCCAAGGATGCAGGAGTTACTCCGACAAGGACCCCCCCCCGTTACGTCCCATCAACGCGGGATACCCGGTTACGCTGGATCGCCCTCTTCTTCTCAGCGGTACCGAGTCTTTCAACGAAAAAGACTCCTTTGCGCACCACCCGCACCAGCTTGGGCGAGGAGAGAGTAGCACGCGATGCTTACTGAGGGGAAGGAAGGCGGGATGGGGGAAGAGGAAACAAAAAATTGAAGTTTCACTTCTTCAAAAGAAGAGACGATTTGAGGGTAAAAAAAGCGAAAGAGACGCACCCCGAGGGCAAGGCGGAAGGGGCGGTGGGGGGGGGGGGGGGAGAAGACTCTGCAAGAGAGAACCCGGATACTCCCTCCCCCCCTCCCTCCCGTACATCTACATAAGTATATATATATATGCATATATAGGTGAGCATGTCTGGGACTCTCCACAGCTACATCAACGCAGCAGCTCTTCACACCACTACAGATTTGATGACAAGCTAGAGGAGCCTCTCTCTTGGTCCACCGCACTCCCCCACTTCCACAAACAGTGCCCTTTCCTCCCTACCATAGCGCGCTACGCGCCGGAAAAGGAGCAGCCCTCCCTTAAACTCCACCACACAACACAATCCGCGAGGAAGGGTAGGGCGGAGGAAGGGAGGGAACACGAGATGGGGCCCGTGAGCCCTCGTACCCCTACACCATGGCCCAAACGGTGTCTACGTTGTGCATTTCTGTCGGAAGCGGTACGTCATCCGTATGGGGCGCTTCTCACAACGAAGAGGAAGAGAGAGAAGCATGTTCTGCAAAAAAAAAGTGGTGCAAAGGAAAAGAGAAGAGAAGGCGCAGGCCGCGACAAGGCAACGTGCACATCTCCTTACACCCCGGTACTTCTCAATCTTGTATTCCCCACCTGAACAGTCGTAGCAGGGTGCGCGAGCAGCGCAGCACCAGTCCCATTCATCGTTCCCAGTAACCCCTCCACGGAATCTAACTATCCTCATACAGAGAAAAAAGAAGGTACGCAATGGTGGCGTTTGGCTAGCGCTTCATCGTCGTGCGAGGCACTCTGTTCCTCCACACACTGGCACACACTCACCTACGCAGCGCGCGCACCTGCCGTGGGAGAAACAAAAATAAGCGCATCGCTGCCTCTCTCCATCCTTCACGCCGGAGTGCATAAATATGCACCGCTGACCGACGACGTAAGGTATTTCGAGCCTAATCTTGATCTAGCTCCTTCCGAGTTCGAGAAGAGTTCCACCAGAACGGAGGCCTTACTTTCTGATAAACGATCTAGAAGAGTGAGGAAAAGGCAGCAACCTTCCTTCAGCACATTGAGTTACGCCTAGCACTCTCCATTCTCTTCCCCCCCCTCCTTCCCGTGATTGATAGAGAGAGCTCAAAAAAAGCAGCTTGAAATTTCTAGGGGGTGGGGAACAGGACGAGAGGCCAGGAGCTTCGCCACATAAGGCAACCGTCTATTATGATGTGTCAAAGAGACGTAAAGAACAGAAAGTAAAGGTAGCATAGGATAGGAGAGATGATGAAAAGCAGCAGCCGTAAAAAAAGCTAGCAATGATCGTTTTGCGAAGGTGCCTCCTTTCAGAGATCCTTTGCCCGCACCCGCCAATCCCCACGTCACTCGGCACGCCCATATCGCTACAAGTCAGACTTGGCGTGTATCTCTGTGTTTATGCAACCTTCTGCGCTCCATCTCTCTCTCTCTCTATATATATATATATATGTGGAAAAAGGTAAAGAACCTCGAGGAGGTGTTCCTGACAGCTGCCGATCATATGTATATATTTTTGTTCTAGCTAGTTATAATGCGCACTAGATCCCCACAAAACGGCGAGGATGGCAACCAGCAGAGCTGGTATCTTCGGCATTAATTTTTTCTTGTGAAGGTACATGGCCGCTTTTTTTATGGGCAATGCCTCTTCTTCCTGCTCAGTGTTTCATGTTGTGTTTCATCCACCTCCAAAGCTCATCTCCACCCTATTCTCTCTGGGAAAAAAATTTGGTTAATTAATTCGGGGGAAGGGGGGGAAACCCACGAGTGGTGAGATCAGTTGCCCCAGGATGTCAACAAGTCGCTACCGCAAGCTCAAGGGACAAACACCAAAAAAAAAGAGACATCTCTCTACAGCTAGTTCCGAAGGAAATGTATGTGAAGGGTTCCTAAAAGCCATATTCCTACATACGATAAACCTGCGCGTGCTTCAGCCTGCTCCTACCGTATCCCCCACCCCAACCCTTTTTTATTTTCACTATTTTCCCCCACGCGATCTTCTCCGTTGCGTTTCATTTGAGTTTTTTTTGCTTTTCACTTCGACGGAGAACGTCATGAAGCCATCATGATTCAGTTCATTAGCAAACGATTTCGCCATCCATCAAGCAACGTTTCTCTAGCCTGAAGATCACGATAAAGTACACAAAAAGGCGTGGCACGCCGGAAACGTGTCACGAAGAAGGAGGGATTTTGAAAAAAAAAATTTCTTTTACGGCACAGCCGCCCAGAGAGAAAACCATCCGCTGATCTTGAGAATGTAACCTTTCGCAATGATGGCAATATTAAAAAGGTAAATTGAAGTGCCAATCAGTGAGGGTTTCAGAAGCACGTTCCGAGAGAGGCGGAGAGGACCGCAGAACCAGCGCCGATGACCTTTCATAGTCTCCTTATGTTTATCAAGTGAAGACACTGGGCAAACCGAAAAGTGCACAAATGCCTGATCATGTATTAACCCGTGTCACGCCGCCGTAGCAGAGCCGCATAGTCCATTGCATTGTCGCTTTATGTTATTATTATTATTCGCCTAAACATGATCGAACCCCGCTCCCCCCCCCCCAAGGAAACCAAAGAGTACAGAGCTGGTTGTGTCATCGCCAAAACATCATCAAGCCACTCCATGTCGATTATTGTAAAGCAAACGAAAAAAGAATAATTTGTGTCGTGTTCATCGAAACGTATGCATCGGGGAAAAGAAAATCTCAACAAATGCATTTAAGAAGGAAGAAGAGGACGGACACGCACATCACACGAATAAACGAAAGTAACCAAACATTCACATATCGGGTGCGTGAGTCAGCGAAACAAAAGCCATTAAGACGGTAAAGCGACCACAATTGGTCACGTAGAAACGTAATAGCATTGCTCAAATTGCAGCGGCGGGACGGGACGGGAAGGGGGGGGAGGTAGCTGTCGGTGAACCTCGAAGGATCACAAAGCTTGTATGCATAGGTGACAGCCCTACTCGTCGGCCAGCCACATCCTTTCGAACACACAAACACGCACGCTCACCTCAATAGGAGGAGGGGAAGAAGGGGGGGGGGGATACATGGGAGAAAAGGCACGCAGGGAAGACGAGTCCTCTCATTCACTTCCTTTAATACAACACCCGAAGGGAAACCCCGTCTCCACTCCTCCTACTCCTCTCTTTCTCTCAACCATAAAGTATTATAAGGACCCGTAGGAATCCTCCCTGCAAGAAGTTTTTTTAGCCGACCAAAGCGCCCCTTTTCCACGCACCCAAAAAGCATTGGCTAGTCCCGGGATGAGCCGTCAGCCCAAGGCTCGCGTTTTAGACGACAGGTTAGGCAAGTGAGAGGATATGGGTACATTTCATGTTATGTTTTTATGAGACTTCGACGAGGGTCATACACACACAGACAGACACACATCCCCCCCCGCTATCTCCTCCGCTTCACAATACGCGCAACCGAAGCACCCTACTCTGATAAGCTTGAAATACGGCGCTGGGTCATCAAAAAAGATAGCAGCCAACCCCGTTCGACACCCGCGACAATGTAAACCCCCAGAGCACCCAGTGCGGCCAGCGAGATCATCTGAACTGCGTGCAGACCACGGTAGGAGATGATCACTTCTCGCACCGGCAACTTTTCGATTTCGCCAGTCTTCGAGCGTTTGTCCCTCACTTTATCACGCGTCTCTATCTTGCAGCACTCTCTCCTCACTAGATCAGACGACAACGCAAGGGAAGAATTCCGAGCAGGTGGAGACGCTGCAATGGTCTCTGTAAGCTTTAGCGGCATAAAGAATCGCACCTCTGCTTCCTTTATCGTTTCATTGTGCAATCCAGATTCGCCTCCCTGCCGTCGCCGAATTTCATGATACCAGTCACGGCTATCCGCGCTCGGCAAAAAACCTCTAGCTGAGCTGAAGCTGGTCGACCTGGACTCGTCGTCATCTTCGTCACTCATCTGGCGAACTGCCTCGCGGTGCGCTGTGGACATGAAAGCAAACTCTGGGGCTGGCATATCGATTGCTTTCAACTCACCGCTCAACAGCTTCGATGGCGAAATGCGAGAGCTCCACATGTCGTGGTTGTACTCCCTCATCACACTCGCTTGCTCAGAACGTAGCTGGAGGAGCACTGCCGGTGGCCACGCAAGTCGCCGGCACAGGCAGAGAGACTCCCCTAAAAAAATGACGGAGGGAATCAGAGCGTGTGCGAAGGGCGCTAGAAGCGGAGATGACACAGCAGGTAGGATGCTGGGCAGTCTCGTCTCCGGTGCTAACGGCGCGAACAGATCCCGGGAAGCTCGTACACCACCTCCGTTCCCCACGGTGGAGAGAGGCTCGAACGGCACATTCGACGACAGCTTCCCTCCCGGAAGTAAGACCCCCTTCTCTGTTGCCTCCTGGCAGAAGTTCACGAAGGCCCGTTTGTGGGCTTTAATCTCCCCGCCGCGCCCGGAGCCCACTATGTTCACCCAGCCAGGCCGTTTCTGTATGAAATCAAAAGGTTGCAATCGCAGAAAGGCGTCTTGCTCCATCCTATCGGAGGGGCTCCACTCAGCCCCGAATGACACCAGCCTGCCTGGAGCACCTTCGCCACTTGCACACCTCTCCCGATCAGACTCGGCTAGAGGAATCGACATGATTAGGTCGCACTGGTGTTCGGACAAATCTGATAATGCGATATCGCGACGCACAATACAATAGACTTCCGCATGATATTTCCGCTGCAGCTCCTGCAGAATATCACGCTTCCTATTCACAAGACTGGACTCTTGCCACGTCAAACGCTCTTGCTCGTTGGGGTTCACCGGGAGACGCACAGCAGTGTTTACCCCGAGCCTGGAGGGGCGCCCCCAGGCCGAACGAGGTGAGGAGATGCCATGCGTGTCACCACAGTCGTCCCACCCAAACGAATCCTCACTGCAGCTGCCGCCATTAACTAGCATGTCGTCTACTAAGCGCCACGAGTCCTTCGTGCTCCTCCTCCCCAATCCAAGGAGCAGCCTGTCTGTGGAGCGGATCGCATCAACAATGAACCTAAGCCGTGGGTGGCTATTCAGAAGGTTAGAAAGCGAAATGAACAGCGTCCGAGGCATGCGCAGACGGCCACAGCACTGCACAATACTACGCAGCTCTGTTTGAGGGTTACAGCGGATTACAACATGACACGCCGGTACATCGATACCTTCCTCTGCGATCGATGTGGCAAAGACGAGGCTCGTTTTCCCTTCTCGGAGGGAGTCCAGCACCGCTACCTGCTGCGCCTTCGTCATGCCGTTTGCAACGCTGCTCTGCCCTCCCGCTTGCCCCAACAACACGCACGGCTGGAGAACATCATAGATCGACCTACAATCATTCGCGAGGACACCCATAAGGTACGTTGCTGTTTCTCGAGTTGACACAAATGCCAGCACCCGAAGCGCGTGATGGTGGGTGTCACCTGGAGTGCTCTTCATCACCCTTGCTACGAGCGCGAGTTCACCAAGCACACGCATGAGTACCTGTGTACGCGTGCTATGCGCATGCAGACTCTCAGGGAGAGAGTTGATACCAGCAGGAATCGCCTGAACACTCAGCTGCCGGTTAGAAAGCGGAGCGCCCAGCCGCTCCGAGGCAGTCTTAGGGGGTTGCGCTGAAGATGCGTTGTATTGAACCTCTTTGGAAATTGCTTGAAGCTTTGCGCCCACCGCATCGACCAGGTAAAACAGAGACTCCAGAAATGGGCGCAGTTCCACAGCAGTGATGGGAAGCGTCGTGGATCCCATGCGGTCCAATAGATCCTTTGGATAAGTAGCTGGCAAAACCCTAATCATCTGGCCCAATGACCCCTCCCCTAGGTAAATCAGCATCTGGCTGACGCACTTGAGGAGCGTGACAGCGTTGAGAATGAAATCCGCGCACAAGTCCACCTCCTCCTGTCGCGTTAGTTCGCTCGTAAGCAGCCTCTCGAAATTCGATGCAGACGATGAAGACACGGAGGAAGCGGAGGTGGAACCAGTTTGGTGCATATCGTGAGCCTGTTGAACGTCTGGTCGTGCGCGCTGCCGTGCAATTCGATATTTTTCAACTTTTTTCCGCAGAGCTCCCCTCTCTGGTAAGCGAAGAGTTGCCTTAAACCGGTCTGACATGAGGGTGCCATTAATGAACCCATCGCATATGCTCCGAAACCCAGGAGACGTCACCGGGGTTTCGCGCAGAGTTTGCAAAGGGTCCTGCGTTGCTGCACGCGATATTAACGCGTCGATACGGCGAAATAAAGCTATCATAATGTTTTGCAACTGCGCCTGAAGTACGCGCTCCACATAGAGGGGCAGAAACGACATCGCTAGAAGAGCGGGTCGCGGTAGATGCTGTTGAAGATCGTGGAGCTCATCTACCACGCTGACAACTCGGCAGCGCGTCGCCATCAGAACCTTCACCAACTCAGTTTCAGCGTTTTCGAAGCGGATCACAGGCGAAGCAGAAAGACCAACAAGCTGCGGCAGGGGCAAATCGAGAGGTGGATACGCAAGCATGGCCTCCAACACAGGACTCGCAATTTGATCGCCAATGCCATCCTTCCGACCACCAGCAGCAGCGGCAGTACCGAATTCGACGGTATGGTCCTTCGAGGCAGCAAGTCGCGCTTCTCGAAGCGACGACTCTTCCTCCACTGCTAACTGCAGCTTCGCTGCCAGCACACTGGAGCTGGGGGTGCGGAGACCGACCGACTCCAGGAGCATCTGCTTGCTCTCCGTTGTCATTGGAAAGGAGCACCCATCACGCGTTGAATGAATTTGCTCGCAAATATCCTTGTATGCACCGGCAGTGGCGTGATGTACCTCATCCAAGATAAGCAGCGACACCAGTTTTTCCCCCAGAATTCGGGGGTAATGTCCAAGCCACCGAAAGAGGATTGTATCGGAGAAGACGGCGACGCGGAATTCTTTACCGTCCAGGAGTGCATCCGGATTTTTAAATTGCTTGGCCCCACCGACGACGCACGCAACGGGAACCTGGAGGAGCTGCTGGAATAAATTCACCTGCTGCTGCACTAGAGCCTTATTGCACGCGGCGAAGAAGACCTTCTTGTGAGGGTGTAGGGTGAGATGATAGCAAGCGAGTGTTGCCGCCACCCACGTCTTCCCCCCACCGGTTTGGAGATACACAAGCGAATCCTGTAGCACGGCGGAGCGGAAAAGCTCACGTTGGTATGGGTGAAGGGAGGCGTACAGGTGTTTGAGTTTCTTAAGAAAAAACACATCGTAATTTTTGGCTTGATCACCGGTGGGGACGGACGATGTTTCCGGATGGGTACCCGGTCCTTCTTGGAGTCCACCTGGTGCGCCAACGCCGCTGGGCTGATCATGAAGCACGCGACAAATAGAGCTGAAGGAAGTGCCCCAATCGAATAGATCGTCGGCCCCAGTGGCGACGTCGTTGTTCCACCTATCCATCGAGGACGTTAAAGGGAACGCGGCAGGAAGAGAGATACACGGAGATCCACCGCACACACAAAAAAAGAAGCTTAGAGAAGGTACACGTACTGATCTCTGGCGGAAGTGAATCAGGGTAAACCTCAGAACTAAAGAAAAAGAGGAAAAAGGTAAGGGGGGAGGCCAGACGCTCACAACAGTTGAGAGTGATTCTCAGAATACGAGAAGTGTGAAGACTGGGTTGTGCCTCGCAACAGGCGGAGGTAGTTCGCTATACTTCAAAGTGGCACTGTGCTCAAACGCAATCAAGACTCCCCCCGAAAGCGTGCGGAAGGGGCCACCGAAGAATTCTCGAACCAAAGACGATAGGTGCGCAGAGCAAGAAGAAATGTGGGGAACTGACTTCAAGAGTTTGCCTGATATCAGTAGCCTCAGAGAGTGTGATGGCAATGAGAGCAGATGTTCGAGCAGAGCCTTGTGGATCGGCGAGAAGGCAAGATCGATAAACTAACAGAAGAAGGCGACGTGGAGAGAAACAAAAGTGAGCAGATGAAAGAAGGAACCGAAAAAATAGCAGAGTTAAACCGGAGGTCGGAGAGGGGGGGGGACTTGAGCTAGTCACCTTAACGGAGGGATAGCACACGAAGCCCTCTTTGACTGGTGCATGGAACGTGCGTTTCGGCACACCAGACGTGAGGAGTGTGACCGAGATGGAGCATACTGCGCAGTCTCTGCTGAGGACGCCGCCAGGGTTTGGAAAAAACAATACTCAAACTCTACCACTTTCAGTTTATCACATAATGATGAGGTGACAACAAAAAATTTGGGCCTTCGAAAAAGAAACGCAGAGCCGCAGTGTAAAAAGGCAAGATGGAAACGAGCAGCACAGCGTCACAACAAACGTTTCACCCGATTGCTGTTCATCGAAAGTGGGTCCATGTATTTCCAACTTGTTTTATTGGCCGTCGCCTTCACCATCAACCTCACCAACGGTACCACCCTCTCGTCAGAAAAAATATTTCGTGTGCGCGGGCACACCGTCGAGGGGGGAGGGAGACGGTCGATGAAGAAAGAGAAAGAAGAGCGCGCCCATTTATTTCCACGAGATGGGCAGCATCGCAAGGAGGGATATGAGAAGTACTCTAGAAACGTATATTGCACAACAGGCTAAGTTTCGGCTATCTTCCACCCCGCGACACCTTACAATAGCAGAAGCACCTGCACACCGAATGTTAAAATGCAAATAGCTAATGCGGCCGAAGACGTACAAAATCCATAGGTGCACCCCGCTGCAAAGGTACAGGAACGGCTGTCGAGGAGGGTAGAAGGGGGGGGGTGAGCACCCCCAAAACGCTTCTTTGCCAGAGATGGAACGCGCACTTCTCGTAAAGACTTTTCTACCGGCGACACCAGCTCGCCTGGCTTCTTCAAAATCACAACGAGCCACAACACAGCCGCATACTGATAGAGAGCCGTTTCTCTCTCCCTAGTCACTGCAGCGCATTTAAGCCAAAGCTTGACGTTAGAAACGCATAAACACACACACAACTCGACACAGAGATGGCCAATTCACGATTAGGGAATCATCCTGGACGCCTTCCTCACCGCCCGCTCAAACCAACCGTTTACACAGCACGCGGTTGGGCTTCCGCACCATTTTCGCGTAAAAGCGAAAAGGGACCTCGGCAGAACCTACACCAGTTAGTACGTCGATTAAAAGCCTTTTTTCCACGCGCTCTACCATAGAATACACACGTGCCCATACCGACGAGCTGCAGCGGCACAGAGGAAGCGAGATGAGATCTGGGCCACCGTGCTTGCAGAGCGGCGGGGTCGCGGACCAGGCGCGGTACGCCGATGAGCTGCCTCACAGCCGCACCACGCCGTGCACCAGCCCAGACAGCTGCGTGAGAAACCCATCCAGCTCATCTTGATCCATGCACAGCCTCTCCACCTCAGATGGTGTCACCTGGAATCGGTACGCGCATTCGCCACCGTCACGCGCAGACGCCTCCGCCTCCAGCGTCGCTACAGCGTCTCGCACACGCGCAACCTGCGCCTCGCCCAGCTCGCGGTGCACCGCGCGGGCAGCGGCAGCGATGGCCGCACGCTGCGTGGCCCGCACCGCGCCCGCGTCGCCATCCTCCAACGCGGCAGCGCTATCCGCCACGTCCACTTCGCGTCCTGCATGCACCACATCGCCGTAGTACAGCCCAACCATCCGCAGCAGCGCATCCATCTCGATGTAGTCGAACCGCAGCCGCGCGCTGAAGCGCCCCGGCCGGACAAGCGCAGGGTCCAGCCACTCAGGGTGCTCCGTGATCATCACCACTATGCGCCCTGGGGCATCCACGACACCGTCCAACACGTTCAGCAGTCCCGCAAGGTCCACAGCGTCCTTGTTCTCGCCAGAGAAGATGTCGTTCAGCTCGAGCAGCCCGCCGCAGCCGTTGACACCACCAGCAGCAGCCTTCTTCCGCCCCTTCGGCCGCCCCAGAGGGCCGGGGCCGCCCTCGCCAGCGTCAGCGCCTCTGGCCGCCGTCGACGCCTCACCATCGCCGCCAGCACCATCCCACTGCGGCGTGCTCACACCGCTCGAAGTAACGTGGCCCTCACCGCGTCCACCGCCACCGCCAGCAACCAGATTCATCAGCAGCGCAAGTGGAAGCTCGCTCACCTCCGTCCGCATTCCGCGCCCAGTCGATGACGTGTCCATCTCGATCACGCAGTTCGTCAGAACTTCCTCTTCGCACTCCGTCCGTGCAGTCAACCGCGCAGCGCGCCGCCGCTGCACCACGCGTCGCGCAGCACGGGAGCAGACAACAGACGCCGACGCATCCACATCGTCGAACAGGAAAATCACATCCTCCATCCGCAGCTTCCGCGCATCGTCGCGCCTCCCGCCGGTTCTGAGCTCACGAAGGAAGAAGATGTCGTACAGCTGCTGGTTCGTCCGCAGCTTCGACAGCGGCACAGAGACAACGTGCCGCCCGGTGTACGCAGCGAGAGCCTTCACGAACGCGTGCCGCCCCGTCCCAGGTGGGCCGTACAGCAGGAACCCTAGCTTCTGGGGGAACCCCTCCACCGAAAACCGCCCTCGCCCCTCCAGAAAATGGTCGATCAGCGTCAGTGTCGCATCACGCCGGGGGAAGAACAGTGTGTCGAAGCCCTTGTTGTTGCGCAGCACGTACTCATTGAAGAACACGCTCTCATCGACCTCGCCGCCGTAGGAGAAAAACCACCGCGTATCGCCTTCCTCGCTGTTGCTCGGTGCCTTCTCAGCGAAACGCTCTAGCGCCTGCTGCACGAACGCATCAAGCCGTCGACTGGCATCCTTCGCTTTGGGGCAACGGAGAGTGAGTTTGTAGCGTGTCCACCTATCACCGCTGTTTCCACGCCGGAATGTATCCTCGCTGTAAAGCAGCTCAATATCATCCAGCTGCACTGGAAGGTACACGTTGAGCGGCATGCGGACGACGCGAAGACGTTGAACCGTCGCTTTCTTGAGCTGCTGATCCTCATCTGCGCCACAATCTTCATCCGCTGCTTTGAATGGGGACTTGTATCCACGGCTTTGGTAGCAGCGATAAGGGTCCATGAGGATCACCCGCATCTCTACACCGTGAAGGGTCGATGCAGGCAGCGGCTTCCTGCGCCACAGCGTCTCACAAACGTAGAGCAGCACCGCGTTCAGCAGCAGATCATCGAGGTTAGGAGTCTCCATGTATAAATACGGAGGTGCCTCGTGGACGATGACACGGGAAGCATAGCGTGTCCCCACACCGTTCCACCAGTTCGCAACCCGATCGCACACCAGCGGCCGTATCACACGCACGGTCCCAATAGCGAAGGGTGCAAGGAGTAGCAGACCTTCCGGCCTACACGGGAGCCAGTACTCGAGAGCAACCACAAAAGCGCTCAAACTCTTATGAATCACTTGCGCGACCTGTTGAAGCGGTTCAGGTGCTGCGGAGTTAGCCCGTAGCCGGTCCAGCGTTTGGGAATCGCCGGTCATCGTATTGAGAGCGAGTGACATAGCAGTCTCAGCGTTTGCAGAATGGCCTTTTCTCGGCTTGAAGCATCGCGTTTTCACACCGTTCAAACCTTTTTAGAAAAGACGCTGGGGAAAGAGGCTGAGAAACGAATGGGCAGAGCCTTGCTAGGGGGAGAGTCGTAGCCGCTCCTCCGTGCAACGGGAAAAATTGGGCAGCTGAGAGGGAAGGGAGGGGGGGATAACAACGGCCGCTAACCGAACACGCCGCGTGAAGGTGGAGTAGGACGAATGTACATATATATATATACCACTTTATTTTTCTCTCATGTCTGAGGCAGCAACTCCTACAAACCGAGCACCCCAGGAACGGTAAAAGCAAAGGGAGGGGAGAGTGCCAACCGAGGTCAAAGTTCTTGCCCTCGTTACCGTCAAGTACAAGCATGGAGTATTCCTGTATGTTTGTGTGTGAGAGAGTGCATGTGCAGCATGACAAAGGGAGGTGTTGCGGCCCATCTTCAAGCCTATTATCAAAACATAGGCAGAAGGGAGAGGGCTCGAAAGGAGCGGGAAGCCTGTGCGAGGCGAGTTTAGCCAACGCGCACAATGCGCCAGTCCTTGCAGTGTCAGCTTTTTTTCCGCGTGCAGTTTAACAGACCGGGTCTTTACTCACACACACACGCGCTTTAGTTCCTACGGAACAGTTGTTACTTCAGACCTTGCGGCGAAATCCTGATCGATGAGCTCAAACCGTCCACCGTGATAGCGCACAATGCGTCGCGCAGAGGGATTCGAATTCTCCTCCACCTCTTCTCTGCGACGCCGTCTATGCGGCAAACCTCGTCGAGACAAGAAGATAAATTAGATGGGCAGTCGGAGCTTCAGGTGGGTCGTCACCGTCAGGAGTATTGGCATGGGGAGATGTATGCGTGCCAGCCGATAAGGGTGGCAGACCTGGAGCGTGCCTCATGAGCTTCAGTAGAAAGTTGGCGAGCTGAGGATTGGGAGCCAGCTGCTTAGGGAACTCTTCGGGGATACCATGTCTTCGACGGAGATCAACAAGGCCAGGGCATGACCAGAGATGCGCTGGGGACTCTTCGCAGCTGAGCCTGGACGACTCTGCTGCGACGTGCGGGTTATTCGCACTGTGTTGACGTACTTTGTGCCGTTCGAGACTATCCGGACGCATAAACGAGGCAGGGGACATATCGCATTGGATCGACTCGGGATTTATGGAAATATGTTTTATTCCTCCGCGTTAGTTTGTTACAAGGGCATGAGGCACTGCTGAGTGGTTTGTTTGTAGGTGGTACACCAGGCCTGGAATAGTGGAGAGGACGTGGTCACACTGAGCGCGAACATGAACCTTAGGTCCCGTGTCGGGGCGGGGACGTTGCCGCGGGGGCTCTGACTCGGCCTCTACTGAGCGGGTTGAGGTGTCTGATGGCGGTTGCCTACGTTTCGCTTGGATGGGGCGGGAGAGGTGCGTGATGGCAAATAATCGATGGCCATGTGGGCAGGGTTCTCTAGCGATGCCTCGAACCCCGCGAACCGGAGTGGGAGTGGTGAGAGGGAGGGGGCCGTGGACAAACATGTGCCGCCTTACAAACCATGCATACGAGTCCGTGGCGAATGGGCAGAGCGGGCACTGACCGACTCCAGTCCGGTGGAGCCCCATGCAGGGCCAGGTAGAGGTGGGCAGCAAGTGTGTCGTCGGGGGTGCCGTGGCTAGATGTCAAGTGTCTGCTGAGGTGGCTTCTGTTGGTGGATCGGGCGTAACACACCGGACACAGGGCTGGTTCGGAGGCTCGCGTTGCGAAGAGGGGGGGATGCGGAGGTTTCGATGGTGGTGGCTCCGGTGGGGGAAGTTCCGGCGGGGGGTCCTGCGCGGCTGCGGTCGTACTCCGGACCGCTCGACACCATCGACATTGCATGTCCGAGGACCCAACGATGCGGCGGCGTAGAAATCCGAACTAGGCACATGTCCCAGTGCGGAACTGGGCCAGGATCGCCACCTGCCGTCGTGTGAGTTCGCCTCCTTCTTTGGGACGGGGCGGTGCTGTTGAAGGAACCGCTGGCGGAGGGTGACGAAGTGCTGCACAGGATTACGGGGAACGTCTGCTCGGTGCTTCAAACCGGTGACCACATCCGTGATCCAGGCAGGAGCGGATGGATCTGGGGACATGGCGCTCCTTACCAGCCGGCCTACAGCTTCGTTGTGAGGGATCTCACAGTGACCGAATACGAATTGAAAGGACAGTCGCACCTGGCGTTGCGGAAGGGAAAATATCAAGGTCCAGATGCCACGCAAGATGTCTTCGTCGACGGTGGTGGGACCTGTTTCAGGAGCCGTGAGGAGCAATAGTGAACCCGTTACAATCAGCGCGGTTGTTTTGGACACTTGATGCATTGTAAAAAGGGTGAGGAGGCTGCTGAGGCCAATCTCTATCGCAACGCCCTCCGTTCGGTAACTGCACGCCAAATGGTCACACCACCGCGTGGCGGTCGCTACCACCTCGTCGCCACGGTAAATAACGGCAGCAGCTCCTGAGCGTTCGTCTGTTGCTCTGCCACCATCCGTCCAAAGAGAGTAAGGGACGTGTGCAAAGCTAGCGGGGCGACGCAAGCACACCGCTAATTTGTCCTCCGGTGGGGGGTCCGCGCGAAGATTTTCGGGCAAAAAGGTGTTGAAGAAGACCCGGCCGCTCGTGCGGAGAGAGTGATGTGTGTGGGAATTTCGAAGGAGTCGATGCTCCCGTAATCCCAGGCAAGGCACTCCAGGGCATCCAGTACTTCATGCCCAGGCGTAAAGACCTTCCTGGCCAGAGTGCCCAGGTATCCCCCGCAAGCGGTGGCCGAGAGGTACAGCCGTGTTCGTCTGATTAGCACGATGGAGTGTAGGGGGAGTACGTCTGCATCTCTAAGGAGACCTCGGTCATCCGCGTACGTGGGTGTACCCACCATGAGGGCAGCCGCTTTGGCGTGGAGGTGTTCTAACGACTGGCGGCACGTGGCGCTCGCCATGTCCCACCAAGCCTCGACTCCGTATAGCAACTTCGATTCGATGAGTGCGATGTGGAATGATCGAAGAATATCCTGGGAAGGACCCCAGTGCTGCGTTGAAACAGCCTCCAGCTGAGCTAGCCGACAGGATGCAGTGCTGATGGTTTGTCTGACGTGGTTCCTCACGCCTCGCATCGGCTGTAGATCGACGCCAAGAAAGCGGGAATGACGGTTTTCGTTTACCCCCAGCCCATTGAGTCGGAGGACCAGTTTATTGTCGAGGCGAGCGCCAAAGAGCGCGTAGATGGTTTTGGGCGCACTCAGTTCCATATAGTGATCCCTAGTCCACTTCTCAATGATGTTCAGGGCCTTTTGCAGCTCTTCTTAGATCTTTGTGTATTCCGTGGAGGAATACATCCGGGTGAGGTCGTCGGCGAAGAAGGCAGGATCCGGGTCTGGTATCGTATTAAGGGCAACACTAAGGGATTCCATGACGATGATAAAGAGAAGAGGACCAGGCACCGATCCTTGAGGAACCCCGCAGGTGAAGACGGCACCATCCGAGAGAGTTTTGTGTATGCGTGCTTGGGCTTTGCGGTTGTCTAAGAAGTCCATGACCCATCGCGTGAGATACGGATCCACCCCAAAGCGGCGTAGATCTTTTATAATGGCACCGTGGTCAATCAAGTCGAATGCACGGGCGCAGTCTGCTAGTACCGTACCAATCTTGACTCCAGGTGAGCGCTGAACGACTTGGTGGAGAAGGAGGTGGAGTGGATTGACTGTACACCGGTGGGGTCGGAACCCGGCCTGCTCACATTGGAGAAGAGGCTCTACTTAGTCTTGTATGTGCCTTGCGATCATGCGCTCAAGAAGTTTGCACAGGTTGCTAGTGAGGGTAACTGGCCGGTAACAGGCCGGTAAGAGGCCGGTTCGTTTGCGGGTTTCTGTGGCTTGAGCAGAGGTATGATGATGCCGGCCTTCCATGCCACCGGAGCTTTGCCCTTTCGGACGCTGCGATTGAAAATGTGCAAGAGTCCCCGTTTGCCAGCGTAGGGAAGCGCTTTGAGGCTTTCCGCGTGAATCTTCTCTGGGCCAGGAGCCGATTTGTTCTGCACTTCACGCAGCGCGGTCTCCAGTTCGCCCATCGAGAATGGGGTGAAGGGAGTGCAGCTGGGTTTCGGCGGGACGCCTAATGGGGCGCCTCGGTGTCTCGTGGGCTTGCCTTTGTACATCTTCAGGAGTAGGTTCGCTTATGCTTTCTTCGTGAGATGACGACCATCCTGTACCATGACAGGCGTAGTCAGCGGGCGAGGGGCGTGGATCGCGTGGATCGCGTGGATCTGAGACCACGAGCGTGGGTCTGTGGGCGCACGGGCAATGCAGGAGGGGATCCAGCCTTCCACCGCAAGCCTGACTTGACTCTTTGTGGAATTCCTTTGCAAGATTTCTATGCTCTTAGGAATCTCTCGGGACCTGTCGCAGGGCGGTCTCTTGTTGCGTCAGCTTTTCCGTCCAGAAGGGCCTGAATTTCGCAGAGCCCGACGGCACGGTCCTATCGGTGGAGCTAACTATGACTTGGGCTATGAAAGCTACGGCATTCTTTAGGGGTACTTTGTGGCATGGGGAGTACTTTATGGGGATAAACCGTGTGGAGGTGGTGGCTAGTTCTTCGTTTCTGCAGGCGTGCTGTTTCCGCTGTTGCAGTATCCTCTGTGTATGCCGGATGCGTCGTTGCAAGCTTACTTGGCGTAATCAAGCTGTTGTCGCCGGTGGTTCTTTACGGCCTCGGAGACGGCGATCCGGTGTCTCTTCCAGTCGGCTTTCCCGAAGGAGTAACGTTTCGTTTTCGTAGCGATGCTTGCCAGTGGGGTGTGCCCCTCCTCAAACCGAACCGTGAACAGAGTGGCGCTGTGGTCACTGGGGGGCCGTATCGTCCGTATGCCAATCACTGATAAAGCAGTCCCTCGCCAGAATGACGTCCAGGGAGGTGGCAGCGTGTCCATTGGCACTATGCCATGTTGATAATTGATTGTTGTTGGCGCATGTGAGTGCGTTGTCGCCCATCCAGTCGAGCAGGATGGCGCCAGCCCTGTCGGGTTGGCTTCTCGCGGTCCATGAGTCGTGTGAATTCGCGTCCACGCCTGTGATCAGAGGGGAATAGGCGGGAGCGTCCATTCATCGAGAATATCGCGTGTCGACAGCGTACCAGGTGGCAAGCATCCTGACACAATGCGTGTCTCCCGAGTGGGGCCACCGGGGTGAAGGGTCACCACTACAGCTTCCACTTCTTCCTTGAGGAGAGGAGGACACGCTAAGGTGTCGCCATGCCTCGGGATTAGCACAGATACACACCCACCCAACCTTTCTGTCCGTGCGACGCCAACGTGTTGGTATCCGGTAATGCCAAATGAAGACCAATCCATACAAGAGAAACGACTTTCTTGGAGAGTGCAGATCTGAGCGTCACCCGCTTCCAGAAAATGTGCAAGCCAAAGTTTCTTCTCCCTGCTCAGCCCATTGCAATTCCACTGGACGCATCTTAAACTCGGCCCAGGATTGCGCTCGGCATCGCCGCAACGCAGTAGCAGCAACTGATCAGTAGGATGGGGTGTACACATATCGACCCGTTTGCATGGGTCCAGGTAAGCTGGTTCAAGCGTATGTCTCGCTGCAGGTCGCTTCAGCGGAACGCCAGCTAGGACCTGATTGCCGCACCAAGTCTTGCATCCTAACCCCGGCTTATAAGATGCAGGCGCTTGGCTTCCTCACGTAGTGGGTACTAGACCCTGATACCGCGCTGAGGTGGCCGGCATCACCAGGGCTTGCAGTGTCAGATAGACGTAAAAGTCAATGGAAGCGTGAGCAAAAATCGGGGCGAACTATTTTTTCCGTGTGCGTCGACAAGCTCGAAGATACCACAATGGCCAAGTTCATCAACACAGCCATTACGAACACCCCTTTCTCCTTCCCTCTCCGCTATCAGCCTCATACTTCATTCTCCGGAACGATGGCCCCGCAGCTTCAATGAAGGCGTAACTTTCAGCGTTGACTAGTCCCTCGTCCCGCGTCTTCTGTGGCGTGCGAGCGGAAGTACGCACCACCGCAAAAAAAATTATCCCGACAACATCATCTTAAGACTACCCGCATCTCGTAGCTTTGTTGCCCACGAGCGAAGTATGATGCAGGGGAGAGGGAGAACGGCTGGGAAGCCGTAGAAAAGGAATACCACAGGCGCAGAAGCGAACGAGCTGCAGCGGCACAGAGGAAGCGAGATGAGATCTG